>JAUKNK010000321.1:0-362500 GCA_030765055.1 Mantis religiosa | reverse complement strand
ATAATAATAATAATAATAATAATAATAATAATAATAATAATAATAATAATAATAATAATAATAATAATAATAATAATAATAATAATAATAATAATAATAATAATAATAATAATAATAATAATAATAATAATAATAATAATAATAATAATAATAATAATAATAATAATAATAATAATAATAATAATAATAATAATAATAATAAAAACAATAATAACAATAATTATTATTATCGGATAATATTGTTATTGTTGTTATTGTTATTATTATTATTACTATCATTATTATTAATTGAAAACAGAATCATGATATAGAACGAGAAATCAACTTATTAAAAAGTATCCAAGGTCCAGCTGCATTAATCACGTGGGAAAATGTTTGCATAAAGAAATATGAGAGAAAATTGTTGAATTTCGACAGTACCTTTAATGAAAACCCAAACTTCAAGTTCATCAAGATACCGACAGAGACGCACCTGTCGCCTCCAATGAGTCTAGCAAACCAACGTCCATTAGTCGACAACAGCTGATGATGTTAGTAAGATCCTAAAGAAACGCGTTCTAGGTAATTATTAGCAATAAGTGGAGCATTGGGTATTAGTTCGACTCAAAATTATATAAATTTTGTGCTTCATTGTATCATAGTCCCTACACGTTGGAATTACTGATTTTTGTTTGGATCTAAAATTTTTCACTTTTAATGGTGAATTTTTTCAACAAACTTCTGGCTAGGCAATGCGTAATCCTCTTTCGCCTTTTTTTTGCTGAACTTTTCATGAAATTGTTTTCGAAATTCAAGTCACTAAAACTTTTCCTTTGATTTTTAAAGCATGGAATAGTTATGTTGATGACATTTTTGGTATTATTCCTGGTAAACAAATTAACGATACTTTAAAATTACTAAATTTACAAGATAAAGCTCTAAAATTCACATTAGAAACTGAAATTAATGGATATCTTCCTTTTCTAAATTTAAAGGTAATAAGAAATAATAACAAATTAGATTTTGGTACTTATAAGAAGTCTACTCATATTGATAATTACATAAAAAATAAATTTGTCAACCCTTTTTCACATAAATTTGCTGTTTTTGATAGTTTGATTTATAGATTAATAAATGCATCCCTGAATAAAGAAGAATTTAATAAAGAATATAAACATAGTATTAATACTGTTTTAATTAATGGTCTTAATAAATACTTTATACAAAAGAAGTCTGAAAAATTTAAATATCAAAAAACTGTTAATGATATTTCTATATCATTAGTACGCATCGTGAGTTAATTTTGGTACTTTTCGAAGAACACATATTGGTTCACAATCATTTACTGGAAAAATATCTTCCTTAAACGCAAAGCACTGTTCAAAATGATGAATACAAACTACAGTTCGGTCATTTGTCATACTTTAATAATCTGTACGATGTATATACCTGATCCACTTAAATACGTTTAAATATTGCCGTATGAGGTGCACTAACATAATGGGATTTGCAGTGGGAAACACAAGAAGGATCTATTTCGACAAAATTTCACCTTATATATTTTCATAAACATTATAACATTATGTGAAAAACTCAACTATAAACTAACCTGTTATTCGCTAATTTCCACTTTATTGTGCATTACATTAATTCTGAAAACACACAATCACAGTAAACAAACACAAGCTTAATTCGTTGGTTATAACAATAACATAAGTGGGGCCACGGGCGCCGCCATTTTTCCTACAATTTATTCTCGTGTTACGGTATCAGCTGACATATTGGAGTTGATGTTCGCTCAAGGCACCTCATAGTTTTATATGTAATTAAGTACAGCCAAAATAGAAATATCAAATGTTTAACTCCCTTGTAGTTGTAGGTATTCTGTGACGTGAAGTTTGGCTGCACTTTTTTAAAAAAAAAGAGCGGTGTACCCAATATTGTTGAAAGTGGCTTTGATCCTGTGGAAAGAGGAATAGAAGTATCCGAAAAACTAGTGACTGATAATAGCAAATATATCGTATGGTAATCGAAAAGACTATAACTATTTGCAACACTTCTCTGAAAGAAGCAATTGTAAAAGAACTGAAGAGTGTAGAAGAAAGTGCGAAAAGATCGTGAATATACTTAATAATTACACGGTGGTGAGTAACATTAAAACATTCTACTTAAAATTGCCTTTTTACATACAACTGCCCAGCACTTGAGTGGCTTAAGTTTTCTACATTGTCTTTATGGGTTATCCTGTATACGACGGCCACGATGAGGTAAGAGCACGCTAGGGAATGGATCCAGCCATTGTGGCTGGAGTTTTCACAAACGTAGTCATGTACGCGCTGAAAATACCAACTCTACCTATCAAAACTTGGGTTGAGGGAGCGAAAATCAACATTTTAAATGGACGTATGTTATAATTTGGAAGCAATGCTTTTCTAAAACGAAAACTCGAGAATTTATAGACAAATGAAATTTCACTTAACATACCTAATGAAGAAATAGGCACTTAACTTTATTGGTGCCATAATCACAATAATGTTATCTATAACATATGACACAATTCCATTGCTTTTCCAATATTCGGCATTGGTTTCCTCCACTTGCTTATAAAAGCCTACCCAGTCTGCTTCCGACACTTGCCTGCTTGAATGGAAAATTTAAGGAACTTTGCCTGGACTATGCTTGTGTTCCCCTGTTTGGACCTTCACAAAAAGAGGAGGCTTTGCACCCAAATTACTATTAGTGACAAACCTATATTTCTGTGCTGTTGTGTATCGTAAAGTCAGGTGAAATGTGCGGGAAATAACATTTAAACAGCGAAAGCTTGTTATCTTTCACTATGCTAAATTCTTCCTCATAGAGAAATTTCTGCTTAGGTGAATATACCGCAGAGCACTGTCGGAGAAATCTTCTAACGATATAGAGGAAACGGAATTGCATCTTTACCAAACAGGATCTCTATAGAAGGTGAGTCAGAAAGAGAAGATACTGCTTGTGAGAAAGTTAATAGATAATCCTAACATGTATGTATGTATACCAACACTCCCCATATGGCAACTCCCGCCTTCAGGACAACCTTGCCCCACCACGTGATGACCGGACCCATTTCTCAGGTGGAGGCACCCAGAGGGCGGTATCCATTACCCCAATGATAGGGTGATAGCGAAGATAATGGTGTGGCGGGTGGACCTACAGTTTTTACGTGGACTCTGAACCACGTTAGGCATAGGGGACACTTTACATGAGCTACTCAGAGGTGAAGGCGCAGATAGGGCCGACTTGAAAGTGACACCCCAGAGCCGAGAATCGAGTTCAGACCCTCAGCACGAGAGTCCCAAATGAAACCACTGGGCTACCCCGGTGCCTGATAGTCCTAAATTATGTACCCCAAAATTGACGACCACGTTGCATCTGACATCTAACTTTTAGACAGGAAGGCTACAACTTAAGACGAATGACAAAACAAGCATAAAGAAAACTAATAGGGCAAAGAGGTTGCAGTTTGCAACAAAAAAAAAAAAAAAAAAAAAAAAAAACCTTTGAAAAAAGATCAATAATGGTGGAATGCTATCAGTTTTGTTGATGAAAGTCCCTTTTATGTATTTGACACAGAAAGAAGGGTCATGTTTGGTGCAAGCCCAATACAGAGCTGAATATAAGGAAAATGAAATGAAATGTGTAGTGTTTAACGCCCGCTTTTACTACATACGGCACCGCAGGCGGTGACACTGATGATGCATGAGATGAAGATGGAGCACCGGTGGAATGAGATGGCGGGGGAAACCGGAGGTCCCAGAGAAAACCCGTCCCAACGCCGTGTTGTCCACCACAAATCTCACTTTGCGGTCGTCTGGGATCGAACCCGGGCCACCTTGGTGAGAGCCAAGCGGTCTAACCACTGAGCCACTGCGTGGCCTTGAATATAAGGAATTTACAACCTACAGTGAAATACAAAAGTGGCAGTATTGGGGTGCATATCAGCAGGATGCAGTAGGAAGTTTGGTATTTATTAAGAATACTGCGTATAAATAGTACATCAATATTCCTAGAGAAAACTTTCACCAGAGTGCAAAGATATTACAAATAAGACACACTTTAAATTTTATCAGGATAATGAACGAAAGCACCAGGCTTTTATTGTCAGGGAATGGTTGATATATGGGTTGCGGCAATTGTTACATGGTTACATTCGTATATTGCATTTTCGGCAACAATTATATTATCTACCATCCTACCAATAAATGACGTGCCGGAGGGTCGACACATGTGACCATCACATGTAAGACAGCTGCAGGCTCAGCCAGTGAAACTGGTTGAGACCAGTTGAGAAAAGGGCATCGCTTTGTGAAGCAGTATAGGTGATAATGACATTTTTGATATCCTAGTGTACTGCCATTGTTTAAACGTTCATTTGCAATACATATATTCACAAAGTGAATATGTGTATTGACTTATTATTGTCCAAATATCCATTTTTTCTTGAATAATGGTCTGCATGATTGATAACTTTCAATGCCCCTTAAAATTTTAGTGCTGTTTTTTGTGAGATGAAGATCCTCTTAGTCCAGGAAAAAATACCACAGCTCATAGTGCAATGAAAATAAGGAAAGCGCAAACATTTTAAAAACACTTTGATGTAGCAAGTCATATAGATGTTAAAGCAAAACAAGCTAAGTTGTGTTCAGGAAATAAGTTTAGAATATTCTTGCTCTGGTTCACTTCATCAATAATCTTTAACCCTAGAAACTTTGTACAACCTACTCTATTTTAATGTCACAGTAAGTTATATTCAATTCTGGAATCGTTTCATTCTTAGTTTTAAATTGAATATACAACGTTTTTCATAATTTTGAATTAATTTGCTGCCTGTGAAACAAATGTTCAGCTCCTTAAAAGTAATTATAGCTATGTTTAAGAATTCTTCTGAAGACTTCTCAAATAAAGTATTGTTTGGGAACGTTCATTGAGATTAAAAGGTAAATC
This sequence comes from Mantis religiosa, assembly GCA_030765055.1. Taxonomy (NCBI): domain Eukaryota; kingdom Metazoa; phylum Arthropoda; class Insecta; order Mantodea; family Mantidae; genus Mantis; species Mantis religiosa. The sequence goes on along the minus strand of JAUKNK010000321.1, from coordinate 357,541 downwards.
ATTTATGAAACCATATATGGCTGTTGTGTAAAATGCATCCCATCAAGGTTTTCAGATTTTATGTGAACTTTTATTCCCTTTAGTAGGACTGAAGCAAAAGTTATATAAAATTTGTCAATTAATGTATTTGAAAGGTACAGCTAGAGTGAAAAATTCAGTGCCATAACTTGGATTTAAACTATGGGTCCTCCGATTTAAATTCTGTCTATTGCATTGAATTTTTCACTCAGGTTCTACCCTTCCAAAAATTGTCCTACACTCGGCAAGTGTGAAACAACAATTTATTTTCAATTAATGTATTGTTTTTCAAAGACCAGGAACACATTTTGCCCAGGATGTTCAATAAATCCCCTATTATCCATCTCTTTGTTAAGCATTCATCTTATTAACCATCTTGTTTTCAGAGGGTTTGTAAATTCTCAAACAAAGTACACTTTAAAGTATTGAAAAAAAAGTCTAGATGTTACAATCTTTCCTCTGTGAGGATGGCAACTGTTGAAAGCAGAATGAATATATATTCTAGTCAAGAGGTTGTTGTAATGTCTTCAGCAGTATTTAGGATCACAAGTGGTCATACAGTGAGATAAAGTGAGATGGATTGTCCTATTTCAATCAGCTGTCAAACCCCTTCAAATAGTATGGTGCCATTAGATTTAAGTGGCTTTGCCTTTATGGCACTTTGGTCATGGTTGTGTGCTATGTTATACCTGATATTTTTTCCTCACTTGGACCATCTTATGCATGTAAACAAATAGGATGAATAGACAAAGAGAATAGAATCATTATTATTTATCAAATTACAATGTTGAATGTATCTTATATTGCTTATCTTTTCAAAGATGTTGGAAATATTCTTGATCTCGAATATAGACACTGCAATGTCTTTAACAGATTATTATGAGGATATTAAAATTCATCTCGAAATGTATTGGTTATTTCTTCCAGTAAATTATTTTCAGTTCCTGTAATGTTTGGGGATTAGATTTATACACTTTGTCTTTCTGACTGTCCTGAATATAGAGTTCACAAGGTATGATATCCTGGAATTGAGCAATCCAAAACACTAAAATCACGGCAGCGATTTTGTACCTTTGTCATACAGGGATAATATTGTGTTGTTACAATGTTGCATGTTCCACAAACTTCTCATCGGTATTTAAAGCAATAGCAAAAAAGAAATTATTATTCCCATTATTGTGTATACACTAATATGCAGTTCTATTATGTGCAATTTTATAAAGAGCACATTCATTACAGTCCTTACATATTATACCATATTAGTTTTTAAATTCTTACAGTAAAAGTTTATTTAAGTTACACAGATAGAAATGTCAAAATTGTATAACAAAGTGCAATTATTAGATATACGATTAGAAACACATTTAGATTTAAGATACATTCCCATTAAAAACGAAACATAGCAATGAATCCAGTCATCTTGAAAATAGCATAAAGAGTTATGAAATATCTTTTAGCTTATGTTTTTTAAAAATAATTACATATTTGCTTTATTAAATTATGCTTTTTCCGGGGTATTGAAATTGATTTGAGTCCTATTCCATAATGAATGCAGTGCACGTTTTCATGTTAGGTTGTATAATTATTGAGATCGATTTGGATAGGCAAGGTTCAAAATTAAGGAATCCGAGATTTTATTTTGGTCTAGTTGTTTTATACTGTCCAATCCATGAAAGATGTTCTGCAAATTCTAAGCATATGTTGAGATCAGTAAACATTTTTGAGAAGAACAAATTTTAGAATTATGCACAGTAGAAGTGGCTCTTTTATTATGTTTTATTATACCAGTAATGCTAAGAAGATAAAAAAAATATAAAGGTATATAATCTTCTAACAAGTGTACAAAGGATAGCATCGTGGCATATTCAGATTGATTGGAATGTTTTAAGTGTTTGTATCCATCAAATTTTCGATTTAATCTTACTTTTTAAGAGGATTGGATGAAAGATTCATTAAAATCTGAATACATGCTTCAGTACAGCATTTAATCCAGAATTACGGCTTAGCTAAATCTGAATTCCCTATAGAAACATAGTGAATATAAATCTCCTTATGCAATTATATTTGAAGTTTCTGTTTATTACTATATAAGTAATAAATATAAAGTGTAGCTTTGAGAAGGTCACTCAGTGCTATTGAGCATACCATGTTTACACGCGATTGTGGGCAGGCCATAAAATTAACCCTCTGTATATTAACAGTTTCTATCATGTTCACTTGGCCTTTCAAATTTTGTTCATACACAAAATTCTAACTAAATTACAAATACTAGCATGAAGAACACTAATAAAAAATTAGGTGTATTTTATGTATTTCTACAGTAATATCAGAGCACTTATGCTATTAATGCATACTGTCACGCGAGCGTTGGAGCACCCTATGGAAGCAGCTGAGAGCGGAAGACAGGGGAGGTCCGTGTTAGCCACGCCTCCCCTTCGTCCGTCTTATAGTGGTGACAGGGACGGCTGAAAAAGAAACATGATTGTGCGATCTGTTTCTCTTTCACCTGCGTTCTGGAAATTACGGGATCCTTCATCTCTGGAACCTTCCCGTGAAAGCCAGAAGGCTGCGATATTCCTATACACAGGGGCTGCCGGAGCGAAGTGAAGTCAGTTAGTCAGTTAGTGTGTGAGTGAGGACAGTTCTTGGTGTAAGAAGGCAGTGTTAGTCAGTGACGTGTTAATGAACGAAAATATTGTGCAACGGAAGACTGTACGTAACTGTGTATGAGTATCGGAGTTGATGTAATCGCGAGTACAAGTGAAATTGTAACGGACGAACTGGTGAATTGTAATTGTGGGCAGTACGTAATTCTGTATAATTGGCAAGTGTTAAACAGTAAGTCGGTGGAAATAAAGAACAGTTTTGATTGGTGAAATTGGACTTTTCATTTCACGAACCCACAAAGTCACAATACTAAAAAAAGCCATTTATATTTTTAATTCACACACATATAGAATATTTTAAAAGTTAATTTTTGGATGATTCATAATATAATTATTATTAAATCTCTTATTCACTTCAACATTTTTAAAATTGCCAGGTAAAATATTGACAATGAAATGTCACTATCTGAAACAGCCCTTCAGATAATAATGTTCATTAGCTTCTTATTTCCTCAAAAATTTCTTACAAAGTCTAAAGCATTGTATTGCTTATTGGAAGCAATGAAGAATAAATTCATGGTTCATAGTCATAAAGAATAAATTACTTCTTAATGAGCAAAGTAACACATTCTTGCAAAAAAAGAAAAATTATCCGATGTATTACTTCCATAACTTTCTCTGCTCCTTATGAAAGATTATTTTGCTATATCTTGTTATTCCAGAAAAGCTTTTGATTCACTTTACACCTTTTATTGTATGATACAGTATGTAACGTGATTGCCAGATTTTTAATAAGTTTGTTGACTTTTAATTACATGGTTTTGCACAACCACAAGAAAGTCAATAGTTTTGAAGCATGCTGCTCAAAACTAATTAATGATAGAGTAGCTACAAAATAAGAAGAAATTTGTGACTATCATGGGTTCTGTTATATTTGAACCCAAGAGATTTCAAAATGTTATACATAGAAGATACAGAACCTGTATATTCTATTTTATCCCTCAGTACATTGGTCAGCATTTTGGCATTTGGATGCTCACTCTTGTCTTATAAATCATAACTTGTTGTACCAAAACATACTTTTGAATATTGTCTAACTTTGTAGCACGTTCTTTCACTGCTCAATGTTTTCCAGAAGAGCTAAATATGTGAACTTCTAATTTAGTGAACAGTTTGCCTTCTTTACCAATGTTCATCACATAATGGGCACTAAAGTACCTTTAAGTTCTTGACACTGAGCAAAATTTGTACATTCATAAACTTCTTTAATTGACAGCTATTTGAGAAACAAATGTTCATGGAAGATATTATTTCTAGTATGCTTGTGTAAAATCTTATCAGTTGTCTTGCACTCACTACTAGGCACACTAATACTATTATTGTAACTTTTTTTACGTCCTCCAACATTAAGTCATATCGGACGAACACTAATACTAGGCTTGCAAAAGGGCATGTTTATTAACTTTGTAAAGCAAGTTTGCACTCTTAAACAATCACCACTTTACTGAATGCAAGCTACAAATTGCATCAGCATGTGTGTGTTTTTCTTCATAGGCCGTTACTGATTCTTTTCTTTCTGGTCAGGCATCTTATCTTTCTATATCTGCAAAATCAAATGTGCTACAAACATCTGGTCTGAACAGGCTCCCTTAGCAAAAGTAGCTCTGTGACAGGAAAACAACAAAATAATTCTGTAATTAGTACCTTTTGAGTATGCAATGAAATTAACTATTGAGTTCAGCAAAGTGAGCTGGTTCGCATGTTCAACTAAACAATGCTGCACTCATCTCATTGGCTAGTCAGAGATAGACCAGCCATGCCTTCTGTTCATTCCAATTTTGCAGTTACTCTAATATCAGTTAAAATGGTAGACACATATACAATACATAGTCAAAAAATTAAAATATACCTGTTTTAACATGTCTTGCCTATCCCAAATTACAAACTTGGAGACTAGGAAAGTAGTATATTTTAGTTACTTTCATTCTATCATGACGTGTGGAATAATCCTCTGGGGTCATGCAACTGGCTGGAAATCAATATTCAAAACCCTAAAGAAAATAATCCACATAACACACAGCCCCAAAGGAATTTTGTAGACCACTATTCAAAAACCAGGAAATATTACCTTTCCCATCACAATATATACTGGAGCTCTGTAAATATATACATTTCAATTTCAACAATCTATTAGGACCCAAAAACAACACGGCTATGAGACCAGAATCAAAGATAACTTAAAGCCACTAGAACACAGATTAATATTATTTGAAAAAAGGAATATATATATAGGAATAAAAATGTATAAGAGTAAAAATGTATAATAAATTACCCACCAAAATAAGACAAAAGTCCGATATGAAATCAATGCATAAAGCAATCAAAGACATGCTGGTAAAAAGTCACATTACTCAGTAAGAGAATATCTAGAAGATAGTTTATAAACATAGTTTCTCTTTTCTTTTTGTAAAAGGATTTTTGCCTAAATATACATTATCAATTGTTGTTAATAATATTTGGTATCGTATATTTCTTTGGCCTGTCACCTGTTTACAGAGCTTTTGCTCACTTTTGTAAATGCTTTTGATGAATAAAGTTTCATCATCATCATGTTTGTGACCACATAAATGTGTTTCTTCCTGTAATTTGCTTTTATGTGATTTCGTATTTCGGAAGGCTTAATCACATATATTTTTATTTTTAGTATTAGCATTTGGTACAAACTAACGAGATCATGTGTTAAATTCGTGTGGCATTCTCAAATCTTCTACAAGTATTGTTACAAAGGCTCATTCTTCTGTCCACTTTTTCTAAGTGGCAGTACACATCTGTAAGTATAAGAGGAGTACAATAGGCTAAAGTGGTAGTCACATTTCTAAACAAAATATTGCTGTGATTCTTTTAGAATTCCATGTCCTTTGCATGGATACAACAATTATTAAAGTAATATATATAATAAGTATAACAAACTTCACCTATCTTCTCAGTACTCAGGACTAATTTTGCAAATAAATCATTCACATCATGAGCAAACAAGGTTGTTTGTGTTGTCATTGCTGCTGCTGTTGGGTGACAGATTATTTTTATAACTATTACTAACCTCTGAAAGGAAAACAGATTTATTAACAGAATCAATTGGTGGTATTTCAAAATTGATTACAATATTTATATTTTTTAAGATAAAGATTTTCTCTCAATCCATTAAGTTTATTGGACCATTTATTTGCTTTACTCGTTCTCCTTTGGAAGATCTCAAAGGTGTTAACTCTTGTTTGGTTGGTTTTAATCATTACATCACACACACACACATTCACCCTCTCATTCATACTTACCGACTCTGGGGAAGATGAATTATCTTGGACGGAGAAAAATCCCCACCCCCACCACCGGGATTCGAACCTGGGACCCCTAGCATGGCAGGCAGGTGCACTTCTGGATTTATTTCCTGGTTAAATGGCTAAAAATGATCTGCCATAGCTGATTTATCAATCTATTTGTGACTAATATTTCTGAAATGTTCCTTCATTCTGGTTTCTAAATTATGTTTGGTTCTTCCAATGTAAATCCAGTTGCAGTCTAAACAGTTATGTTGATAAATGACAGATTTTTCATAAAAGGAAATTTTGTTTTCTAGGAAAATTTAGAACATTTTTTTATATTATATTTGCTTTGAGAAACCAAAATTATACCAAATTCTTTAAAAAAAATTGAACCTATTTATTAGCCTAAGAATGTTAAGCAATTTTTTTTTAAAATTATGATTCTTTTATTTTGTTAATGGTAGAAACATAATTTACATCTTTTTTATATTTAAATTTTTAAATCCTTTTTTGTATATCTGTATTAAAACCATTAATTAAGCAGTATTAATAATGTGCTTATTTAATACTGCTTATATATGCTTATATGCTCTATTAAATTCCTGTATTTTGGGGTAAATTTATTAAACTCTAAATTAGGTATTAAAAACAGCAAATTTATGTCAAAAACCGTTACAACTTTTTAATGTAATTATCAACATGAGTTGATTTCATGTAAATTGCAAAGTTTAATTTCGAAAAAAGTACATACAATTTGCCAAATTGCTAAGCAAAAAGTTCAGTTCATTCCCTAAATTCTATAGCCTCAGCATCAGGAACTCCTTTGGGCTTGTAAAGACTTACAGCACTACCAGAGTTGTCCGGCTGAAGATAGAGGGAAAGCCTCAGAAACTGGTTCCGGGAAAATTTCAAAGTAAGTGTTGTTTTTTGTCATTAATCGACTCCTAATTCATTTAATTTAAATGACCAGATTTGTTCTACTATAATGATTATTTCCTAGCCTCCCAAAACTACTAACACTAATTGATAACTGGCTAAAATCCATAGAGATATTTGCAGGACAAACTTCAGGATAATGTCACATTATGTTGGGGTGTCTTGCTGAAATTTATATTGCTGTCTGCAATGTGAGGTGTGACTGTGGGTGGAGCTCTGTCATCTGTTGGTTGGAGGAGTAATTAAAATAAAATAAACTAAAATCTACATATGTAATAGCCCGGTTTCTGGAATCTATACCAGGCCTTATTATGCAAACTTCATTTTTAACTTCATTAGCTTTTAAATCAAATTACATAAAACAATTTGCAAATTTTGAAGATATACTCTACTTCCTACCTTAATGAACTAACTCAACCTACACATTACTGTATTCCAGTAAACTTACAAATCTATTTATCCATCTAAACAGTCTTTCTTCTACTTTACTTCTACACCAACAACACAAATCAAATGTACATTCCTACTACAGCTTCAATTGTTATAACAAGCTACGAAAGCCTGTTTCCTATAGTTTTAACATTTCTTCTTCTTTAACTGCTATCCAAAGCTTCCCCCTACTATCCATCTCCTAAAGGGACTGGCATCAGTACATGGAGCTGGTTCATCAGTTCCAGACATCCGTGTTGTTATCTCTCTGCTTCTGCATACTCAGTTGTATCATTCCACTCTGATACTGTCCATATATCTCCTCTGGCTCTCCTGGGATTCTCTTTCTTTCTTTGGTTTCTGCTCTTCTTTCTGATATCCATAATTGGCATCTTCCATTTCTCAGTTGTGCATCTTAAATTATGTCTTCAAGTATGGTAATCTGTATCTTCATTTTCTTTTGGTCCTATTTCCCTATGACGATCTCTTAAGTAATATTTCTTTCTCGTAGATTGAAATGTTCCTACATTTCTTTCTTGAAGTATTTTGTCACAGGTCATATATTCCTCTAACCCCTTAGCGGATATTATCTGAGACATTTTTTCTAAACGTACATAATCTTCTGCATGTCTTAAGATGTTCCATAAAAATTTCCTTGAAGTTTCCTTTGACCGTTCTCTACTAGTTAACAATATTTTTGCACTCAAAAATAACATGTTCAGCAAATCTAAACAGATACATTTCTTACAAAAATCTGAGTTCTTCTTCCCTATTATTTCTAAATATACATTATATGGACCATGTCCAATAAGAAAGTGGAAAACTCCTTTTCCTGGGTTTATATGTTCCAATTTTAGCATCTCTTTAATGTCCGCAAATAAATCATGTACTGTTGTACCTATGTGTGCATTAATCTACTCTTCTTGCCGTTCCTGTGATAAATAATTTTTTACTTCTTTCTTAGTATTGCATGTTTTTCCCATAACTTTAAAAACATTGCCATATTTTTCCTTCTTTAGCCAGCATGTTGCACCCCTTAATCTAATGATATGCTCAATAGGCCAAATTCCTGCTACTATTAGTAGGGCCAAAGTAGATGTCGTTTTTGTAGCTCCGCTAAATTTGCACAGGACATTGACCCTTAACCTATGTGCCCATTTATTTGCACCATATCCTATTATACCTATTACAAAACTCATATGATATATCCTTGTTGCTGTAAAAGGCATTCCATAGCTCTTTTGCACAATTGACGCTAATTTCATAATGACAGTTACTATCATTTCTCTTACGTACTTCGTATGGCTGTTTAGAAATAATTTAACATCTAATTCTATGCCTATATACTAAAACATTTTTTGTCTTTTTATATTTACATTAAAGATTTTAACATTAGGGTCTTGTTGGAGGAGTGGGAGAGGATGTACTTTCAAGGGCAGCCCCATAATGACATCATGAGTTAGGGATAATCTCTGCGGTTACCGTGGATGTATTGTTTGTGAGCTTTCCATTGCACTCTAGAAGGTAATTTGAGAAGTATACATCACCAGAGGATTCTGGCTACACACAACAAGAGCAAATAGGAGTATTAGAGAAGACTGTATTGGTGTGAATTTTAGAATTTGTGTGTGCTGAGAGTGTCAGTCAACAGTGCAGCTTCATGGGGAAAAGTCAGCGCCTTCAAGCAGTTCACAAATCAGTTGAACAGCTCAGTCAAGTTGTGTTAGTTGCCTGAGCAGTGCATAAAAGTGGTAGCTTCCAATCTCCATGGTGCAGATTCAGCAGGCTATGCAAGAGGAAGGTACAGGAAGCAGGACTTTGTTGAAAATAAAGAAGTTTGAAGCTAATTTTGCATGATTGTCACAATATACTGAAAGCATAAAATTATGCATAGAACAAGCTTTTTCTAGTTTTGATCTAAATACCACCTACCGACAAACCTCAGAACTAAAATTGGATAACCCACTTTCTCCAGTAACCCCAGACCCCTTCATGAGTTCATTAGAAACAAGAACGATCAAAGGCTTCTCTTGGAATATCAAAATCTGGCAAGAGTATATAGTAGACAACATTTTTACAAATATACTAAAGAAAAACATTGAGGTGTAATAGTGGCGGCGGAAAATGACGTTGCCGCTTATGAATGCCTTGGTGCATGCAATGGTAAGACAGAAGGAAGTGTTAAAACTAACTAAAGCAACTTTATAGGTCTAACACACCAGAACAGTTTTGAATGATTATAAAGGTAATGTGCGGATAAATCTGAGTTTTCTCTGTATGCTATTTTAGAGTAGCAGGTATAAAAATGAAAGCTTTTTCAAAATTAGCGAATTCAGAATATGCATTTTAACTTGAAGCATACTTACTGTAAGTTTAACAAACAAGATGCATTTCTAAAAGCTTTAAATGTTCAGCTTTAAGAAAGATAGTAGTAACCAACAGTTCCTTCTTGTTATTTTCTCTTCATTTTTATTTTCAAAGTATTTATTCAGCACCCAGAAGTTCCTTGCTTGTTGGCATAGTTCAGATACCTGTCCTACTTTTAAATATTTTTTTTTGGGGGGGGGGGACTTCTTGGTCTACCTTGGTTTTGAATGGTGCTGGTAGTTTGGGACATTGTGTCCTTACACTAATAACAACACTAAAATACTAATGACCTAGACGCATGAAATGACTGAATAACTAAAGAAGAAACCAGATTTTATAAAAGTTTAATAATAACCAATTAGGTATACTTAGATTATGCTCTTGGTGAAGAGGACAAAATTCTTATGCTTTACATGACAAGTGCACCAACAGAGCACAGTAAACTTTCTGGCAGAATATAGATGAGGGAGTGAAGGGGAAATGGCTCACCTAACTGGTTGAACTTATGTGGTGTAGCCTAAATGAGGTGTGGTCATGTCTTTGCCATAGAAACTCACCCTCCCTTTACTTTTGAAGGAACTGTCAGGATCCTAAGGTAATTTAAATTCAGCCGTGGCTAATCTTTTGCTATTGAGTTATACTGTTCGCAGACATACACACAGACCTTTCTTAAACTGTGCTGATCATGGGATTATGTACTTCTGGTGAAAATTAAAGATCAATTTTTTTGGTGAAAAATAACACTTCTTCTGCTTTATGCAACTATGTAGTAATGAAAGTAAAAATTGTACAGAAGCAAGGAACTTCACAGGCTGTTTACAAAAAATTCATAATATTCATTGTAATTCATTTATCAGACATTTATTTAAAAAAAATCTTTTTGGACATTTTTGAGAAAATAAAAAGTAAATACCTTTCACCAATATCCGGAGGAATTTCATTAAAATATTGATGCTGAACATCCTTATAAAAAGCTGGATTTAAGTACACACATATGCACAAACCTTTTGATGCAACTCAATGCTATCTCTACCTACAGTAGGAGAGTAGTGGAGAAAGTTATATATAAACCTATATTTTAGAATCAATTAATGTGTAGTGTTTAACACCCAATTCTACCACATGTGGCACTGTAGACTGTGACATGATACATGAAATGAAGATGGAACACCGGTGGAATGAGATGGCAGAGGACACCAGATATTCCAGAGAAAACCTGCCCCGCATCATGTTGATCACCATGAATCTCATATGTGGTTAACTGGTATCAACCCAGGGCCACCTTGGCGAAAGAAGCTGTCTATCTATGTGGTGGCCAAATATATTTTAGAAACCATAATAGTTGTTACAGATCTTAACTTTCTGTATAAAAGTTAACTTACATTTGGGATGACAAAAAACTGAATATTTTTATTTTAATGGTGGTCAAATCTCTTAGAGATATTTGTTGGCAGGTGCAATGTTTAATGATAGTTATGTTGTATATTGCAGAAGCAGATGAAGGGCCTCAAATCCACACACCCATAGCATAAATCGCTGGTTTAAGTGCCCCCTATACGACTGCAGAAGTGACATCCACTGTCAAGGAAATAAAGTATAAGATGGACAGCCGAAGTGAAATTGAGCGCATACGTGGTAATTATGCTTGCACACTATTAATTTCACAAACCCTACGTAGGAATTTTAAAAAACAGGTATAGTACTATCTGCTTTGATTGTGTGATCCTTGTAAGAAATGTGGTTAATCAGTAGTCTGTGAAAGGTTCCATCTACACCCTAATATCTGGTACTGGAATTGCTGCTCTAGTTATGCTCACTAGAACAAATCCAATGTTTGCAAAATTAAAGATATGCTTAGTTTTATATACAAGACAGAGTCATATGAAAATCTTAAATTAAAACAAAAATGATGAAGCAAAAGTAGAGCACAGTATATTACTTTTCGACATAATCTATCATTTTACACACTTCTCCAGCACACAGGAAGTGTACACATTCTTTGGAAAAAAAATTATTATTTTGGTCATAGATGCAGCCATTGTTGTGCTGCCTGGTGCACCAATTTATCAGTATGAAATTTATTTTCTGTAATTGCCCCTTTGAGAGGTGCAAATATGTAGTAATTACTTGGTGTGAGTTTTAGTGATCATGACTAGAGGCTAAAAGTATGAATGTGGTACACATCTTGAAAATATCTTGCAAAGCTTAAGCAAAATATGAATGATGAGATGTGCTGAGTCATAACTAATTTTCAGATTTGTGGCTATTTTATGCACCGTATCACAGCAATTTCCAATCACAATGGCTTCAGCATTATTAGACTCTGATGTCAAAATATGTAGGTATGTCTGACCAGGCCCCAGAGTGTCTGATATAGAAGTCACACTATTTCTACTCCACTCATACATTTGCTGCAGCGATAGATAGGCATTCTGAACCTTCATTTTCCAATGCACTCCTATAGGTTTCGTACCTTCATTGCTCAAAAAACTTATCATTGAATGCTGTTCTTCCTTGGTGCATGTCATAAGTGGTGTAACCATTTTTGCCGTGTTCCCATGTGCACAGTGTTCTACCATCTGCTTACAGGTTGCTGAGTGCTAAAGAGGCCTAAGAAAGTATTAAAGAGACATGCCGAAGTTGTATGTTTGTGTAAAAGAGAAGCAGATTGTTAGCTAGTATTATGTTAATGACTTTGGTGAATGGAAATTAATTGTTCTTTCACACTAGCCGTGTGTAGGCTAAAGTATGGAAAGGTAGAGTCAGACTGAAAAATTCAATGTCATAGCCAGGATTTGAACCTTGGATCCTCTGGTCTCCGTCCAGCCGCTCTAAACCATTGAGCTACTATGGTCAAACGTGCCGATATGACATTAAATTTTCCAATTGATTCGTATTTTTTCCGGTAAACCACTTAGGAGTTCTCATAAACACATGAGACAGCTACCTTAATGGCGACTTACGTGTAAGTACTTAAAGGCGCGGGCTTTATAGTTAACCACTATTAGGTCAATTAATGGAAATTAATTGTTCTTTCACACTAGCCATGTGTAGGCTAAAGCTTTGGTGAAAGCAAAAATGGGTGGAGCAAATTTTGCATTATTGTCACAATATAGTGAACACCTAAAATTATGCACAGAACAAGCTTTCTCCAGTTTCGATTTAAATACCACCTACCGACAAACCTCAGGACTAACAATGGGTACTACACTTTCTGCAGTAATCACAGATCTCTTCAGGAGTTCATTAGAAACAAGAACGATCAAAGGCTTCCCTTGGAACATCAACTTCTGGCAAGGGTACATAGTAGACAAAACCTTTGCAATAATACTAAGGCGAGGTGGAGTAGTGGCGGGAAAGTGGCATGCCGCTTATTAATTAATGTCTTGATGTACGCAATGGTAAGGCAAAAGAGAGTGTTGAAACTACCTAAAGTAATGAGAGATTTAACTCTTTCTCGGCATTGATTCAGTACGATGGTTTCTCGGGATTGCAGCCAAGTGGTGTTTTCTTATTTCAAGCTTTCAGCCATATAAACTCTGTGGCCTTCTTCAGGGTTATGTCGTTGTTTCCAGTTCCGGTTTACTTTATTGAGAAAAAGTGGCCTGATGCCGGTACAGAAGGGCTCGGCTTACAGGCTCAATTTTTATATTTTAGTTATACTTTTGTGCGTTTTAGCGTGTATAGTCTTCATGGTTCGCGCAAAACCATTTCGGCGGCCTTATCTCGACCGCCTAGAACAGCTTGGCTTAGGCTAGATATTGTTTTTTGTCGCTAGTTATTGTTTTGGGCCTTTATTTCACGCTCGTTCATTCACACACACTCACACGATGTCACTATATACACTGTTTACACTATGTACACATGGGTCTTACTGCGCACTTGCAGTAAAGCTGCGGCGCTTGGAGTGGCGATGATCTCCCGTGTCGTGAGCTGGGGTCTCTGCTGTAGCTTTGTGCGACCATGGGCCGTGGATGCTGGGCATGCAGATTGGGCATGCCGCCGTCGTTTATAGTATCTTTATTCTGGCGTGCTTACGATGCCGCAGCTCGCCTCTACCAATATTGTAAATGGTAGGGTTTATGTGATCCTTAATGCGCCCCCAGGTGGAAGAGGCCCGTTTGAGGATGGCCTCGGGAGTGGCAGGAGATTGTGCTTCCAGGTGGATTTCGGTGTTGTGGTAAGGAAAGGGACGGAAAGGATCTTTCTTAGGGATAGGTTTTGAATGGTTTGGAGGTACTTTATGGTAGATTTGGATGCGTTGGCCCAGGTCATACACGCGTACAGGACCACCGACAATTTTAAAACCTTGTACAGGACAAGCTTAGATTTTAGTTTAATTTTTTTACTCCTGAAGATGGGACTGTATAACTTTAATTTCTGCCGCCCTTAGTTGGTGGTATCTTTTATATGGGAGGATCAGCTCATGGTTCGCAACAGCGTTACGCCCAAGTACTTGACTTGCTGATGGCAGTGCAATAGTTGACCACCGACCATTAGGTCCATAGCCAAAGGGCACCGCCTTGAAAAATGGATCAACTGTCATTTGTTTGGATTAATTTTAACTTTCCAATCATAGGGCATTGAGAGGAAGCGGTCATTGTACCACTCCATTTCTAAAAGGCCGAAACGATAATTTTTGTGGGAGTTTTAGATTGCAGTGTCGTCAGCACACATGGCCACTTTGCATCTGGCATCCACAGGATAACGTTTGCGAAAACTATGTATAAGAATGGTGACATGATCGCCCCTTGTGGTACGCCAGCTTGCATGTCTCCCTCCTCTGAGGAGGAGCCACATACTTGGGCGCAGAAGCGCCTGCAGCGTAGGTGTAAAAATTTGGAAGCCTGGAAAGTTCCGATGAATCTTATAGATGAGCCCGCTGTGCCAGCGCCGGTCGAAGGCCGGTTCAACGTTAAAAAATAACGCCAACGTTGAAGCCCCATTGATAAATTGCTCGGTAACGTCGTCTGCTAATCTTAGAAGTTGAAGTTCAGTAGAATGTCCTTTTCTAAACTCAAACTAGGAATTTGAAAGTTCGTGGTCCGAAACTTGTTTTTGGAGTCGAGAAAGTATAATTTTTTCCAGCAATTTACCAATAGTACACAAGAGACTAATGGGGCAGTAGTTTTGGGGTTGCCTGGTACTTTTCCCCTGCTTCGGAAGCAATATAACCTTGGCTCGTTTCAAGGTGTCGGGGAAGTGGTTGTGCTGCAAGCAAGCGTTGATTATTTTTGTGAGTTGCATCAGGGCTTTTCTCGGGAGGTATTTCAGTTCCTCATTAGTCACTTTCTCCGGGCCGGTGGCTTTCCCATTAGGTAGTTTCCTAATGGGCTTGTAGACTTCCTGCGGGTTTGTAAGAGGCAGATGTTGCTCATGCTTCTTCGCCAAACAGTTTTGTACCCATGCGTTAACCTATCTCTCTAATTCGAGGTTATTTGCTGCGTTCTCGCTGAATCTGTCGTGTAGAAAGTCAGCGAAAATCTTGGCTTTCTCCTTAGAGGAGAAGTGTAGGCCGAGTTGAGTAAGTACTCGCTTCGGCGGTAAATATACTAAAATTGGACCGATAGAGAGTATATTAGCATGGCCCCTGCGCAAGGATGACAAACAAAGAAAGTATGTAGCATCTCAGTGGCAGCGCCGGCGTTTCAGGAGACTTTGAATGCCTTTAATAATTTCTACACACTATGGTCTGAATGGGTGGTACTCAACATGTTGTTTTCCCACTGTTCAATTCTGTTGAGTTTAATTTGTTGCCGAATGATGTTGCTTAGCCATTTTGCTGGTGGTGTCTATATCCGCCTTGCTGTATGACAGTCCGGGTTGCGCCATCCTGTGCATATCGAGCGTGTAGGCTGTCCAGTTTGTCTCTGCTCGTTTCGGTGGACCGCAAGAATCAAAATGCACAGGCAAATGGTCGGAATCCAGACTGTGCTACACAGTAAGATTGTTTTAAATGCCACGGTTTTGGTGAGCACGAGGTCCAAAATTTCAGGATCAACCCCTCTTTTATGCCAAAATGTTGGTTCTGGGGGGGGAGGAGTTGTACCCCGAGGTCATCATTTTCAGTTATAAGTTCAACCAGGAAATTTCCAGCTACGTTCGCTCCACGAGAAAGCCACAATGGGTGTCGAGCGTTGAAATCTCCTGCAATTATAATATGGTCCTCTAAAGCAAGGATTTGTTTGAAGTCTTGTATGAGGTTAGGTGAGTTGGGAGGCCAATAAAGCGCTACCAGCATCATCGTTCTATTGTTTGCACGGATTTTTAGAGCTGTGCGCTCCAGTGTTGCCAAAGCGTAGCAGGGGCATGAGCAATAGTGTTTTTTTTTTAGTATGATGGCGCCACCCCGTTGTATGCCAGTTCTGTCAGTCCCAAATATGTGATACCCTTGGAGCTTAAAAGTCTGCTCTGGCTTTAGTTTAGTTTCGCAAATGAATGCGATGTCAATGTTGTTACGCCGCAGGTAGTTTTCAAGTTCGTAGATGCCGTCCGCATTCCAAAGGAGCGCGCGAGTTAAAGTCATACCTCCCCTGCGTCGTCGTTTCCAGTCTCCAGTTTACTTTATTAAGAAAAGTCGCCTGGTGCCGGTACAGTGGGGCCCGGCTTATAGGCTAAATACTTACATGCGTCGTCGTGGGCAAACTGGTTCTTATTTTATAACCTAAAATATGACTTGTGATTGGCTTAGTCAGTGCGACCAATCAGGTGTCTTTATTGTTTCACTTGACCCGGGCTCTTGTCATTGGCCCCGTGTAAGTAGTCCTGATCGGGAGTCGGTTGCAGGCACTTGGACTGTACAACTCGTGTCTCTTCGACTCATCCGCACCGTAGGCCAGTGACACACGTGGACTGTACAACGCGTGTACTCGACTGGGCTCAGCAGGAAAGCAGCAGCTCGGCGAAGCAGCGCCTTCTTCTCCCTGCGCAGCGTAGCCTGCGCAGCAGAGCCTTCATCTGCAGGCGCAGCAGCGTCTGCCTTCATACAGCCAGCAGTGCCTTCATCTGCACTGGCAAGCAGCAGCAGCCCAGCCAACCCTCTCCTGGCAGACCTCCTAGAGTTAGCTCGGCAAGCTACTCCCTCGGCAGCAACTCCGGAGCCAGAGTCCAGAGGAAAACTGTACTTGGGACCGACAGACGGACTGACGAAACTGCAGGCCCACAAGGTCAAAGCCAAGGGTCCCGATTTAGGGTGGGACCCGGTGTCCGCCCCAATAGGCGCGTGTAACAACGTTCGACCCTCTGTGGGGAGCCGGATGGCACCTGCAAACGACAAAGACATGCCAAGTACCAGCCGCCAGGTAAGTCCTGACGAAATGGGCTCTAGAACCTCTGCATCCTCATCCTCTTCCGACCCACGGGTAAATCTCGTGAAGGCCAAGGCCCAGGCGCAAAAGAAACAGAAGAAGGCCTCCCGCCTTCTTCACCAAAGGATAGCTGTCCCGATCTCCCCGGTCCCCAAACCAGGGAGCTCCAATCCCGTCATCCCCCACCAGGGCGTCTCAACTTCCCTACCGGAGAGCGACACAAACGCCGAAGGATTTGTCACCGTGCAGGGAAGGCGCAAAAGACCCTCCGGTTCGAAGCCGGAGGGTGCTGCTCCCAGCACCCCTGCAGTGCACGCGGACGCCAGGAGCCCCCGCACACAAAAGACGGCCAGAGTCCCGCCAATTGTGTCGGACCCATTCCCCAACCATATAAAGGTCATGAGGGAAGTGAGGGCCAAGCTCCAGGCTGGCTTCCAGGCCACCCGTTTTCCAAACCGGGTGATCATAAAGACAACGACCCCGGAGGACCATGAAGCCACCAGGGGGTGCTGCGCGAGGCGGGGATTGAATTCCACACGTTCTCGCTGCAGCGACCTAACCTGGTGCGCAGAGTCATCCGAGGTCTTTGCTCTGACACCGACCCGGAAGACATTAAGGTAGGCCTGGCGGAAGAACACGGCATTACGCCGCGTACCGTGGTCCAGCTGACCAGGTCAGTCCGCGAGGAAGGCAAGGAGCCCGTAAGGACCCCCATGCCACTATTCCTCGTAATAGTAGAGAAGGAGGGAGATGGTTTCCCCAAAATCGATGAGGTGGCCCATCTCTATAACACAAAGATAAGAATCGAACCGTACCATGGCAGAGAGGGACCAGCCCAATGCTACAGATGCTTGGGCTTCCACCACTCAAGCCATGCGTGCGAAAGGAAGACAGCCTGCATACGATATGCAGGCCAACACCATGTTAATGAATGCCCGAACCCCAGAGAGGACAAAAAGTGTGCCAATTGCCGAGAAGCCCACATAGGCATCTACGGCGGCTGTCCCGCTAGACTGCGTATAGTGCAGGCAAGACAGGGCGGAAACACAACCAGGGAGCCAGCACAAGTTCGGCCTGGAGTCAGTTTTGCCCAGGCGCTGCGCAAGCACGAACAGGTGCTGCAGCAGGCCAGACTCCGGCAGCGACCGAGCCAGAAAGCTCTGGAGCTACAGCCACACAAACACCAGCTGCATCTGCAGCAACACCACAGCGGCCTCCTCGTCAGAAGAAGGCCACCGCAGCCCGGCGGGAGAAACCGCCGGCAACTGCGGCAGCAACGGCTGGGCGGTCCACCCCAGAATCTGTGGGGAGACAGAGCGGCCCTGCTGCCACTGCTCTCCCTCCTCTTCCAGTTCCAGCCACAGTGGCCGCAGCAGCCAATGAGGGTGAGGTACCCCTCCGTACGACAGCTGCGCCGGTTTGGGACACTGGCGTCTCAAATGAGGACCTGGCGTAGTTCCATGAGCTTTCTGCCTGGTTCGCCGAACTAATTCATCGCTCCCTCCCCATTCTGAGGTGCTGCAGGGAGAAACTGACAGATCCCCACATCCCTGCTCTGCAAACACACAGCATTTTGCAACAGACTGCACGGCTCCTCTTCCCTGACTCCAGCTCGTAAATGGCGTCGAGAAGAACTCAGTGTACATTGAGAGCCGCGTTCTGGAACGTAAACGGAGTCCGGGAACAGAGACCGGGCATCTTGGAGTTTGTAAGTGACCACGGGATTGACGTCCTTATGGTATGCGAAACGCACCTGCATGCTGGTGTACAATTTAACCTGCAAAGTTACGCCGTCCACCGAGCCGATAGAGTCGGCCGGCGGGGCGGCGGTACAGCTATATTCATCAAAAACCACATCACCCATACTGCCATTACCATCCCTCCGCTTCAACACTTGGAGGCGACCGCCATAAGGCTCTCCTTGGGCGGTTCAGACCTAGTGCTTGTGGCGGTGTATGACCCGCCCAAACATCCCTTCTATGAAGCGGATTACAGGGCACTCCTCAACCTAGACCACCGCGTGTGCATAGCTGGCGACTTCAATGCCAAACACCCAGGATGGAACAGCCGCATCCAGAATGATAGGGGAAGGAGCATCTACCGCCTCATCAGCGGAGACCCAACCCTTCATGCGCATGGCCCGCGGGGTCCAACGCACTTCCCGCCTGGTGGCAGGGCGGACGTCATAGACTTCGGAATCACCAAGAACATTCCATTTCATCTGGACCTCACGGCGGTAAATGCTCTGGATTCTGACCACAACCCAGTTGTGATCAATTCAGACGTTACCGTCGCAGCTCTGGCAACGGCTGACTGGGTGGATGAAGTCGATTGGGATGCCGCCATCCTTGACATCCAAAACTCCATGGAAGCCCGCCCTCGAATCGACTCTGTGGAATCACTCGAGGCGGCAGCCAGGGAGTTCTCCACATCCATCCTCAAGGTGGTCCGTGCTCACACACATTGCATTCCAATTGATACGCCAAACCCCACAGATATCCCAGGACCTTTCAAACAACTTATAAGGGCTAAAAACGCCGTAAGAAAGCTGTGGCAGAGTTATCGCCATCCCAGGACAGGAGAAGTACACCAGAGGTTCAAATCCCTGGCAAGACCACTCCTAAGAGCACACCGCAAAGAGGCCTGGGAAAACATGTTAAGGCAAACCAATCTCCAGGAGAGAAAACCGTGGCGAATAGTCCGTAGCCTGCGGAAAGACAGAACAGTACACCAGCATCCCCTACATAGCCCTAGAGGTCGACTCGTCTACCAGCCGAGAGAAAAAGCAGATGTGCTAGCCGACTATCTGGAGGCCCAGTTTCAGCCCAGAATTGAGCCAATGGACGACGACCATGCTGACCTCGTGGAACGAGAGGTGGAGGACTTCCTGTAAGTTCCGCCCCCGGACCACGAGGAGTTCCATATTGCCATAGTTACCCCCAGAGAGTTGGCAACCACGCTTAACACTCTAAGAACCAACAAAGCGCCTGGGCAGGACCATGTCACAGCGGCAATGCTCAAACACCTCCCACGCAAAGCTGTGATTCACTTAACCCGGATTTACAACGCATGCCTGTTCGTGCGCCACTTTCCAGCTGTCTGGAAGGAGGCGCGCGAGGTGTGCGTTTTAAAACCGGGGAAAAATCCGGTTTTTCCTTCCAGTTACCGCTCCATCAGCCTTCTACCAGTTTTGTCGAAGGTATTCAAAAAACTGCTCCTCTCCCGGCTTCTTCCTCATCTAGAGGAAAGGGGCCTAATCCCGGAACACCAGTTTGGCTTACTTTCTGGCCACTCCACGAGCGAGCAGCTACTGCGGGTTGCTGAGAAGGCCTCCCTGGGATTCCAAGAAAGGTCTAAAACGGTAGCAGTGCTGCTTGACGTGGAGAAGGCATTCGCCACAACCTGGCACGAGGGGCTAATTTACAAGCTCCTAGAGCATCAAATCCCTCCTCCATACATTTCCTTGGTGGCCGGTTTCCTCGGAAACCGAAGCTTCCGGGTAAGGGTGGAGGGGGCGCTGTCCACAGAGCGGTCCATTGGCGCTGGAGTGCCGGAAGGCAGCGTGCTGTCGCCGGCGCTCTTCGCAGCTTACATGGCCGACATTCCAACGCACCACAACACACAAACCTGTCAGTATGCGGACGATCTCATGATCTTCGCAGTCAATAGGAATACACGGTACAGCTTCCGGCAAATCCAAAACCAGCTCCGGGCTATTGGCAAATGGAGCGCAAAATGGCGAATGGCAATTAACCCGGAGAAGAGCTCTGCTATTCTCCTGGCGAAAACCAGAGCCAACCGGTTGCAGCAGAACTTCGTTTTACGGCGCCGTCGAATCCCGTGGGTGCAAACGGCGAAGTATCTCGGGGTGACGCTGGACCGTAAGTTAACTTACGTTCCGCACGTCAAGGGCAAGGTCCAGCTGGTTCAAGTCGCACTCCGGAGCCTATACCCTATTTTCAGATCAATCATGCCGATCCGACTCAAACTCCAACTGTATCGGGCGATCATTCCGCCTATGATTCTGTACGGCTGTGAGATCTGGGGAACAGTGGCTAATACCACTTTCGTCAGGCTCCAGACGCTGCAGAACAAGGCACTCCGCATCATCTACGATACAGGCTGGAGATTCCCGGCTCATATCCTACATGAGCACTCCCAGATCCTGTACATTGTCGATGTCATTCGCGAGAGGGCACGATCAGTGTACGACAAAATCCAAATTCACCCCAACCGTTAGTGAACTCCCTGGGAAGGTATGACCCGAGAGATCAAAGACGCTTGCCGTCCTTCAGACTGCCGAGAGACGTCTTGGGACCACTTGGGTAACCCAAGGAAAAAACCCCAGATGTCTCTGGGACCAATTTTTACGCCAAAGGACCAAGCGCTACACAACCCGTAGCCAAAACGGAGCAAAAAATTAAATCGTGTCTCCCAAAAAAAGGGAGAACGATTAAGTGCAGCTGCCCACGACAAAAGGGGCAACCCATTCCAAACATTCAATAATTTCAAACACCCCAGCAGAACATGGAACTACTAGCTCATTTCGCAGGTTAAGCCGCAAAGCGGCTAGGTACTGCGGCATAAGACACCTGGACGGGAATAGCCTGGCCCTACTAGGACTACCTCTGGACCTCTGGCAGGGATTGCTTTCTCAGGGATCAGTGCTGAATAGTTTGTTCCATTGGTACATGAAGACAAACCGGCCACTGAGAGTTTATCGGCTTTCCATGCTGTCATCTGCTCCTGTTCTCTTTTCATCTGTTTTAAAATTTCATTTGCTGGTCACCATGCTTCGCTGAGCTGAAGTTCATTGTCTTTGAAAATATCTTGCAAAGCTTAAGCACAGTATGAATGATGTGATGTGCTGAGCCATGACTTATTTTCAAATTTGTTGGTGTTTTATTTACCGTAATTTGGCAATTTTATATCACAATGGCTTCAGTATTATTAGACTCTGGTGTCAAAATGTGGTATGTGTGACCAGACCACAGAGCATACTGGTAACTTAAAGAAGAATAACACAGGCTGTAGATTTTTAATTAAACTTTTAAAGGTTTCTTCGGATATCCCTTGTATTTGGCAATTAACTATATGTACTTATCATTGTGGCCAGATCTTATAGAGATTGACACACAAACACTGAAGAAGGAAGAAGAAAATAAAAAAAAGTTGCTACTGTTATCTTCATATTATGATTTAACAGCTATACCCTCCTTTTCTCAGTAATCATTGTCTGCACATGCTTACAAAATCCCTTTCATTGTGTTACAATAACAAGCATATTATATCATGGCAATAAGTCACTTGATACACCTGAACTAAAATTATTAACTGTAGAAACAATTCATACACATTACCCAGAACAAAAATAGTTACATGTTTATACAGATTGCCCCCATATGAAGATGACTGGATATGCAGGTACTGGAATACAATGCAAGCTATTCACTATTTATTTATCAATACATCCAAAAACAACAAATTTGAATGGAGATATATAAGACCAGCTTAAAATAACCTTTTAACTTTATTTTAAGTTCAACAGTGCATCAATTTTCTAAGATTCATAATCTGCCCTACAAGCGATAACAAATCATCATTCAAGTAATAGTACGATAAATGACATTCCCAATTTGTTAAAGCTGCTACAGAGTTTAGCAACTACTCTTATAGTAGATCCCAGCACATGTGAGATTGGTTGGAAATGAAGAGGCTAATAGATTGGTAAAAAGGACACAAATTAATCAGAGTCGCACAAGAGCCGTAGATGCAAACGACGATTTGCGAAACATGTCCTCAAAATAGGTACGAAAGTGAAGCAGATGTGTAAAAAATGCGACTCATCTAAAATTTAATAAACAGAGAAGAATTAATAATTTACATCTTTCTACTCTACCAAATTTTAGATTAATAATAAAATTAAATTGTTTTGAGCAGAATATTTTAAAACTGCAGGTGTGGATAACAAAATAGAGTGTCTCTCTGCAGGCAAGAAATAGGTCTCTGATTACCCACAAAGAAAATCATTGGCAATATTCTACTTAACTACTGACCCTGACTGCTTAACTGCACACCTTTATGGAAGAAATATATTCAGTTTACCACAGTGCACACTTTGCTAATAACCAGACACTCTTATGGACTGGGAACATTTACTACTGGTTCAGCAATTCCAACAGTATAACACATTCAACCTTTCATCCTATTAATCATAAAAACAATTTGTTGTTGTTAAATTTTAGATGAGTCGTATTTCTTACACATCTGCTTCACTTTCGTACCTATTTTGAGGACATGTTTCGCAAATCTTCGTTTGCATCTACGGCGAAACATGTCCTCAAAATAGGTACGAAAGTGAAGCAGATGTGTAAGAAATACGACTCATCTAAAATTTAATAATTTTTCGCTTCACTGTGGTGTTCCAATACAGTTAAATCTCGATAATTTGTTGTTGGTTTATTGACACTTTGTCACTTGCATTTTTATATTATTGAGGGACTAGTTTCGACAGCCACTGTCTCCATTTTAAACCTCTCTTCATCAATGTCCCTCGATAATATAAAAATGTAAGTGAATAGGTGTCAATAAACCGAGCACAAATTGTTTTCCGGATTAATTTTTAGGTCACTCTCTAAATTCCTCCAATCATGCATATTCCACCCTATTATTGGAATGCCAGAAGAAGAACCAATGAAATGTAACAAGTGGACTATCACTGTATTCAAATCGCTATGCATCTGAAAATTTTATGGTATGCCTGCTGTATATAAACCATGTGTTCCAAAAAATCTGCTGCTGAGTAGAACTGCAATGCCTAGAACTTTAGCTTGTAAAGTGCCACATACGACAACTTGCAAGTAGCTGCTGGACATTCCTCAGCTCTGTTCCAGGAGTGGGGCGACAGCACTCCTTACCTATACCATGTGTACACCGCTACTTGTCAGAGGTAAACAATGCTGTGTTATTATGTCTATATGTTCCTACATATTCTGCACTCATTTTTGGGTACTTCCAGCTATACTCCACACACAGGCCCCACATAGAGCTGAGATGATGCCATCAAACTCTATGTGTACACTGCTGCTTGTCACAAGTAAGCAATCCGTCCTGTAAAATGTGTGTTATTATGTCTATATGCTCCTACGTATTCTGGACTCATTTTTGTGTACTTCCAGCTATACTCCACACACAGACCCCACATAGAGCTGAGATGATGCCATCAAACTCCATGTGTACACCGCTGCTTGTCACAAGTAAACAATCCATCTTGTACAATGTGTGTTATTATGTCTATATGCTCCTACGTATTCTGGACTCATTTTTGGGTACTTCCAGCTATACTCCACACACAGACCCCACCTAGGGCAGAGGTGATAGCATCAAACTCTCAGTAAGCATAGTGATATTTCCCTTGTAAAATCCAGAGTATTAGTAAACAACTACTACTTTTAATTCCCCAACCATTGATTTCACCTTGTCCCAGGCTGGTTCTATGGGATTCAGACCACCTATGTATGTGGCCGAAGACGTTTCCACTTCAAACACCTCATTAAGGTTGATTTTTTCAGTCAGCTGATGTATGCATAGAACTGTAACCATGGTATAGCAGGAAGTTTGTGATGCAGAGCATTATCTAGTAAGAAAATAAGAAGCTACTTTTTCTTGAATCCACCGTTAAAGTTAGTTTGTCCAAGGTAAGTCACCTTTAACCTGGATTTTTAAACAAACGGAGGATTTTTCAGAAACTTAATTGCACCCTCATATATTGTTCCCTCTTGACATTGTGACTTATTTCTGTTTTAAACTGCTACTTCATTTTCACTGTTTGCTTCCCTTGTAGTATTTAACAATGAGCTGAGTGCTAAGCTAGCAGTGGAAGTGGTAGGACGTGTGGTGAGAGAGCTAGGAATTTGAATGCAAGAGTGTCTTAAGGAGCCATGGGTGTGGAGCTGAGTATATATCGGGCAAGAATTGGTCTTTTCAGTGTAAGACATATAAAAGCTTTAAGAAAGGAAGAAATGGGAGAAAAGAGTAATGTGGTTGTTCTAGGGTGTGTAATTCTAATACTTCTTATAATTGGAGGAGTAGAAATAAATTCTGGACCTCAGGTGGGGCAGGAAGTTCTGGAAATTTTTTTAACCTAATTGGATACAATGGAGCAGCAGTTGAGTAATAAGACTGTTGGATAGCAGAAGAAATAAAAGAAGAAACTAAGGAAAGATTTCAACATATGGCAAGAGGGATGGAAGGTTTGAAATCACGAGTCCAAGTACTAGAAGAGAGAAGCAGAAGATTTAATCTGGTCTTTACAGGACTAAAAGAAAGAAAAGGGATATGGCCTGTGGAGGAAGTGGAACTAATCCTCAGAGATAAATTATAAATGGAATTAAAAGGACGCGAAATAGTGGAAGCTTTTAGAGTGGGAAGAAAGGTAGGAGAGAGGATGACAGTTGTGCAGTTTGCATACATGCAGATAATATATGATATTTTAAAAGATGCAAAAAGCTGAAGGGGAGTAAAATATTTATTAAGAAAGCTTTAACCTATAGCCAAAGAGTAAAGAAAATGGAGTTAATTCTACAAATGAAAAAGGGTAGAGCTAGAAGCAAGAGAGCCGTCATTAGGAATATGAAACTTTGGATAGATTTAGAGGAAGTTTTGGATGTCGGCAAAAGTGGCGTAACGAACACCGCGAGCAGATTAGCAGAGAATTCAAGCATGACTATAAGGAGGATCCACAATTAATGCCTCAGCAAGAAACGAGAGGAAGACCAAAGTACGCAGAAGTAATGGGCGAGCATGTGGATGTATGGAGAAGAGAGCTGCATAGCGACCAATGTCAAGCAAGAGAACGGCATGAGTCTTCTAGCATAGTGTCAACAAAACGTGGAAATATTATGGTGATTGAAGGTGCTGGTGCTGGTCACTCTGTCCACGCCGAAGCTGGTGGCGAAATAAAAGGGAAAGAATTGGTATCCAGTTGAGAAGCCATAAAAGACTACAAAGTTTTAGATATAGAAGCAGTTCGCAGTAGGGCATAGAAGGAGGGGATAGCATTCTGATGGTGGGATGCTGGAATTGCTAGGGTTTGAATAGAAGTCTAAGTTTAGGTTATGTTTGAAGCTTTCTAAAAGCAGTGCAATTTTTAGCAGTAGTGGAAACGTGGGTTCATGATGACAATGACGTTAAAGTACAGGGATTTGAGTTTATAAGGAAGCAAGGAGTGAAAAGGAGGGCTAAGAGTAGGATGCCCAGGGGGATTGGATTATTTTTAGCTCATGAGTGGGCTGACAGAATTAAGGAAAGAAAATCAAAATTATGTGGTTAGTAATTGATTAAATTTCATTATGTTTAGCAATTGTATACAACCCACCAAGAAGCTCTCAGTTTCATAATCCTGATCTCTTCCATCAAATAGAGGGGGAAATGAGTGAAATAAGGGAGGAATATCCAATGCTAGAAGTTATGATGGTAGGAGATTTTAATGGAAGAACAGGGTGTTTACAGGCAAGAGGAGGTGAAATTGGTGAAAGTGAATTTAAGGATTTTTAAAGAATTAAAGGCAGAGTGATAAATGAGGAGCGGTTGAAGTTAATAGAATTTTGTGAGAACAATTATTTTATGATTTTTAATGGGTGTTGGGGAGAGGATACCTAGGGTGAATATATTCTGATGAATGCCAATGGGGAGAGCATGGTGTATTATGGTTTGTGTGATGTGGTGTTGGGGGATATAGTATGCAATTTTAAAGTGGTGAATGTAGTGAGTAATAGTGCTCATTTTCCAATAGTTATTGAAATTAACATAGGTGATAAAGAAAGAGGCATTAATGTGGCTAAAGATGTATGCAGTGAAACTGTGGAAATTGGGAGTTTTAAATGGAATCATAGAGGAGAGGATTTAGTAGTATTATTGATTCAGAAATGGGAGGGTTATGCATCCATGGTATTAATGCAATGGTGATAGAGCACAATGTGGGGTATGCACTAAATATTTTGGATTTTATTTTAAGGTGGGCTGGTGATAACATGAAGTTAACAAATAAAAGGTTTGGTAGGAAATATAACTATTGGTTTGATGAGGAGTGTAAGAATTTGAAAGGTGTGTTAAAGGAAGCCATAATTCAGTGGAGAGAGAGGAATGGGTGAGAAGAGAGGTCAATGGTTTTGGGCTTGCGAGCTCAGTATAGGGAGTTATTGAAAGAGAAAAAGTTGAAATGGGGGACAGAGAAAGGCAAGGAAATTGAAAGGAAAATTAGTTCAGGTAAGGCTTATCAGATTTAGGAGGTTATCAGAAGTTGCTCTTGAGGTCAAGTGAGGTCAGTACAAGTCGCATCATTAGTATGGGTTGAGCATTTTAAAAAACTGTTTGAGATTAAAGCACAGAAGATGTATAAATGGAGTTTTGGAATTGAAAATAGGTATATAGAGGAATTGGATATGCCATTTACAGAAGAATAAGTGTTAAGACAAATACGAAATCTTAAGAATGGAAAAGCAGAGGGATAGGATGGGTTACCATAAGAATTTTTCCATGTGTGGGTAGAAAATACAGATAGGCTTCAGTGTTTAGGAGACTAATGGTATACTGAAAAACTGGTGAGTAGATGTTAAACACCCAATATATAAAGAAAAAGATAATATGGATAATCCCAATACTTACAGGGGGATTGCACTGTTGTCTAACTTTGGGAAAATATTTACTGGTATCCTTTCTGAGAGAATTCAAACCTGGTCAGAAACACATCATTTAGTGTCTCCATATTAGTCAGGATTTAGAAAGGGAAGGAGAACAGTAGATAGTGTTTTGCTTTTGAACACAATGGTGGATAAATATGCAAACAAGAAGCGTGGCAGGCTATACACAATGTTTGTGGACTTAGAGAAAGCTTATGATAGCATAATTAGAAAAGCATTATGGTATAAATTGTTAAAGAAGGGATTAAGTTAGGGACTGTGAGGATTTTAAAGGAATTGTGTAGACAAAATTCGTTTTGTATTAAAGTGCAGTTGGGAGAAGTTACAGAGGAGGTGGAACAAGATAGAGGCCTTCGGCAGGGTTGTTAATTGAGTCCTGTATTGTTTAATTTATTTGTAGATGATGTGTTAGAGAGAGTGAAGGCAGTTAATAAGTATATGCCAATAATTAAAAATAGAGAAATCCCAGGGATGTTATATGCAGATGATATGTTGGTAAATTCCTATACAGTGATAGGTCTAAGAAACTCAATAAATGGGATTGAAAGGTACTATGATGAGTGGGGGCTTAAAGTCAATATTGATAAGACCAAGATTATTGTATATAAACAAGGTAGCAAATTAAGAAAAGATGAGCGATGCCTATTTAAAGGTAAGGAAATTCAAATCGTGAGGGATTTTATTTACTTGGGTATAAAACTTAACAGCACAGGAGGGTGGGGGAAGCATAAAGAAATGGCTTTGGCGAAAGAAAAATTGGCTTTAAGGATGGTTAATAAATGTTTGTACATAGCACCAACAATAAATGTAACATGGTTGGAATGTATGTATAAAGCTTTAGTAGAGTGAAGATGGATGTATGGTATTGAGATATGGGGTGCAGGGGAAGGTTGAGAAAAGGTGGATAGGATACTGAGAATGTTATGTAAAATGATTTTAAGAGTTCCATGTAATTCGGCCAGGGAAGGAGCTATGTTAGAATTAGCCAAAGTGAGTGTACGAGGGTTTATAATGGAAAGAGTGTTAAAATATTGGTTTAGGATTAATTGCTTACCCCAGGGGCATTTTCCAAAAGATTGTTTAGATATTCAGGAGAAGTGCATACACCCAAAGAGCTGGATGGGCGAAATAAGACATCAGCTTATAGTTAATGGCATGGTGGATGTATGGATAGCAAGAGAGAATATAATGGCAGTATTCTGGAGAGTAGTAAGATATCAATTGGAGGATATGGATAGAAGAATTTCATGGGCCATGGTGGAGAAAAGAACTTCATTAAAATTTTATAAAGCATTTGGAAGTAATGACGGAAAGAACGTGTATATTGAGGGGTGTAGTAAGGAACAAAGTGAAGGTATTGCATGGTTTAAATTAGGAGTTGGGAGATTGAAAGGTTACCAAGGAGGGATAGAGGAAGGTGTCCCTCCTATATGCAAGGGCAGGGAGGATGCAATCCATATTTTATTAGAATGTAAAGGTACAGACATATGGAAAAAAGAGTTGATCCAAAATACATGGTTAAAACTGGAAAAATCATTAGTAATAAGAAGAATATTCTGTAATCGATCCCAGATTTGTAACTTAGGGAGTTTTTGTTCAGAGTGAAGAAGAAATGGGTATGGTCAGTTAAGTGAATAGGAGTATGTGGTAGATAGTGGCCAAGTTTTGTAATAGAGAGATCAGGTGGTAGGAATGATGCATTGACTATCGGTTGTTTCTTGATTGTTATGTAACAATTATTGTATAGTGTGTGTGACTGAATATGACTGGCAAAGAGCCTGGGCTGACTGTCCTGTTATATCTATGATTGTAACCTATTGGCACTAATAAATAAATAAATCAATTAATGAAGGAATGAATAAATAAATAGATAAATAAATAAATAATTTAACAATTAACTTCACTAATTGCATACTTGCTTGTACATGGCTGCATAGTTTTCTGCATAGTTTTCTGAAGGTTCTGGAAAGTCTGATAGAGAGGAAAACATTTACAAGTATCTTCTTGTATCTAGAAAGTTTTTCTGGAATTAATGTCAACTGGGACTACCCTCATTCTCATATCCAGCATTATATTGAAGATGACAGCATCCAGTGGGTGGTTGCCACAGTATAATCGCCTTACTTTCCTAGCTTGCACTATAAGCAACAGTGGCAAAATAATGTTACCACAGATGTTTTATAACTCTCCGGTAAGATTAAATTGAAATACCTCTCCCATTCATTCTTCAGAGAAATTAACACATGTTAATTCATGTGATATGTCTTACTTACATATGGTTGTAATGGATGTAAATCACATGTTAAGCACAGCTCACAAGTGTGTATGTATGTCCACAGGTCTTCATACACTGCTGGTTAAAAGACTGGAATGATAATTGTAATACAGAGGTAATTCTGTAATTTTAGCACAAATTTTCTCACATCAAGGATTTTAATTATGTCATTGTATTATAACATGTTTATTTCTCCCTGAAAGCAGCAGCAGAATTTTAATTCCTTTATAGCTTGCAGACAGATTTTGCTATTTCTCAACCGTACATATATAGTAACTGAAAACTGATAGATATTTGATGGTAATTGAACTGCTGTCTGACATTAAATTTCTGCATACCAAATGGGATACTGTGGGACCCCAGCATTACTATTTTATTATTTCTAGCTGTTTGAAATATTTAATAATCGTCAGACTATGTGACATTGTTAAACTGTCTCCACTAAATGCTGCCATTGTTGAATTGCATAAGTAAATTTATCTATATAGTAAATAATAGGCGAACTGTTTAATGGGGTGCTTTGGTATAGTGCTTGGGATTCCATGTGACAAGAAAACACACGTGTGTAAATTCACATTGCATGCAGCAGCAACAGCATTGTAACCTTTGGAATCTATTGTACAGAGTCGCAGAAACACTGCCCAACAAATACAACACAAATGTACTGAACATGATTGATACAGCAGTCATAAATTCCTACGTTGTTGGAAGATAAGAAATCCAGACTGAACTGGAAGGCTCTTGCATATGACAGAAGGAGATAATTTTTGTTAGATCTAGAACTAGAACTTATAAGGCCTCACGTGAAGGAAAGAATGCAGAAGCTGAATGGAATGCTCACAACATGAGAACAGCAGTGGAAGAATTATTACATATGTAAAAGATGAAGCTATTAACAGTGAAGGAAACAAATATATACAAACATAATAATTTGTAACTTAAAACTTCACTTATCTTATAAGAAATGATGATAATTCTTATAAATTCTTCAGGATCGTGATTTCATGTATACTTATACACATCTTCAGCTGTCGCCATCGTTACTACTTTGTTACTTTGCTGTTGTTGAGTAATGATGGCGACAGCTGAAGATGTGTATAAGTATACATGAAATTGTGATCCTGAAGAATTTATAAGAATTATCATAATTTCTTATAAGGTAATTGAAGTTTTAAGTTACAAATTACTATATTTGTACATGAAAGAATTATTGTTTGGGGGAGATGCAAGCCCAGTGACACAGAGGGATTGCCAGAGTTGGACGTTGCAAATTAATGTAAAACAAAAAGTGGCAAGTGCTATTTTTTGTGTAGTAAACATGTAATTATGAAAATGCAAAAGGTATGCAAAAATTGCATTGATTTAAACTGCAACGTGTGTTACAATAGGCACTATGGAAATTCTTTCATACTAGCTGGGTGTGTAGGATGAAAGGGTAGAGTCAGTCTGAAAAATGCAATACCATAGCCAGGATCTGAACCATGGATCTTGCAGCTGGATGGATCTCAAGTCACAATGACAATTGCAATTAGTTTATAGCAGTGAAATGACAGTATGAGTTAAAGTCATAATGAAAGTGTTGTATGTTTTAACTAATGTTCTAGATCTTAAATTTCATCCGTTTTTACTCTGGCATGCTAATAATAGCATATTAATTGATGTCGCTGTTACTAAATTCCTCTAATCACGCATAGTATCATGTTAGCTTAGCTTGAATATCTCCTTACATTTTTGGAAATTCCTGGACATGGTAGTAAGGTAATACATAAAACACAGAAGCTAACAAGTTATGCAACATATAATAAAATATAATTATCTGTCACACACTTATCTTTTTAAGAAACTAGAATTCTTAAAAATATAAGTGAAGTTTGTGACAAATAATTATACTTTATTACAATAATAAATGTTCCCTTTCCATAATAGTGTCTGGTTGCTTACAAAGGTTGCACTGTGGTGAATTGTATACAAGTCAAGGAGTAATGACAGGTTGTTAAGTGGAATTGCTACTGATTTTCGTAGTATTAATCAAGGACGTATTTATTGTCCTCAAAGACAATATTCCATTTTTATATACACTTGCAGTTTTAAAATCTTAATGGCTTTATATAATTATTAATTTGTAATTTGTGAAAATGGAAAAATAAATTAATAATTTTTGCCTATTTAAATTTTGTTCCTTTTTTGCAAATATATTCATTGCTAGCTAATCCAATATATATATATGAGATCCATTGTTGGACTAATTAGTAGTCTGCCCAAATTTTGTAGCAGTTTTAAGCAATGCAGAATTTTATTTATTCTGTTATTGAATATTGTTTTGTTATTGCTTGTAAGACAGATTTGGAATCACATAATATGGTTACCTTGTTAAGTATCAAATATAGCTAGAAAGTAATTTTATGCAGGTACTAATGGCTACTATCTCTCTAACAAAATTTGTTGCATTTTATTAATATAAATTTGTATTTGAATATAAATTGAAGAGCTTGCAGTATATTCCAGCGGCAGCATTCCTAGTTTTCCTGTAAGGGAGCCATCTATGTAAATACATAACCTTTCCAGTCCCGGATAGCATGTATGAAATGCTTCTAGAGTTAATACTTTAAGTTTGATTTTATCCCAATGTCTTTTAGCTGTGATATTTCCATTTAATTGCCAATCTAGGTTAATTTCTAATTGAGCAGTTTTCTCAACTTCAGTGATTTTATATTATCTACTTTTTGTATGTATTTTTCTTCTGCTTTGAGATACTGTTGTTTCTATTGCATACATTGCAGTAATTACTTAAAGGGACCCTTTATAATATCTCTTCTATAAATTAGGGCTTTTTTGTCTTTTTCACAATAAATGGGTGTTATTCGTGGCTATCTGTGGCTATCTACATTTTAGTATTTGGTATAGTTTTAATTTGATTTACAGCTGTTCTTAAGAACATGATTTTACACCATTTCAGTTCCATTTAGTTAGGATGTGGTAGCTATCACTACAGCTTCAAATTTCATATTTCAACACTAGTTTTACATTCACCCTTTGACAAAAAGTTTGAGCAGACTCTGGAAGGGCATATTTTTCTAGGTCCACATCATTTCCACGGCTAGTTTATGGTGTCATGGAGCACATCTCTTTAGCTTTGTTCTACTGAATCCTATCATAATTGAGTCTCAGTTACTAAAAGTGTACTGATAGCCGAGTGGTTATAGAAAAGCTGTAGGAGGTAGACCCACAAAGGTTTGAATGCCA
Organism: Mantis religiosa; assembly: GCA_030765055.1. Taxonomy (NCBI): domain Eukaryota; kingdom Metazoa; phylum Arthropoda; class Insecta; order Mantodea; family Mantidae; genus Mantis; species Mantis religiosa. The sequence continues at coordinate 324,340 of JAUKNK010000321.1, read as the reverse complement.
GTCGTCATTTTAATTTTTTTTTTATTGTAGAAAGAGGAAATGTGTATAATGCACATAGTAATGTAACTTCGAATTGCTAAGGTGTACTTGAATTTATGACATTTATGCTCACACTTTAAAACTGAAACACTCTACTCTGTTAATCAGGTAAATTGATGGAAATAATTATGTCTTCCACACTAGCCGTGTGTAGCCTAAGGTTTGAAAGAGTAGAGCCAGACTGGAAAATTCAATGTCATAGCCAGGATTTGAACCATGGATCTCCCGCTCTCCCTGTGGTTGCTCTAACCAAATGAGCTACTATGGCCAACATACTGACATGACATTAAATTCTCCAACTGACACATATGCTTCCCGGTAGACCACTAGGTGTTCTTATATGCTATGAGGCATGCACATACAAAAGTGTCATCCACCTATCTATAGAAATGAGATGGCTTAAGTGGAGCTGTGGTAAGTATTTCTAGAACATGAAATACTTGCCACAGCTCCACTTAAACCATCTAAGCCATCAGGAATTACAGCACCTGAGACTCACTTTCCGTCAAAACAACTACTCTGAATATGATGTTGAAGCCTCAATCACCAAAGCTAGGAAAGGGAAACCTGTAATACAGCAGGCATCAGATAAGCCTACCGCTACAGCCTGCATCCCGTTTACTGGCAATCTATCCGGCAGAATCAGCAGAATTCTTGTCAAATACATCAGGAGCATACACAAGACACCTCCAAAGATTAAACATCTATTTGGTGCAAACAAACTGGACTTCCAAGTTCCGGGAGTGTACTGCATTCTCTGCGAATTTGGGACACCGTATATAGGACAAACCGGAAGGACCATCACTACCAGAATAAATGAACATGAATAGAGCATTCGTTTAATGCAAACTGAAAAGTTTGGACAGGCAGAGCATTGTTTTGATAATGACCATAGAGCCAATTTTCGGGAGACGACCATCTTGGCAATATGCAACGGTTACTGTGAGCAGAGAATTAAGGAGGCTTTGGCCATTTACTCTGAAAGAAGTACGCTTAATCGTGATGCTGTATTTCAGTTCAGCTCCTCTTGGAAACCGGCCTTAAAAATGGAAATCCGTCGATTTAAGAAGCAAAGATCAATGCAGCTTGATACTCAAGTTAAGCAGTTACATTTCTTTAGCCCAATTAATTTTCCATACTCACGCCGTCTCCTGACCTGGTATTTAATTTACTGAAAACAGTCTTTTGTTCAGTAATGCAAATTTTGATATTGTTTATATTTGTGTTATATCCAGTGTTTCATTTCTGGTTATAACATTTAATAAATATCCTGATGATGGGAGTGATTCACACTCCTGAAACGTCATTTATAACCGTCTGTTCACCTGGCATGCTGCCCGAGAAGAAATTGAGAATGCAGCATTGTCAACTTCAAACTTAAGCTTTATAAGGTTGATACTTTTTTAGTTACTTTTTTCAAACAACTCTCATCTAAATGTTAGAGCAGGTACTTCTGGGACTATCCTGAACTTATGTTTTTGTACACCTTATGTGGAGTATTAATATTTTCATTTCTAGAAAACCATCATTCAAAATCTTCTGTTTGCTAAGCTAATGTTGAAAAGCAGAATTAGTGCTACATTTTAAAAATAAAAAAAAAAAATTTGCTGGTTTTAAAGTTTTTAATTATAAATTTCAATGGTACCTTTCAGAAAGGATGAGGAGATACAGGCGCTTCAACCCCATAACGATAAATCAAAGCACAAGCAGTATTACGAAAATGGTGCAGCCAATTCCAGTGGACACAATGGGTTATCCAGTGTTACCTATTGTGTTGGGAGGACTGACTGTTTACAAGATAGGGGTAAGTAATTCTTATGAATTGAAAAAACTAGTTGTAGTCTATTGTTATCATTTCACTACTTACATTTCTAATTATTTACAAACTAGTTTTGGAAGCTGTTGCATCCATTTTCAATCATGAAGGTCCAACTATCATTTACTAATAAAGATGTAGGTGACAAAGTGTTAAAAACCAACTACAAATTATTTTTTCAATTAATTTTCATGTCACTGTTACTAAATTCCTCCAGTCATGCATAATTCTTATGAAACATTGAACATTAAGCTTATAAATTTGTAAAATATGAAGCTATTAACGCTGAAGCAAACAAATATACACAAATAAAACAATTTGTAACTAAGCTTCACCTATCTTATAAGAAATGAATAGAATTTTCTTATAAATTGTTCGTGATTGCGATTTCATGTAAAACTTATATATGATGTTTTATGCTTTCCGGCTGAATATGAGTATAAGTTTTACATGAAATTGTGATCCTGGAGAATGTATCAGAAAATTATTATCATTTTAATAAGATAAGTAAAGTTTTATGTTATAAATTGTTATGTTTTTATACTCTCCATGCTTTCCCACAAAACATTTTGCAAATAGAGAGAAAATGTAAATTTGGCAATTATATCTTTTGATATAACTTTCTCATTTATGCACAAACTGTATGAAATGATTTTATCAGGGTAGTTAATGATAATTGATAGTCTTTACTCAAACCACGTGTAGGCAAATTATGAAAATGTATATATACGTATGTAAGTATGAGTCAATAAAGAAAAGGGCGAGTCAATATAAACAGTTTTTTTAACATGCACAACAAAGACACACTGTATAAACAATTTTGCATGATGCCAGTAGAACAGCTCTGATTAGTGGACAAAGCACACACTCACTTGCCCATGTGTCCATACACAGGGGACAAATGAAGTAAGTCAATTTGCCAGCTACCTACAAATGAAATGGAGCTGTAACACGAATGACAATACACTGCATTAAAGTTTTGCTTTTGTTTGCAGAAAGCCGGTATGCACTTACAGAATGTTGAGGGAAGCATACAGATATGATGTTTTATCACAGTCCAAAGCATTTCAATTCTTCAAGGAGCTTAAGGAGGCCCATATTTCAATAAGTAAAGGTGGGCCAGCAACAGCAATGAAAAAAAACACCATGATTAACACAGCTGGCATCATTGTTCATGAAGACCAACGAGTAACAATTGACAGACTTGCAGACATATTACAGATTTCCCATGGCAGTCATTTTTCAGTTCTGCATAGTTACTTAAACATGAGATGTGTTGCGTAAAGTGGGTGCCAAGATTATTGATTCCTGAACAGAAGTTGATGCGGGTGGAAGTGTGTATTGAACTGCAACATGTGGTTGAGATGCATGGGGATGCAAACCTGAATTCCATCGTTACAGGTCTTTCCTTGTCTGAAAAAGGAACTAATGGGGAAGTGTTTTGCCAATTCAGTGGCTGTCGTGAAGAAGACTGAGATAGTTATAAAGATGCCAAAAGATGGCATCCAGGGCATGTTCCAGGACTGACAGAAGCAGTGGGTAAAGCGCATTCAAACCAATGGAGAATACTTTGAAAAACACCACACCAATCTGAACCAAGACTAGTGTAATTTATGTGTAAGAAACATTTTCAGTTGACTGGCCATCGTAGCTTTGCCATTGAATTTGTCACTTCTGATTCTATCTTTCAAATAAAAAAATACCTATATTTACTATGAAATAAAACAGGAATATTTTTATAGTAAGAAGATAGCTTTAACTTGATGTGATACATTCGCATGTTTCCCTATACCAATAATAGTTCCACATATATCTATTATATATTATAGTATTTATATAAAAACTGATTCTTCTATCCTAATTGCATTAGTCATGGTATATTTTTGTCTAAAACTTGCTTCAAATTAAACAAAAACGTTATCACATTTGGAAACAAGCAGAATTCATATTATGCATGATTGGAGGAATTTAGTGACAGTGGCATCAAAATAAATTAAAAAGTAACTATTTGTAGTCAGTTTTAACACCTCATAACTTACATTTTAATTTTATTCAGGGACTACTTTTGAAAGCTCCTGTATTCATTTTCAATCTCCATCCAACTGTCATCTGTTGTCGTCTGCTCTCTTCTCTCTGGTGGGGGAGCTATGAACTTCTTTGTTAAATTATCTACTGGTGGGATTTTAAAGTTCATCACTCTGTCCTTAGTTTTTCATATGAATATGTTCTCTCACATCAGTTTCTCTTGGTTTCCCACCCCTTTTAGTAATTTTGGATTTGTGTCAATTTAATGGTCTTTGTTCCAAAAATAAAATTCTTCTGCTAACTTATCTCCTTGTTTCAGTATGATGTGTCTAAATTACCATACTCCAAATAGCAGAAGAAAATGGATACCACAAAATTTCTGGTGTTAAAAAAAATTAAAAAGGCTAAACTAAAGAAAGCCATTAAGGGAAAAAAGAAAGCAAGAGCACATTCAGTGGATTTACTTACCACCCACAAATATTTGATAAATTCAAAGAGATCTTCAAGGAACAAAATATCATCTTAGCACCTACAAATAGACACTCAGTATTAAAGTTGTTAAATTCAAAAACAAAAGATGAAATCCCACCAATTAATAGACCCAGAATACACCCAAAAAATTGTAAGGCTGGCAAAAATGCTAAAGAAATGTAAAAGAAACCTAAAAAGCAGAGTTAAAGAGCCCTTTAGAAACATCAAATTGAAACAAGAAGATAAGTCAACAGTAGCATTTTAATTTTGGAACAACAACCGTGACATTGACCCAAATCCAAAATTACTAAAAGGGATGATAAACCAAAACAAATTTTCAATGTGGGAGAAATTATTCATATAGAAAAATAAGATTAATGAGTTTTGAAATCCTACCAGTAGATAATTTGACAAAGTTCATAGTTCCAGCACGAGAGAGAAGAGAGCAGATGACAACAGGGGATAGTCGGACCGAGATTGTGAATGGGTGCAGCAGCTTCCAAAACTAGTTCCTTAATAATATAAAAATGTAAATGACGAGATGTCAAAGCTAACTACAAAAAGCTTTTTTTAAAGAATTTAAATGTTTAAAAATAGAGACCACTAATTAATAACACAAAACCGTACTCACTTTTTAAATTTTCTGGAACATACAGGGGTCAGCTTAGAAGTGTAGGGCCTCACAATAAAAAAATGAAAAGGACATTTAGTTTTTTTCTCTATATCTCACCATCATCTCCAGAAAGGCTAATTAATTTGTCATATCAGTGTTGTAATTTAATTATACCATCTCTCTAGTCCTATTATAGATTCTCAAAATATCTGTTTAGTGCATCAATGACTTCCTTGTTGCTGTGAGGTCTTCGTCCTGTAAGAAATTTTGTGAGATTAGGAAACAGGTGATAATCACTAGGTGCTAAATCTGGCCAAAAAGGTGGCTGTTCAAGCACTTCAGACTTTAATTAGCACATTTTTTTCATTGCAATGAGTTAACTTTGGGCTAAAACGTTGTCTTAAAGAAACAAGACTTTTTCTTTGCCAAATGAGGTATTTTTCTTTTCAACTCATCACTCAAACATTTCAATATGTTTGCATAGTAGTCACCAGTGATACTTTTACCCTTTACCAAGTATTCAATAAAAATAATATGCTGTGTATCCCAGAAAACACTTGCGATAACCTTGTTGGCTGACAAAATTTACTTTACCTTTTTTGGAGTTAGCTCATCTGGCTCATCACTGTTTTGACTGTGATTTACTTTCTGGAGTGTAGTGATGTATCCAGGTTTCATCCCTGGTAATAAACTGTCTCAAAAATTCACTGGGATTTCTACTGTAGGGCTCCAAATTCTTTACAGAAACAGCTTTTTTTTTTGTATCTTTTAATTAGATGTCAACAAATGCAGCACCCAGCTTGCATAGACCTTGTGGAAATCCAAAACATTACTTAAAAGTTTAAACAAAACAAAAATAAAAAATTACCTGCACAATCTTTTGATACACTCACAGCCTTTGCTATCTCAAACAACTTTAATCTGCGGTCTTGCAGTAATAAGCAATGAATTTCTTGAATGATCTCTGTATTTGTGACTTCCACAGAGCGTCCAGAGTGAGGCTTATCACTAGTGCTCCTAGGTCCCATTTGAAACCATGCAACCCACCTTTTAATCATAGTATATGAAGGGGCAGAGTCTTTCAATATACTGTCCATTTCCTCCTTGATTTCTTTGGGCATTAAGTCTTTCAAATGGAAGTATTTATATAGTGCTTATTGTTCCAAATCCTCAATTTTCTTGAAACCTCTTCACTTGCCTTTTTTAAAATGCTGTCATTCAAAAACTAAAGCAGCTATTGTCCTGTAGCTGTAGATACAAGCTAGTCTAGAGTTCTGCTATATGATGCTATCCATCAAACTGGCCCAGTGGCACCATCTCTATGTGAGGCCCAGGACTTATCAGCCAAACCTTGTATATCAAAAGGTCCTCCATCATCAACAAGACATCAGTTAATGTCTTGAGTGATGAAGCTGATCCCTCCATACAGTGCTCTGGTGGTGGTTCTAGGAACCTCTACAACAGGTCACGCTGTGGAATATCGACTGTTACTACATAAAATATAATTATTTGTACAAACTTCACTTATCGTTTTAAAAAATTGATGAAATTTCCACAGATTTCAAGAGTCTACCTTCTTAAATAAATCCTTTGCATTTCCATCACTTTGCTTTTTCCTGTTGTCATCAGTACTGCCACTGGATCTTGTATTGTTTTTGTATTTATTACCAAACTTTGAAAATGAAACAAACTTAATGACAGAATGGATTGGTGGTATTTGAGAATTCATCATGTATTTGTTGCTCCACTGTTGTTAGCTTCTTTTTTTATAGTTCACATCCTTTAACCTTAAGTCATATCAGACAATGAGTGGAAAGGGTGAAATGATGCTTAAATGGGCCCAGGTTCCATGAAGCTTAGAGCTACCTGACAGTTGCCTTCTATGATAAGGGAAAACCTCGGGAAAACCTTATCCAGGTAACTCACCCTGACCAAGATTCGAACTCGGGATCTCTTGAATGTGAGGCACACATGCTACCATCTACGCTACCAAGGCAGGCATTGTTAGCTTCTGTTTTCCTGCATTAACTGAGGACTGTTCTTGTTCTTCCAGATGAAAATCTATTCCCATGTTGACAGTTTTTGGTTTCTTGTAATGTGTTTTAATGGCTTTGGCTCTGATTTTTCTTACAAAAATAGATGGTTACTGCTGATTTTTCTAGGTGTTTGATCTTCATACATCCAAATCTGTTGTTTTCAAGATACTCTAAGTTTTGCTTATATAAACCATTTATTTGGAAATCATTTATATCTGCAAATATAATGATGTCTTTATATTCTGCTTTGTATTCCTGTATTGAAACTGCCTATTGAAAATTGCCTCCTTGTGTAGTTGCAGCTATTAGATTTGACTAATTTTCTGTGTTTGTTTGTTTTCCATAGATCCTGAAGTTTTTTTTAATTTATTGTAATTTTTAGGTCTAAAAAACTGTCCACCATTTTTTGTTTTTAATGTCAATTTTATGATCGTTTTTATAGTGGATTTAACAGTCCTGGTGCATCTTTGATACTTTTGCAAAGGTGTCATCTACATCCTGTTGCCAGATTTTGAATATTCAGAGGCAGCCTTTGGTGATTCTTGATTTTAATAAAGTCATTCCTGAACATATGTGCAAATAATGAACAAAGTGAATTGCCCATTATTAGACCTGAGGTTTTACAGTAGCATTGTGATTAGAATTGGAAAAAGTTTTTATCAATGCATATTTTGGTTAATTCAGCGTATTCTGAAATATATTCTGCAATAAAGTATTAAAATAGAATGCATTAATAATAATGTTACTTATATAGGGAGGACAAAGAAAAACTTGGAAAAAAGGACCAAGGAACATTTTAGATTTATATATGGAAGAAGCTAAATACAGTGATGTGTTAAGATGTATTTACTGAAGATGAGTTGGTACTAATAACACCAACATCACTTTTATAATCTCTCTTAATATGTTTCGGAAATATGTTTTCCCATCTTCAGAAAATTTCTGATGCTGGAATTTACAAAATCAGTTACCACTACTGTGATAAAGTATATATAGGATAAACAAAAATAAATATGGAAACCAGACTAAAGGAACATATGAAATGCTTAAAATACAAACAAATAGATAAATGTGCAGCTTCACACGATTTCTGAACAATCAACCGTAACATCAAACTGAACATTACACTAATAAAACCAACCAGTCATGCAGCAGAATTGGATACATTAGAAAAGGTCTTCATTTTGAAACACAAGTGATTTACTGCCACCCAACAGCCTCTGAAAATATATTTCACTGCCACATGATGCTGCCATTATAGACAATCACCACAACAGAAACAACATGTGTAAGTCTGACATGCTCTGAAGATGGAAACATATGTTCCCGAATCATGTTAACATAGATTAAAATAAAGTGATGTAGTGTTACTGGTACTAACTCATCTTAAATAAATACATTTTAGATGTTTGACACACAAACAGCTAGAAAATCATCAGTGGCCATCCGTTTTTGCATGAAGCATCATGACATTAATCTGCAACCAAATCACTGAACAAGACAGGAATAATTAATAATTATTAATTAATTAATCTTTATTGTCTGTAAACTTGTGGGTTACAAGCCTTAGACATTGTCACATTCTTAAGTATGTACATGAGAATTTAGCTTTGTTTGAGTTTCCATTTACATTAAACTTTACAATTACTGTGTTACATAATTAGTACAACTATTGCATACTGAGTTATTTTAGCTAACATATTCCTGGTACTAGTAAGTATACAATAACAACAGCAGTATAAAAGTAATAAAAATAATATAATACAATTCTAATTCCCTTGGATTTCACAAAGATTTATCTATAAGAAATAAGTATAATAATTACAACAAAACTATAGGATAATTATAATTCACTTAGGCTGTATAAGCATTTCTGTATAAGGTATTTTTCAAGAGATTTTTAAATATATTGCCTTGTGCTCATTTAATATATGGAGGAAGTTTATTGTACAAAATGATACCTGCAGTGTATTGGTCTTTGTTGCTAGTGGTTTTTGCTTTATATTCTCTATGGTAGTTGTTTACTCCTCTAGTGTTATAACAATAATGTTCCCTATTTAATGATATGAACTTACTGTTAGTCATAACAAGTATGATAACCTTATACACAAAAAATGATACCACAGTTAGAATATACTGTTGTCTAAAAATATCCTTTACTGAATGGCGACTTGACAGCCTGAAGATGCATCTTAGACTTTTTTACTGCAAAATTAGGATCTTATTTAAGTTTAACTGACTGGTAGCTCCCCACATTTCAATACTGTATGCGATATGTGAAGGAATTAAGCCTTAATATACCATTTTTAGTGTGTAACTTTCTAGATATGTTGATAACTTCCTTAGTAAATATAAGTTAGTACATAACTTCTTACTTAGCATATCTATATGACTGTTGTATGATAGCTTTTTATCAATAATAATACCCAAGAATTTTGTGGATGATATTCCTTCAACAACTGTGTTATTCGTGTTAATGAATAAATCCTGATCATTGCTGTCCCTCAGTTCAAATAATATATATTTTGTTTTGTCACAAATTATGTGCAGTCTACATTCATGAATAGTCTACAAATAATCATCTGATAGAACGATTCAATTGTTATATTTCTCAGAGTGACCCAATGTATAAATTTGTACAACCATACCCGATGTCTGGTTGATAATGTTCAAGCTTCCAAACTAGGTACAATTTATTATAAATAGATATCTTTTATATTTTAAAAAATATCGGAGCCCTTATTTTTCAGATCACCATTGTATTACTTTATGTTAAGGTAAGAAGGCACTGCCTATCCCAACAAAGTTAAATACATTAACTTTTGGCGCACATTATAAATATAATGTTGTAGCTATCTAAAGTAAATTTTCAAGATACTTTTATAAAGTTTATGTTTATATAATAGCTGTCATTATTTATGATTTCATATGAATGCACATTAAGATATAATTCTTTAAGTTTCAACAATTTTGCTGTACAAATGTTTGGTAGATCATTTTTTTCCCTTAAGTTGTATTCATTCTACAGCAAATCCTGTCTTATTTATAAAAATATGGTTCTGTTAATGCACAACATATTTTTCATCACTGAAAAGTTTTTAAATAAATTTTACCAAAATATGAAAAAATGTAAATCAGAGAAGAATGATGTCAAAGTTGACACAATTTTCACCTTGGTGCATGATTCAGAATGTTCCTGCTGCTCTTATGTCATCGATTATTCTTTTATCATTCTTCTTCACCTTCTGCTTTCAGCAAAATATCTGCTTTCTTGATTCTCAGCTGTTCAATATCCTCTAGTATCTTGTTACTTTTCACTATTGGAGAGAAACTCACTGAAAGGAATATGCTGCCCGTATGTATTTGAAAAAGTGTGACAAGGACAGTGAATGTGTGAGAAGGCTAATGCATACTGCAAAGGAGTAGAACAATTCAAATAACATGTGCCCTACTGACTTATGGAACTTTGTGAGGACAAACAAAATAATAATAATAATAATAATAATAATAATAATAATAATAATAATAATAATAATAATAATAATAATAATGATGATGATGATGATGATGATGATGATGATGATGATGATGATGATGATGATGATGATGATGATGATGATGATGATGATGATGATGATGATGATGATGATGATGATGATGATAATAATAATAATAATAATAATAATAATAATAATAATAATAATAATAATAATAATAATAATAATAATAATAATAATAATAATAATAATAATAATAATAATAATAGTAACGAATGCCTACCGTCTCCTGCTGCAGCTGCCGGTTCTATAGGGAGTTCCGACGTTTGGGTGACAATACAGACCCACAGGTATACTAAACAACAAATGCCTAGAAAATAATATCAAAAATTGTGTAACCATCTACTGGCTGAAATTAAAGAGATAGCAAAAAAGAGAAAAAGCTAAAGGCTGTCAAAACTGTTTTATTACTAAAGGTATTTTAATCCCTTGAAGAGTATAAAACAGGTTAGGTAGAAATGCTATTTACACTTCTCAATTGTGTAAATATTACTGTATTAATGTTATGTATAAACAATTTGATGATCTATGTAAAAGCTTTATAGTTGGAGATAATCATCAGCTGATTGTGAAGATAGTGGTTGGGGCCCAGTAAGCTGCGAATGGGACTCGGATGGTCCCGAAAATATTCTTGCTTTTAATATTTGACCTGAGTGGTGTTTTAAGGTTGAATCAAATATTACCTAATAAGTCTTTTAATATAGAAAACTTTGTCTAAAAATAGAGATTAACATTTTCAAAATTTTTCTCACATCTTTCAGCATAATCTTCATAAATAATGTGTATAAAAACTACTGTTGTAAATCATTTCTGAGTGCCATATGTATATGCAGAGTAGGGTTAGAGAAAAAGAGTATATTACTAATTTTTGTGACAACAGTATGTTACAGATAGACCTTTTTATCATACAGAAGATGTCATTTTTCCTATTGGTTTCTGCTCTACCCGTGTTTACGGCAGTTTCAAGGACCCTGAGAAGAAATGTGTGTACACATGCAAGATTCTTAAGAGGGGACTATTGCCCAGGTATTGTGATATTTTTGTATATAAAATTACGTTGTCCAATGTTTAGCCATGATCTACAATTAATGAAATTGATAAAAGTTATTAAAGCTTCATGGGTAATAAGCCATGTCAGAGTAGTTAGATTCGAGCTTTCGGCCATTCTAAGCCCCAGGGACTTCTTCAGGAACTGAACGAAGAGAGAGAGAGAGATTTCCTCATGTGGGCAGGATTTTTGTCACGCCACTGCATGGCAGCCTGTTACTGGTCTGGCTGGTTCACAGGGAGGATGAACTCACGTTGTTAAAAATTTCCTTTGCAGTCCGTGTCCCTCCAGTTATCCTAATCCCCAGGCTCAGAAATGAGTCTGGTATCCTTACCCTACCCACAGTTCCTATCCCCTCTGGTTTTGATGCCTGCACATGGCTTCCTACAAGCGGCAGGCCAGATGAAGGCACCCTTGGGCATATATACCGCAAGGGCGACCGTTCACACATGCGGCAGGTCAAGTGCAACCAGCATCGGGCATGGTCACTGCATGGATGGGCGGCAGCCTGAGTGGCTTAAACCCAACAGATCAGAGTAACCCATATCCATACACAAAAGCCTGAGACAATAGACTACCTCTATTACTGCCCAGATAAAGTCACACTAAGCGGCTTGGTGCTGAGGCAAAAACGTCCCCATTCAGGTGAACCTGAGTGACTCGAATCTTCTGCTGGTCTGCTGTCACCTGGATAGAAATTCTCCAGTCTTGGGCTTTCTGCGCAGTCCGTCATCCAGATTGGGGTTCTCCCATCTTGTGCTTTCTATGTGATCCTTCGACTGGTAAGAGCTTTTATTGCTAGTATATTTTATTGCTGGAGCCCTAGGTGTACTCAATTCAAGTCCCCAAACCATATTGAAATTCCCTGGATAGAGGTTAATCTTAATGGCTTCTCTAATAAATCTATCAAAATGCTTTTCCAAATGCTCCAGAACCGAGGCATCATTAAAATTTATTTTGTGCACATAATCTATATAATGTTGAGCTACAGCTGACTTCTCTGGTTGAAAGAGTCTGATGTGATGTTGAGGTTTTTTACACCTCTGCTCAACCATGCATCCTATTTGTCCAACATACACCCTTCCACTTTCCAGGAAACCTTATACACCACTGAGACCTTAAGGTTCAACAGAAACTGTAATCAGTAATGCTTGCCATGAAAGCTTTAAGTCTTACACGGTGAAATGATGCTCAATTAAGTCTATAGAGCGTAGAGCTACCAGACATTCATCTTTGAGGATAAGGGAAAACCATGGAAAAAAACATTAACAGATAGCACACACTGACTGACATTTAACTTGGGCCCTCTTGAATATTGTGACTCTGTGGATTCCTGAAATTAAAAGTCCAATTGCACAAACTGAAAATGTTCTTTATTTCCACCGAATTACAGTTTAAACACTTGCCGATTACATAGAATTACTTAGCGCACACAATTAAAATTCACCAGTTCGTCTGTCATAGGTCCATCGCACGCTCACTGTTATGTACAACTCCTATAATACACGTACACCGTCTTCCAGTCTGTCCACTCACTCGGCGCTCCTCACGACTGCTCACCAAGAACTGAACTGACTCGCCAACTACAGGCCTTATATAGGGAATTTCGCCATTTCTGGAAGGTTCGCGGCGCTCACAATTATCCCGAGGATTCGAGAGGTCTGGTAAGAGGGGAAAGAGACTGTACAGGGCTCGCACCGCTCTCCTAATCATCCCTTCAGTTAGTGACACAAGACAAATGGGTAGCCGTGGGCTGAATGCTTCCCGTCTGGCCCTACTGCCGGCCGGTTCTATAGGGAGTTCCGACGTTCGGATGACAATATGAAGCAGACAGACCTATGCTCAGAGATGGTTAAACATTTGTTTTGTGGTAAAATACATTATTCTAAAAATAGATACGTTAGACATTCCAATGAGTAAGAACTGTGATTCGATGAAGCACAAAATTAACATAATTTTGAGTCGAACTAGTGCTCATTGCTCCATATATTGCTAGTGCTTACCTAGAGCGTATTCTGTTAGGACCTTCCTAACATCTTCAGCTAAAGTCGACTATTGAATGTTGATTTGGTAAACTCCCTGGAGGTGATAGGGGCATCTGTGTTGGTATCTGGATGAACTATATCATTCTTACATAAAGAGTTAAAAACTTACATAGAGTTTTACAATAACACAGAAGATTATGTAGTTGACATTGATGTGGCTACTGAGGGTCTAAATACTCGAGAGAAATCAGCAATTGGAAGCAAATGTGGGATCTTAGAAAAAATAGAAAGGGAAAGCGGTAAACCCAAACCATACAGGAAAATACTTAAATTGCTAAATAAACAATATGTTAGTTTAAACATTTTAAATTGAAATTAATACTGTGAAGTAATTTATTAATTAAAATGATACAATGAGTTGACTGAGACACCCTGTGCTTCACGTGCCACAAATTTTCTTTCAACACATTTTGCCTTTACTTGAAGGCATTACAAAGAAATTGTCAACTGGCCTGAAGCTTGGTGTTCAAGCTGATCATTATTCTCCGGAGACAAGTCATCTGACGACAATCCAATGAGGTTCAGCAAAACTAAAACATTTTCTTCTTATGGACTGTCAAAATGATTAAGTGTACGTTACAATTCCTTTCTTGGAAGTGTTGAAAACAGTGTTGTTGTGATAAATTAAATTTAAAGGGAGTTTTTTAATGACACTAAACAACACTTACTTTTAATTAAACATGTTTCAGAAACTTTGCCTCTTCCTCAACCAGCCATCAACTGGTTCTCATTGGTGTAGTTTGCGACATTTTGTCCTAGGTGTCCTCTGGTGGCAGTTCAAGGAACTTGCTGAGCAAATCTTTCTGGGGGATGTTGAAATTGAATATTTTGTTCCTATTTTTTGAAATGAAGATTTGTTCCCATGTGGATAGTTCTTGTTTTCCTGATGTATGTTTTAGTAGTTTTGGTTCTGGATTTATGTTGTGGTGTTTTTCCCAAAAATGCGTGGCAACTGCTGATATTTCTAATTGTTTATATTTTATGTTTCTAAAGTTCCTTTGCTCTTGTTTCTAAATTTATTTTGGTTTTTCAAATATAAATTTGACTACAGTCACTGCATTCAATTTGATATATACCATAATTTTTGTTAGATGGAATGGCATCTTTGATGTTTGAGCAAAGTAGGTTTTTTAAGGAGAAATGGTTGACTGGTGCTAGTTGAATGTTTTGTTTTTTGAAGACTTTTTTGAATTTATCATAGGCCCATGGATGGTAAGGGAAGTTTTTGAAAATCATATTAGTTTCTGTAGCTGAGAGGGTTGGGGTTTCCTTTATTAGCTTCTTCTTTTTTGCTAAGTTCACTTTTTTGTCTACTAATGATTTGGGAAAGTCATTTTTTGTGCTATTTCAATAATTTTGTTGTATTCTGTTTTGTATTCTTCTGCTGTGAGAGGGTTGACCAGTCTGTGTGCTAAACTATTGAAGATTGCCTGTTTGTGGAATCTTGGGTTGTAGCCATTAGTTTTAATGTAGTTGTTTGTCTGTGTTGGTTTTCTGTAAATGCCAAAGTTTAGTCTGTTTTTATTTCTCATTATTTTTAGATCTAAACATGGTAAATACTCGTCTTTTTCTATTTCTACAGTGAACTTGATGCTTTTTTCTATGATTTTAAAAGTTTTAGTGCATCACTGATGTGTTTTTTTTTTGGTACTATTCTGAAGATGTCATCTACATATCATTGCCAGAGTTTGAACATCCAAGGAAAACCTTTGCTGAACCTTATTTCTAATGCACTCATGTACAGATCGGCCAGTAAGGGTGAAAGGGGTTTGCCTATTGCTAACCCTGAAGTTTTTGGAAATATTTTGTTTGAAACTGGAAGAAATTTTGTTCTATGCATAATTTGGGTAGTTCTATGTAATCTGAAATTTCAGGTGATGCCATTCCAAGTGATTTGAGCCATTTTTCTATCAATGGTGGGAGTTGAGTAACTGGTATGCTGGGAAACAGTGATTTAACATCAAATGAGACTAGTGTGTCCTCTTCTTTTAATTCAGTATCCTTAATGTGTTCTATAAGTTCATAGGTGTTTTTGATGCTTAGGCTGTCATATTTTGGAAATGAGTTGAATTTAAAATTATTGGGAGTCGATTAATGACACTAAACAACACTTACTTTTAAATTTTCCCGGAACTAGCTTCAGGGGCCTTCCTTCTATCTTCAGCCGGACATCAACTGGTTCTCATTGGTTTAGCTGGCAATATTTTGTTATTGGTCTCCTCTGGTGGCGGTTCGAGGAACTTGCTGAACAAATCTTTCTGGGGGATGTCGAAATTGAATACTTTGTTCCTATTTTTTGAAATAAAGATTTGTTCCCATGTGGACAGTTCTTCTTTTCCTGTTGTATGTTTTAGTAATTTTGATTCTGGATTTATGTTGTGGTTTTTTCCCCAAAAATGCATGGCAAATGCTGATTTTTCTAATTGTTTGTATTTTATGTTCCTAAAGTGTTCCTTTGCTCTTGTTTCTAAATTTCTTTTAATTTTTACAATATAAATTTGACTACAGTCACAGCATTCAATTTGATATATCCCAGATTTTTTGTAAGATGGAATTTCATCTTTGATGTTTGAACAAATTAGGTTTCTTAAGGAGTAATGGTTCACCGGAGCTAGTTGAATGTTTTGTTTTTCAAAGACTTTTTTGAATTTATCAAAGGCCCATGGATGGTAGGTGAATTTTTGAACATCATTTTAGTTTCTGTAGCTGAGAGGGTTGTGGTTTCCCTTAGTAGGTTCTTCTTTTGTGCTAAGTTCACTTCTTTGTCTACTAGTGATTTGGGAAAGTTATTTTTCTGTGCTATTGCAATAATTTTGTTGTATTCTATTTTGTATTCTTCTGCTGTGAGAGGGATGTTGACCAGTCTGTGTGCTAAACTATTAAAGATTGCCTGTTTGTGGGATCTTGGATTGTAGCCATTAGCTTTTATGTAGTTGTCTGTCTGTGTTGGTTTTCTGTAAATGCCAAAGTATACTCTATTTTTATTTCTGATTATTTTTAGATCTAAAAATGGTAAATACTCGTCTTTTTAAACTTCTACAGTGAACTTGATGCTTTTTTCTTGTATGTTGGTGAATTTATACTGCTAACTATAGGTCTCGTTGTTATGGATGGTTTGTGTATTTTGGGTAAGCCATAAAGTATAGTCTAAGTGTTGTTTAGTGTCATTAATGAACTCCCTTTAAATTTAATTTAAGCGTAAGTTAATTTATGGAAATTAATCATTTCTTCACACTAGCCATGTATAGGCTAAGGTTTTTGATTGATAGAGTCAACATGAAAAATTTGATGCAATGGCCGGGATTTGAACCATGGATCTCCTGGTTTCCATCCAGTCTCTCCCACCCATTGAGCTACCATGGCCAACGTGCCGTCCTGACATTAAATTCTCCAGTGGACTTTATATATATATTTCCCCCCGTAAACCACTAGGGGCTCTAGTATCCAAGATACACATCTGGTTTCAATGTTACATTTCATCTTTCCAATGAAGATGTTAGTGCAGTCTGAGCAATTAATTCAATAAATGCCAAATGTCTTTAACAGAGGAATTTTGTCTTACTTTTCGTTTTTTGATCAGGTTTCTGATATTGAACTGTTTACTGGTTCCAGGGATTTTAAATTTACTGGAATTCTTTTGAAGTCTTCTGGTTGCCTATGGGTGATATGTGAATATCTTGTATGTTTTTTATTTTTTTTGTCCTTAAAAGTTGTTAAGATACCTAATTCAACTATTTTTATCTAAAGGAATTTTTTTATTTCCTTGTCTACCAGTTTTTTTACTGAAACCATTTGTTATCTCCATTTCTATTATATTTGTGTATTCGATCACGTATTCCTTATCCTCCATTCTTACGTTAACTACTCTATGTGTTAGGCTGATAATATGGATTTTAAACATGTTAAAAGAAATGTTGTGGTGTGTGAAGTACAAAATGTCTCAGTCAACTCATGGTATAATTTCAATTAAAAAAGATGTTGTTTATACAAAAGCAGGCAAAGGAAATAAACTGATCATCATGAGAGAGCAGGAGTCCATTTCTAGAATGACAGATTTAATGGCATGTGATGAACTCCAGGAAATAAATTCTGATCCTTTAAATAAGTGTGTAAAACAGTTAAATGAAACAATCAAGGATACTGAAATAATAATAACACCAGAAATAAAACAAAACTTGTAACTGGACAAACCTACAGTAGCTAAAATATATGGACTACCCAAAATTAACAAAACAGGATATAAAATGTCCCCAGTCATTAATAACATAAGCACAACCTATTACAAACTGTCCAAATGGCTAAACAAAAAATTTAAGGAGCTACTAAAATTTGAAAGCAACAGTCTTAAAACTTTGTTGGAATTCATCAAAAAAACTAGGACTTTGAATTTTCTCCCACCGACTGAATGGTATCTTTCGATGTAATTTCTTTGTTCCCAGGTGGGCCAAGAGACAAGCTCATGGACTACATGCAAGTATGGCTTCAGTCCCTACAGTACACCTTAACTTAACAGACATGTGCACTGAAAAGTCCATTTTTACATCCAATGACAAATGTTTCAAATGAAAATCAGGACTATCTATGGGCAACTTATCATCCCCATTCCTGGCAGACCTTTTCATGGGCGTCTTGAAAATTCATAACACAAAGGCATTTCCACTAATTTTCAAATATTGGTATAGATATCCTTTTTTTGTTCCATTTATGCTCCACCTTTAACTGCAGCGGTAATATCGGCAGCTATTCTACTTTGGAACATGTCGATGATGTTAACTCGTATTGCTTGTACTTTGTATTTTAATCATTAGATCACGCAACAATTCACACTCTCATTCATACATCCAGACTTTTGGGAAGATGGTGAATCATCTTGGTTGGAGAAATCCCCACCCCCATACAGGAATTGAACCTGAGACCCCATGCACAGCAGGCAGGTGTTCTACCGACTGAGGTATAGGGCCAGCCTGGTACAGATATGTTAATGACATCTGTGTGGTAGTAAATGAGAAACAGGTAGATGATGTATTAAGGCTACTTAATTTATATAACCCTGCAATAAACTTTTTTCCATAGAAAAAGAGACAAACAATGAACTAACTTTCTTGCACTTGAAACTAGTCAGAAAAGATACAAAACTAAAATTTGCATATAAGGAAAGAAACACACACTCAAAATTTCATAACATCAGATAGATACAACCCAGAACAGTGCAAGCATGTTGCTATCAACAGTTTAACATACAGGGTGGCCGATGTTCCCTTAAACAAGATCAAATATATCATAGAGTACAATCATATAACTTATATTCCAGATTACAATGGATTCGATGCTGAATTGGGGAAAAAGAAAATTGATAAATTCAAAAGACAACACAGATGCAAACAAATAAGTACTCCTTCCCCAATCGGTAATAAAACTTCATAGAATCCCAGAGCTCTGTACCTTTTCCAAAAAGTCTTCAAAGAACACAACATTACTTTGGCCCCATAGAAGAAATTCATAGTAAAACATCTTTTGAAATCACACAATACAAAGGAGAAACCCACAGACAAAAACTCAGGTGTGTACCGGATAATCTGCAAAGGCTGTGATAACCTTTACAGTGAAAAAACTAAAAGGTATTTGAACATTAGGCTTAAAGACCATTTTAGGAACATCAGGAATAAAGAAATAGATAAATCAATGTTAGTGTACCATTTTTGGAATGATACTTATCATATAGAGCAAGAACTTCACTTATAAAAAGTGTTTAGGGTCCAACTGCTATAGCAGCATGATAAAAGATATTTATAAAGAAATATGAGGAAAACTGCTCAATTTTGACACCGCCTTTGAAGTATCACTTTCCTACACTTGAAACTAATCAGAAAACATACAAAACTAGACTTTGGCTATATAAGAAAGAATCAGAAACCAAAAATTTCATAAAATCAGATGGATACAACCCAAGACAACACAAGAATGCTGTTATCAACAGTTTAACCTACAGGCTGGTTAATGTACCCTTAAACTTCAAAGAACTCAAACAAGATACCAACAGAAATGCCCCTATCAGCTCCAAGGAGTTCACCAAATCAACATTCAATAGTCGATATTAGCTGAGAATGTTAGGGAGGTCCTGACGAAACACATTTTAGGTAAACAGTAGGAATATATGGAGCATGGAGTATTATTTTGGCTTAGAATTATATTAATAATAAACATTTTCTGAGTTTTCCTTTCTTTTAAATTTAGTAAACCAAATTTCATATCAACCCCAGCATATTCTAAGGATGTGATCTGCCTTCCAAACTATATTTTATATGTAAAACTGTGGTACATGCTATCATTTTCTGAAGGAGCACATAAAAAATTGCAAATCTGGAAAACAATGAATACAGTAAGTCACTGATCATATACAGCAGTAAACAAAGTATATAACAAACTATATTTTGATTCAAAGTTACAGAATACAAATTTTGCATATCTGTCACTTTCTTTTTGAAAGTCAGATGTGCTACATTTGCATGACTTTCTCTACTCATTCTTCAACAAGCTGTTCTTAAGAAAGCTCACTCTTTTATCTGCTTCTTGTTAATCAAGATAAACATGTGTAGAAATGGTTTTATTTCCTTGTGGGTACAATTGGAATGGAAAAATCATAGCTTAAGCTATAATTAAATGTTTTTAAGAACCAGTTGCAAGGTTATGGCATTGAATTTCTGTTTAATTTGTATGGCCTAGGGAAAGAAAAAGAATAGCTATCCATTTGAAAAATGTATAAATATGAGAAAATTCAAACCAATAACAAGGAAAGTCTTGGAAATGTTTTTGTAAAAAAATTGTTGGAATGAATTATGTTCTTTAAAATCAACATCTTTGTCTTAGATTTTCTCTGTTGCTTATTATATTGTCACCATGGTGGTAGGCTCGCGAAGCCGATGAAAAATGATGGCCGATCGTTACCGGAAGTGAGAGACAGTTGAGGGTAGAGTTGGAAAAATAAACAGTTTTAGATTAGCTAGCAAATTGTGAGTTGACGAATGCATTTGCTAGGAAAATAAAGTGCAGTTTTTGTATTTGAAGCCTAAACTTTTGATTTTCACGAACCCATAAAGTCACAACTGGTGTCAGAAGTGGGATAACTACATCACCGAACATTATGGCCATGGAATCGGCATTGGAAATGCTTTTGCAGAAGATGAACGAATTAACAGCGAAGTCGGAAGCGGCAAATAACAACTTGGCCGCGAAGATGGACGAGTTAACAACAAAAACAGAAGCGGCAAATAACAACCTGGCCGCAGAGTTGAAAGAAATAAAGACCGAATTGACCACAGAAATGAAGGCAGCGAATGACAGTCTGGCCACGGAAATGAAGGAGGCGAACGAGGTCCTCGCCGCCAAATTTGAGGAACAGTTGGCCGGCGTGAGGGATGACGTGACGGAGCTGGGCAAGCGGATGGGCCAAGTGGACGAGCGCGTCGAGGACCTGGCGAACCGCTTCAATGACCTAGGAATAGGCCGACAATAACGTCAAGTCCCTGAACGCCATGGTTGAAGACGTCGAAGACCTCGCGAACCGCGTAAACAACCTGGAGGGAAAGGCCGACAGCAGCTTCAAGTCCCTGAACGCCATGGTGGAGGACGTCGTCGGCAGGAAACTGAAGGATTTGAAGGCTGACGCACCGGAACGCGACACAACATCGGCGCGCGTCAAACCTCCGAAATATGACGGCGCGTCAACATTCAAGGTCTTCCGCCGCCAGTTCGACACAGTGGCCAAGCACAAAAGATGGTCACCGGAGGAGGAGGCCACACAGTTAATAGCCAGCCTCCAGGGACGGGCCGCAGAAATCCTAAACGCGGTGCAGACGACGGAAGCGCCCAAGGACAGCTGGGAGGCCCTGGAGAATTGCTTCGGGAACCACCGCTTAGCCGTAGCATACCTCAGCCAGCTAAAGGCAAGGTCGCAGCAGCCGGGGGAGACGCTGCAGGAGTTCGCCATAGCGATCGAGCAGCTGGCTAGCAAGGCCTTGGTTGACCTGCCACTGGAGTTCGTATCCCGGGAAGCCGCCTTCAATTTTGTCGACGGGGTACGGGACACGGAGATTCGTCAGCGCCTAATGCTCGGCGATTATAAAACCATCCACGAGGCGCTGACAGCGGCATTAAGGATGGAGGCGGCCAAGGTAGCATCTATCCCGACGTCGAGAACGAGGAGTGTCCGCTACGCCGGAGACAGAAGACCAGCTGTGGGACGCCGGCGAACACCTAGTGGCCTGTGTTGGGGGTGTGGACAGTTGAGTCCAGAGGGTCTACTCCCATTAGCCTTGAACCCGTAGGAACAAGACCCGGGCCTCTTCCAACCAGGGAGTTATCCGAGCTGTCCCTTAAAGGGCACCCGGCATCCTCCGTGGGGCTTTCCATTAGGGCAAGACGTAGTTTCCTAACAAGCTCCCCCCCCCCATCTGGTCCTAGGGACACAAGACGGGACGGAAGTGGATACGCCACTTACGCGCGTCAACACTCAAGGTGAAGACTACCGATATGACCTCGGTGGGGCCGCCTGGTGATCTAGCACACCTTCTACTAGCTAAGCAGGCTAGTACCCGGAAACTTAATGGCTTCCCTCAACCCCGTCCGAAGACGTACCCAATCTCCCACGGGTATCGGGAACACACTGCCCCCTCGAGACCATCCCAATCCGAACAACTCCCGAAGGAGGGGCTCGGCTGTTCGGCCCGAGGTTCCTCTAGTAACGTCAGAGGTACCACGAGTGCTAAGGGTCCGCAGCGCCCGCACTTTGGCAGCTGAAAGGGACGGATCCCTTCCCCTACGCCTAATGCTCGGCGATTATAAAACCATCCACGAGGCGCTGACAGCGGCATTAAGGATGGAGGCGGCCAAGGTAGCATCTATCCCGACGTCGAGAACGAGGAGTGTCCGCTACGCCGGAGACAGAAGACCAGCTGTGGGACGCCGGCGAACACCTAGTGGCCTGTGTTGGGGGTGTGGACAGCCCGGACACCTGCGGAGAGACTGTCCACACCAGTAAGAGCAGCTGGAAAACGAGTAAGGGCCGTCGTGGAGAGGGGCACGTCGGCGCCATTTCCACCATCTCCTCGAGTGACAATCCGCGCCGTCAGCCGGCGGATGGATGACAACCTCATCGCGGACGGCTGGGTAAGAGGAAAACCGTGCCGCGTGCTGGTGGACACCGGGGCGGCCGTGACTATCATCAGACCTGACGTGGCGAAGGGTTTGCTGACGAGGAAGCCGAGCCGACCATACGAGCTTTTGACAGCATCGGGCGACACCATGCCTGTGGAGAAGGAGGCCCCACTGGAGCTGAACTTGGGACGGAGTGCCGTGCGTCTGTGGGTGTTCGTCGCGAAGGTGGCTGAGGAGGTGATTCTGGGACTGGATGCCCTCAGGAGCCACGAGGCGACGGTCGACGTCGGCAGGACGGTCCTAAGGCTCAACGGAGAAGAGGTTATACTCCGTCAACCAGAAGAGCGCCTTGGAATTTGCAGGGTCGTCTTGAGCGAAGACGTGGTTGTCCCCGTGAGGAGCGAAGTGATGGTGACGGCACGACCGGAAGGCCGGACAGCAGGTTTGATCCAGAAGGTGTCCCGAGGAAAGATGTTGGTGGTACACCTGGATCGCCTGGCCCACTACGAAGGCGCTGTTCGGGACGACCAGCCTTGAGGAGGAAGCAGTGTCACCCTGGTGGTAGGCTCGCGAAGCCGATGAAAAATGATGGCCGATCGTTACCGGAAGTGAGAGACAGTTGTGGGTAGAGTTGGAAAAATAAACAGTTTTAGGTTAGCTAGCAAATTGTGAGTTGACGAATGCATTTGCTAGGAAAATAAAGTGCAGTTTTTGTATTTGAAGCCTCGACTTTTGATTTTCACGAACCCACAAAGTCACAATATATAAAAAGAGAAGTGCTCCAGCATTGCCATATCACACCGTGAATGAAAATGGGTGAAATGAGTACAGGGTGCATATAGCTTAGAGGTACCCAATAGTAATCTCTCAGGATACGGGAAAACCTTGGAAACATTCTTATTCAGGTAACTCACCCTGGCCGAGACTAAAACTCGGAACCTCTTGAATGTCAGGCAGACACACTACAGAGACGTGATATACCAGTACTGTAAATGTCATCCAGAGTTAAGAGGACTTTAGAGACTATTCCTAGAAAATTTGAGATATACATTTCATTTGCATTAAAAACATCTGAAACATGTGGTATTTAATCAAAATCATTATGGGCATTTTTGAGCAAGTCAAAATGGTTGAAGCATTTTCCATGTAAAGTACATGGAAGTTGGAGGGAGGGATTGCTGGAGTTTGAGTTGGAGGGATTTTCTTGAAATCTTCATGTCACATCCTTTGAAGATGATAAAATTTAATACCTAGTTTGGTATGTAATTCATAAAGTGCTTTTTGTATTTATTGAATGGTCTTCGAACCTAACATTATATTTGTGGTGAACTTTCAATATTGAAGTTCTGGCTGGAATGCAATAACACCTACTGTTTACATGGTACAGAAGTAAAAACTAAAGCTACTGACAGTGAAGCAATATAAATATTACAATAAAATATTTTTTATTTGTGAAAAACTTCATATATCTATTATCTTTGCAAGAATTTATATTTTTGAAGTAAAAGAAATTTATAATATCCTTTCCTTGAAGTGTTGAAAACAGTGTTGTAGTAAATTAGGTGAGTAGATTAATGACACTAATCATAACACTTACTTTTCAATTTCCCAGAATGTGTGTCAGAGATTACTTTCCTCCATCATCAACCTCACATCAACTGGTTTTCAGTGGTGTAGCTGGTGATATTTTGTCAGAGGTCGCCTCTAGTGGCGGTTCAAGGAACTTGCTGAAAAAATACTTTTGGGGGATGTCGAAATTGAATGCTTTGTTTCTATTATTATGAAATTAAAATGTATTGCCATGTGAACAGCTTTTGTTTTCCTGTTGCGTGTTTAGGTAGTTTGGGTTCTGGATTTATACTGTGGCTTTTTTCCCAAAAATACATGGCAACTGCTGATTTTTCTAATTCGTTGTATTGGATGTTTTTAAGTGTCCCTTTGCCCTTGTTTCCAATCTTCTTTTAGTTTTTCCAATATATATTTGACTACAGTCACAGCATTCAATTTGGTATACAGCAGAGTTTTTGTTAGATGGAAAGGAAATTTTAGTTTCTGTAGCTGAGAGGGTTGTGGTTTCCTTTTATAGCTTCTTCTTACGTGCTAAGTTGACTTTTTTTCTACTAATGATTTGGGAAAGTCATGCTATTTCAATTACCCTTTTATATTCTGCTTGGCATTTTTCTGCCATGAGAGGGATGTTGACCACTCTGTGTGTTAACTATGTAAGATTGCTTCTTTGTGGGATCTAGGGTTATAGCCATTAGCTTTTATGTAGTTGTCTGTCTGTGTTAGTTTTCTATAAATGCCGAAGTTTATTCCATTTTTATTTCTGATTATTTTCAGATACAAAAATGATAAATGCTAATCTTTTTCTATTTCTATGACAGACTTTGTGCTTTTCCTTGGATGTTTAAAAGTTATAGTGCATTACTGATGTGTATTTTCGGTACTATTGCAAAGATGTCATCTACATATCCCTGCCAGAGTTTAAACATCCCAGGGAAACCTTTCGTAATTTATTTCTAATGCACTCATGTACAGATCGGCCAGGAAGGGTGATAGGAGTTGCCCATTGTAAAGTTGAAGTTTGGTAGAAATATTTTGTTTGGAAATGCAAGAAATTTTTGTTCTTTACATAATTTGGTTAATTCAATGTAATCTGAAATTTCAGGTGATGACATTCCAAGTGAATTGAGCCATTTTTCTATCAATGGTGGGAACTGTTTTACTGGTATGCTGGGAAACAGTGATTTAACATTAAATGAGACTAGACTATCTTCTTTTAGTCCAGGATCCTTAATGTATTCTATAAGTTCATAGGTGCTTTTGATGCTTAGGCTATCAAATTTAGGAAATGAGTTGAACTTACTTATTAGCCACTTTGCAAGTTCATATGTTGGTGAATTTATACTGCTAACTATATGTCTCCTTCTTGCGGATGGATTGTGTAGTTTGCATAAGCCATTGAGTCTAGGTAAGGTTGAGTTATCCGGTTTAACCTTATTATAGGTATTTAATTGCAAAAACAATTTATAGTTGGCTTTTTGGCACTCTATCACTTACAATTTTATATTATTAAGAGACTAGTTTCGGAAGCAGTCACATCCATTTTCGACCTCTATCCAACTATCATCTGTTGTCATCTGCTCTCTTCTTTCTGGCAGTGGAACTGTGAACTTCTTTGTCAAATTATCTTTCGGTGTTAAAACTTAAAAACTGGAAATGAAAACATAACAGGTATTTAATTAACATTTCCTTCTTAGCTCCTACTAATGTTTTTAGCCTTCCCTTTTCATGTCAAACAACACTTTTCACTATTCATAATGAGTAAGGACTATAATATAATGAAGCAAATAATTAATATAATTTTGAGTCAAACAAACATTCAATGCTCCATATATTGCTAGTGTTGACCTACAACACATTTTGTTTAGGACCTTCCTAACATTCTCAGCTAATGTTGACTGTTCAATTTCGATTTTCCCAACTCCTTGGAGGTGACAGGGACATCTCAGTCGGTATCTTGATGAACTTGAAGTTCGGTTTCTCTTCAAAGGTGGTGGTGGTGAAATTGAACAGTTTTCCTTCATATCTCTTTATGAATATTTTTTTTCCCACGTGGTTAATGCAGTTGGATCCTGAACACCTTTTCATAAATGTATTTCTTGTTCTATATCACATTATCATTCCAAAAATGGTGCACTATTGCTGATTTGTCTATTTCTTTGTTCTTAATATTCCTAAAATGCTCTTTAAGCTTAATGTTTAAATTCCATCTTGTTTTGCCAATGTAAAGGTTGTCACAGTCAGATGTTTACCAGATAAATTATAAAAAACTGTTTAGGCAGTAGTCTACTGATCCCAAGGTCACGGGTTCAAATTCAGCACAGTTTTTCACGTCTCATGTCAGTAGGTTCACTGGCATGTTTACAAAACTTCTGCGGAATGAAATTGCAGCACATCAGGAGAATTGAATATGATCCTGGCAAAAGACAACATTGTTAACAACAACAAAATATTTATATATCTGGCATAAATATACATTATCTTTGTGTATTCTTCAGGATCACATTATCCTTCTTTCATTAACATGGCTACTTCATTTTATGACACACTCTGAAATAATACCTGAAAAATTTAAAAGGCAAACATGTGTTTACACAAAGACGAATATGGGAAACAGTTATCAGATATTCCTTTAGCTTCTCAAGAAACCTACAAATTCAAAAAAAAAAAAAAAAGTATTCAATATAATAAATAGCTTTTATACTTTATCAAGATTTTTCCTTTGGAATATTTTGATTACTGATAATAACTATTAACCTTAACCACACTATAATAAACAACTGGAAAACAAATGAACACTGCTAAATGCTACATGACTGACCAACAGTATTTTAGTAATATAAAATAGTGTATGTACATATTTCCATTCATTAAGTTCATTACTTGCATATATACGGTTCATGAAGTGAAGTGTGAACTAAACTTTAACATTCTACCAATGCTTTGTAACACAATAAACTCTCAAATAATATAAAACAAAATTAATTTCTGTAGTGTGATGTGGAACCATGTTGTAATCTATGGTCTATGCACACAACTTGAAATGTGCTTTTGTTTACACCAGTTTCCCTTCTAAGGCTGGCGAGATTATACAAACACTGATATCATTATTCACTCATTTAACATGTTTTGGGAAATGGTTTATTTCCATCATCAGAAGCTTCTGCCTGGTCCATGTTCTTGGTGTTTGTCTATCATGGCAACATCTTATGGTGGTAAAATATACTTCCAGAGGGGTCATGGTGGTGGTAAAATCAAAATTCATTATCTGTGGGTAGTGTTTCAAAATTAATATCTGCTCCCACGTATGCAATTCTGTTGATTATTGTGATGTGTTTGGTCATCCAGAAATGTCAGATTTGTCCACTTGTTTTTATTTTTAGCATAAAATATGCTCCTTTAATTAGTTTGTAGATTTCCTTTTACCTTGTCTATATATAATTGTATTGTGTGTGTGTGTGTGTGTGTGTGTGTGTGTGTGTGTGTGTGTGTGTGTGTATGTGTGTGTGTGTGTGTGTGTGTGTGTGTGTGTGTGTGTGTGTGTGTGTGTGTGTGTGTGTGTGAGCGCGTGCACGCTTAATTTATTTTCTGGACAAGACTGATGTGTTTCATGTAAATCTTAACATTTGGATGTGTTTTCAGATGATATGTGAGTTTCTTGAACTCTGTTCATTTTGGTGGGTGAGATATGCAATATATTTTATGTGTTTCTGTCTTTGAATATTGCATTTTGCTTTCAACTGTTAATTTGTTGTTAATTTGTAGAACATATTTTTACTATATGTTCAGATTCAGGGGAGGGGGATTGTATTCCAGTCCAGGTGTTCAGTACTAGGGTATACAACTATTGTTCTTTGTATAATTGATTGTCAGAGTCTCAGTATATACCAAGGGCTATCTTTTTCTGCTGACAAATTATTTTGAAGCCTAAGAAACGCAACAGCCCTTCTTTTTCCACTTTCATTTTGTAAATTTATGGTAAATGGAAACCTTCTTGAAGATTATGATATTCCAAATGGTATTAATAATTTTGATTAAAATACCATATGTTTCAGATATGAAGGCTGTTCATTAAAGACTTTTTTTTGACAACATACCTCTATTTGCACCTCCTAGTATTTCTGCCAGTCTGCAAAGATGTGCTAGAAACCATGTTTTGAAAGTCCTTTAGACAGCAGTGATGTTGATGTTTTCTACTGTAAGAGCAGTAACTGGAGTGCAGGGTGCACTTTCCTTTGCAGTTGATTTTTGGTCCTCTCTGAACAGTTTAAACCATGTAAGACTTGAAGCTTTCATGGCCAGTGTTATTAATGAAGGCCTCATGTGGGATCAGCTGTGTCAAGTTTATGAATGTCGAACTTTCGGCCATTCTATACTCCATGGCTTTCAGATCCTGAAGAAGACCATAGAGTATAGAATGGCTGAAAACTGGATATTTCATAAACCTGATATGGCTTATCGCCTGCATAGCCTTGACTAATTTAAACTACCTTTTAGCTGTGCTGTAGGAATGAACATACTCTCCATAGGCCTCCTGTAACACTAGAGGCCTAAGCTTGAGACAAAAGCAGGATCTTAAAGCCGCATTTTCATTGTATGTCACTTCCATTTTTGCAGTAGGCCAAATTGAACGACTCAATGTGTCCCCCTCTCACAGGTGAGAACTTGGAGTGCCAATCTTGGGACTAGTACAGCATGTTTGCTACACATTAAGCTGTCACAATGTCATAAAATTAAATCCTAGTGTGTGAAATTGTGACCTTAAAAAAAATTATGGTCATGCTTTATTGAACAACCCTAGTATTTTCAAGATAAATGAAATGTGTAACTTGGATTTTCTGAAAATTTCTCAGAAGTCCTGTTCATTCTGAATGATTTTGAAATGCGTCAAGAGAGACCAAAACTTACACAGAAAATATTTATCTCTAAAGCACACATTTTATGCGAAATAAAGCTTTTGTTTGAGTCTCTCATAGTCTGACAGGTGTGTTGTAAACTTGGCCAATATGTGAGTTATGTTTAATGACCCATGCCTGAGCCTTGTGCCACATGTGTGGATATTGCTCTTCGAGCCTTCATCTGTATGAGCTATTGGACCTAATGAAGCTACTAAAACACTGCGCTGAAAAAGCTGAGTGTGTCACTCTGCACACGATAAACCCAGGTAGAATGCTTGTGCTCCTTTGAAGAACAGTAATAGAAGTCCCTGAGGAAATCCATGCCACTGCAATTGAATGGATCATGAATATGTATTATAAAATAAGCTACATTGCCAAGTACTAATTTGTGCTTCATTGTCCCTACACTTCTTTCAAGTTTATACTTTGACTACATTGCCAAGTTTATTGGTGGCATCGTTGAAGCAACATGGTGAGGTGGGGCTAGCACTGTGGCTGGTTTTGAACCTCTGCCACAAACTCATAGTCAACCGCAAATGAAGCTGCTTCTAGTTCATTGTACTCACCTTTCTCCAGATTGTGGAGGGAGCTGTTTGTTGCAGTGACTATGGCTCCAGATTATCGGAGGGTCAGTGTCTAGTGGTTGAAAATTTAAACAAAGTGAGCCATAATTAAAATAAAAGTATGAGTTGACTGATATTTCATATACCACAAATTTTGTTTTCAATGCGTTTTGCCTCCACTTGAAGGCATTATCAAGAAATTTCAACATATTAAAAGAAAATTTGTGGAAAGTGAAGTATAGAATGTCTCAGTCAACTCATAGTATCATTTTAATGATTACATTACTTCACAGTGGTAATTGCAATTTACTTTTTCAAATCAAGATAACCCAATGTTAGGACAGTAGGTGCTACTGTCAAAGAACTAGAACCTTTTGGATGTTTAAACTTCACAAATGCTGGAAGAGTCCTATGGTACTGCAGGTCTATACCACAAATTAAGTCAATTTTGTCGTCAGGCAAGTCAGTTGAGTACATGAGTGAGCTAGAAAATGCAGTTCTGGTGCAATGAAAGATTGGAACAAATTAGTTGTTACCCAAATTAAGTTTCAATTAAACTCTTACTATAATGAATATGAATTAAGACAAACTGCACTATCTAAAGAAAGCCTGATATTGTATACAGATGGCTCAAAAATGTATAATGCTTAAGGAGCTAGAATACACAGGAGACCCGAAAATGTGACGTGTTTGCTGCTCTTGGATGTTATACCACTGTATTCTAAGCTGAAGCTTTTGCAGTTGAGACCTGCTTCCTGGAGAATCTGAAGAGGAGCTACAAGGGTGGCACATTTGTATTATCTCTAATAATCAGCCAGCTTTATAAACAATTTCAAGCTATGAAATAAAGTCCAGATTGTGTTGAATTGCTTAAAACTTTCTATACAACCAGCAAAACACAAATTTACCTTGATGTAGGTGCTAGGTCATAAGGGGATAACAGGCAATATGAGGGTCATTTGATAAGTCTGGTAAATTTCCATGAAGAGATGGAAATTTATTGTTGCGGCTCTGTAGGTGGTAAGCATGATTTTTCAAAACTTTGTACAGAAAATATGAATGTGCTACAGTATACAGTTCATTGTTGACAGCCATCTGAACTAGTTAATGTGACAACTGCGATTGAAAATGGAAAAAAACAAGAGTTCATGCTGTTAACATTTTCATTTGAAGAGCTGGACTGCTGCACAAGTCAAAATTAAATTGTATGAAGTTCACAGGGACTCTGCAACAACATTGAAGACCATTTACTTTTGGATCAATGAATTTAAACATGATCGTAGAAGCACTGAAAATGAATCGAGCTCTGGTCGCCCAATTGAGGTCATCACACAGGACACCACTGAAAACAATCCATGATCTGATTATGCAAGGCTGCTGAATCAAACATCTTGAAATTGCTGAGGCTGTAGGTATTTCATCTGCGCTAGTGTACAATACCTTGCCAGAAAATTTGACAATGAATAAACTGTGTGCAAGATGGGTGCTACGATTGCTCATGGTAGACCAAATGCGCATCCGGAAGAACACTTCTATCGAGTGTCTGGCGATGTTTAGTCACAATCTGCAAGACTGAGCTGATTTATGACCGTGAGTGAAACTTGTATCCATCATTACTTACCAGAGTCAAACCAGCAGTCAAAGCAATGGACAAAGGCTGGTGAAACTACACCAAAGAAGGCAAGGACCATTTTGTGAGCTAGTAAGGTGACGGCCACTGTTTTTTCGGATTCTCAAGCAATAATCTTCATAGACTATTTGTGAAACGGCAGAACCATAATTGGAGCCTATTATGCTTCATTCTTGGATCGTTTTCAACATGAGTGACTGAAAAGAGACCAAGATTGAAATACAAAAACATGCTCTATCACCAGTATAATGCACCATCACACGTATCAGCAATTGCAATGGCAAAAGTGCATGAGTTGGGCTTTAAATTGGTTCCTTATCCACTTGTTTACCAGACTTTGCCCCAAGTGATTTCTTCCTTGGAAATTTGACTTGGTGGAAAGAAATTTTCAATAAATGAAGAAGTCATACTCACCATCAGCTAATATTTTGCAGATCTTGATGGAGAATATTTTTCTGACAGGATGAAAAAGCTGGAACATTGCTGGACCAAGTGTACAGTCATCAATGGAGACTATGTCGAGAAATGAGATGAGATGTTCACAAGGAAAAAAAATTATTAGGTTTTTACCAGATCTATCAAATGACACTCGTAGATGCCCTGGTTAGGAAGGGATCTGCGTCAGTTTACTGGACTTTAACAAATTTTCAGTTTGCCAATAAGCTCTGTTCAGAGTCATTTCTGAGTGGATTAAATTATAATTACTAGGAGAGACAAACACAGTTAAGAGAATGACTTACAGTTAATATAAAAATTATTTGTGGTTGGTTTATTGACACTCGTCACTTACTTTTTCATATATTTATGAGAGGCTAGTTTCAAAGGCCCTGGCCTCCATTTTCAATCTCTTTCCAACTCTTTGAAACTAGTCTCTCATAAATATATGAAAAAGTAAGTGACGAGTGTCAATAAACCAACCACAAATAATTTTTATATTAATTTTGACGTCACTGTTACTAAATTCCTCCAAACACACATCAAGACTTACAGTTAGTTAAATAGTGTACATGCACTTAAATTCAATAGATCCAGCACTAACCCTATTACTGGGCTATTAATTGGACATTTTAGATTACACCACCTACGTATAATGGAAATTCTCAAGAAGCATGCTACGTGGGTCAGTCAGTAAGTAATGCCATTTATTTTATTTCTCCTTAACTAAGTTAGCGATGTGTATAATGTGAATTTGTTACAATTCCTCAAACCTTCTTCTCCAATCCACTGGAGTAGCAAGCTCATTAGTCAACAGGTGGTAGCACTGCTGCCTTTTGCAAATGGCAGACATCAATGTGCATATTGGACAGTGTTCTGTAATTGAATTCTTGCAGGCGGAAGGTGAAGCGCCCATTCTTATTTATGAAAGGCTGATAAATGTGAATGGGGATATAACAATGGGTTTTAGCACTGTCAGAAGATGGGTTCATCGCTGTGATGCAATAGTAGGGCAGACACTGTTGGCTGATGGAAGCTGGATGGTAGACCGACAACTGCAGTGACTCCACGCAACATTAGCGAGTGACTGAGATCATTTGTGCAGACTGCCAGGTAACAACGGAGGAACTGTATTGCATTTTATACCTCAGTAAAGGCAGTGTGATGATCATTATTAAAAACAGCATGGCGGATGTTCTTTTCTGCATGACAATGCAAAACACACCAGTCATCGCAACTCTGAAGCATTTGTGAAAACTGGATGAGAAAGTTTACCTCATGCCCCACACAGCCCTGACCTAGCCCCATCAGTCCACCATCTGTTTGGACTGCTAAAGGAAGCTTATTGTGATATTCACTTTGAAGATTCAGAGCCAGTGAAAACATCTGTGTGTCAATGGCTTCAGAAGCAAGACCGTGCATTTTTACCACACTGGAATACATGCCCTTGTTTAAAGATGGACCAAAACCGTGTAAAAGGACTGGGATTACATTGAAACATGTCATTTTAATTTGCAATGTTTTGTCTATCGTACTATGTGATCAAAGTTTGATTTTCTAGCTAATTGAAAGAGAAAAGAAGATAGGATGCATTACTTATTGACTAACCTGTGTATATATTGGTTGTGTAATGAAGACAGAAACTGCCTCTCATATTATCCTTAATTGCAAAGCATTGCATAGGAAAAATATGACCTTATGATAAGCTGAGGTGATCTAAAAGTAAATTAAACAGCTCTTGTCTCTTACACAATGGACTGTGCTGTTTGACTAAAACCTATAGTACTGGATATAATATAATAAACCCGGAGTTTTATTGTTAAGGGTAGTCAGAACCCTACTCTAGTACTACGTTAGTCAAGTGTAGATGCAATGAAATGTAACCGAGTTTGTGAAGACTGTAGCAGCCTGCAGTGAGCGCTGTTACTGCTTGGAATTGAAGCCATCTTGTGTTCAACTCTCTAGGTAGTGAACCCTCTGGAAAAAGAGACCAAGATGGGAATGCTTCGATGGTGTCAACATGAAGAAAGTGAAAAGGACATCATAGAACAAAGAATTATGGAACTATGTAGTTCACATTATTAAAGTGACAGAGTGAGCTAAGCAAACCTTAAGTGATAATTAAACAAGATAATTAAGCGACAATGAAAAGTGAAGGAAGTGATAGTGGGGAAATCTGGATAGACACAATACTTATAGAATATTTTTGCAGTTATCCTATATTCTTTATCTCAAGGAGCCCAGAAATGTGTTTCCCATGAAATCTTAATATCATTTTTCAATATTGAATGGAATAGTTTGTCTACCCTAGGTTAGCAGTAGAGAAGTAAATTTCTAAAACAAAAGGTTAACATTTTTCATCAACTGTTTTCCAGATTTGAAATAGTGGCTGACAGTGATCCAGATGCTCCATTTGTTGAAACGTCAGCAGATAGCTGCCATGAACTACTTCTGCGTCAAATAAATCGTGCACTGGGAGCAGAAGTTGTGAACACAAGAGGACAAGGACCTGAATTTTTTGGAGTGTCCAATCCTACCATACAAAACTGGATCCAGAACTTTGCTGGCGCCATGAAGTTCGATAAATACAAATGGATTAAATTTGAGGTAAGATCCCAAAGTACAATATGGTACAAAAAAGGTCATTGATAAATAAGGGCCAATAAATACATACATTGTTCTTTACTAATGCTTTATAAACCATAATTTCACTTTTTCCTCTTTTTTGTTTTCCCATTTCTTTTGTTATTTTCATGTACTTACTTTCCACAATACTTACCTGTAATTAATAAGGGAAGTATTGCATTACACTAAAACATTTAAAACTGTAAAATCTGCCTTCAACAGACCCCTGGTTAAGTGGAAATCTGACCCTAACAGAAATATTTCATTGTCCCAGGAATTTAGGGTTGAAAAGCAAGCTAAATTCCTTTTATTAAACGAAAGTTGTCTTATGCGGACAACGGAAATCAAAGTATGCATTTTAACAAAAAATTTGCAGTTCTTGAATGCATAGTTTAGTTTCAGCTATCCAGTGAAAATATGCATTGTCTAATCTAAGGAGATGATGTTTCAGTTGAAACATAACATATTGCTGTCACCTGAACTATCTAGTAGCGTTGTTTGCTATTAACAGTACAAATTCTGAAAAACCTGTCACTATCAATATTCACTGCATAATTGACCATAACAGACACCATAACAATACATCTCTAAACAGTTGTTGTTGTTTTCAAATGCTAGGCTTTGGCAATGAAGCCATTAGCTCTCTTGCTCTCCAATATTTCTGTGCAGTGGATCCGGCAGGTAGGGCTTCACAGGTTAAAAGATGTTCTTCAGTCAATTCTTCTTCTTTGTTGCACAGATGACAATTTGGACTTGTATAAATTCCTATTCTGAATAAGTGTTTGGCCAAATAATCATTTTCTGTAAGTAATCCAAAATTTGCTACTGGAGTTTACGCTGGATTTCTGCACCTCTAAATTTAACTAATAATAATAATAATAATAATAATAATAATAATAATAATAATAATAATAATAATGATGATGATGATGATGATGATGATGATGATGATGATGATGATGATGATGATGATGATGATGATGATGATGATGATGATGATGATGATGATGATGATGATGATGATGATGATGATGATGATGATGATGATGATGATGATGATGATGATGATGATGATGATGATGATGATGATGATGATGATGATGATGATGATGATGATGATGATGATGATGATGATGATGATGATGATGATGATGATGATGATGATGATGATGATGATGATGATGATGATGATGATGATGATGATGATGATGATGAGGATGAGGATGATGAGGATGATGAGGATGATGAGGATGAGGATGATGATGATGATGATGATGATGATGATGATGATGATGATGATGATGATGATGATGATGATGATGATGATGATGATGATGATGATGATGATGATGATGATGATGATGATGATGATGATGATGATAATTGTGAAGTGGGACCTAATTTACATTCTTCTATCATTGAAAATAGGGTGAACCATATACGCCCAACAATGTCGCAGCGGTCACTTAACTGGTGTTCTCTTCCACACGTAATGAAATTAATTAGTTCCAAATTAAAAAGGAAATAAAACCCTATCATTTTCAGGATGTGTTTTATATAAGTTCAAAGATAGGACACTCTTGTTGAAAGATGCTTTAATTTTGTCCAACCGGAAGGTGTATATTTCTGCTTAATCTTTAATATTCTCATTTTAAAATGGTTCTTTAAGAATATAGTTTTACTTTCCATCCCATAATGGACATGACAAATCACCATAATTTTACTCGCCAGCATTTATTACCTCTTAGAAGTATAGGAAAACAAGGATTAATGTAAAATAACTGAACTTGCCTCCAGGATGTATATTGACAATAAGTTAAGAAGCGTAATTCAGTGTTATAGCTGGGATTTGAACCACGGATCTCCTGCTCTCTATGCAGTTGCTCTAACCCACTGAGCTACTATAGCCAACATGCCGAGATGACATTAAATGTTCCAACTGACTCATATGTTTCCTGGTAGACCACTAGGGGTTCTCATATGCTATGAGACATGCACCTTTTGTGGCGACTTACTATGTTGTAGGTACTTATGTTCCAGGATTCATAGTTAAACCACTATGTTATTCAGGTAAATTGGTCGAAATAATCATTTCTTCCACACCAGCCGTGTGTAGGCTAAGGTTTCAATGAGTAGAGCCAGAGCGAAAAATTCAATGACATAGCCAGGATTTGAACCACAGGTCTCCCAATGTCCGAGCATTTGCTCTAACCAACTGACCTACTATGGCCAACCAGAGTCACATGTTTCCCATATGTATGTAAGTTGAAGAATTTAACGTCAGGTCAGCATGTTGTCCATAGTAGCTCAGGTGGTTAGAGCAACTGCACGGAGAGTTGGAGATCCGTGGTTCAAATCCCAGCTATGGCATTAAATGTTTTAGTTTGGGTCTACTCATTGAAACCTTAGCCTACACATAGATGGTGTGGAAGAAATGATTATTTCCAGTTAAGAAGAAGTATTCCAATTTTTCCACCATTTCCTTGTAGATAGCCTTCAGCTATCTACAGACTGGCCTTTTTAGCCAGTTCTCATGCAGTCTGTGTTGTTCCTAATTTCCTCAGTTGTTTAAAGAATGTGTTGCAGCTCATCTCAGCTTCTATTTTACCTGCATACACGTTGTTTTTCATGTCTCTCCAAAAAATTCTAGGTAATCCAAGTCTGGCGATCTATGGGGGGCAAGTTACAAGTCCAGTACCGATATAAGGTTTGTGCACTCTTCATCATTTGAAAATGAACTTCAAGGGTGATGTGGGATGGTGCACTGTCATGAAGGAGCCACGTGTTCCTCCTTATGTCCAAAAGGTTAGGCAATTGATACTTCAAAAATTGCCAATATACTATACCAGTCAAGTGCAGTGGAAGGAGGAATAGTCCAGTAAGGTGACAGTGGTCCAAATGTTAATAACAATCAATGCTAAAAATTTCACTGTTGTATAAGTTTCTGGTTCTCTGTCTATTTTTATATGTTGTGAATGTTCGTGATGCCGCTTTGTGTGAAACAGACTTTGTCTGTCACAAACACATCTGCTGCAAAATCTAGGTTTTGAGCAAACTGACGAAGAAGCCACTCAGAAAATCCAGGAAGTAGATTTAAGTATTTTGTTGATAAACTTTGTACTTGCTGGATGTAATATGGTTGCAGTAGCTGTACTTTAAGTACAATCCAGTGTAACACATCCACCTCACAAACAATATTGCACCGGTTATGATCAGGATTTTCATTAACCAAATTTAACATTTCCTCTTCTATATCGATTTCTACAGTCCTCTTAAATTATAATAGTTTAAAATTACACTACCTGTATGACAGACCCCCTAGCATAAGGCAACTATAGTACTTTGGCACCATCCTGTCAGGATATCCTTTGGCATGATATCATTGAGCAGATAAAGATTTGCTGTGAATTTATCCATAAATTAAGAATGTGTCCAGATATTCTAAACTTGAAAATTGCAGACTTAGATATGCTCTGTTACAAGTTTGTGTGTGTGTGTGTGTGTGTGTGTGTGTGTGTGTGTGTGTGTGTGTGTGTGTGGGTGTGGGTGTGGGTGTGTGGGTGTGTGTGTGTGTGTGTGTGTGTGTGTGTGTGTGTGTGTGTGTGTGTGTGTGTGTGTGTGTGTGTGTGTGTGTGTGTGTGTGTGTGTGTGTGTGTGTGTGTGTGTGTGTGTGTGTGTGTGTGTGTGTGTGTGTGTGTGTGTGTGTGTGTGTGTGTGTGTGTGTGTGTGTGTGTGTGTGTGTGTGTGTGTGTGTGTGTGTGTGTGTGTGTGTGTGTGTGTGTGTGTGTGTGTGTGTGTGTGTGTGTGTGTGTGTGTGTGTGTGTGTGTGTGTGTGTGTGTGTGTGTGTGTGTGTGTGTGTGTGTGTGTGTGTGTGTGTGTGTGTGTGTGTGTGTGTGTGTGTGTGTGTGTGTGTGTGTGTGTGTGTGTGTGTGTGTGTGTGTGTGTGTGTGTGTGTGTGTGTGTGTGTGTGTGTGTGTGTGTGTGTGTGTGTGTGTGTGTGTGTGTGTGTGTGTGTGTGTGTGTGTGTGTGTGTGTGTGTGTGTGTGTGTGTGTGTGTGTGTGTGTGTGTGTGTGTGTGTGTGTGTGTGTGTGTGTGTGTGTGTGTGTGTGTGTGTGTGTGTGTGTGTGTGTGTGTGTGTGTGTGTGTGTGTGTGTGTGTGTGTGTGTGTGTGTGTGTGTGTGTGTGTGTGTGTGTGTGTGTGTGTGTGTGTGTGTGTGTGTGTGTGTGTGTGTGTGTGTGTGTGTGTGTGTGTGTGTGTGTGTGTGTGTGTGTGTGTGTGTGTGTGTGTGTGTGTGTGTGTGTGTGTGTGTGTGTGTGTGTGTGTGTGTGTGTGTGTGTGTGTGTGTGTGTGTGTGTGTGTGTGTGTGTGTGTGTGTGTGTGTGTGTGTGTGTGTGTGTGTGTGTGTGTGTGTGTGTGTGTGTGTGTGTGTGTGTGTGTGTGTGTGTGTGTGTGTGTGTGTGTGTGTGTGTGTGTGTGTGTGTGTGTGTGTGTGTGTGTGTGTGTGTGTGTGTGTGTGTGTGTGTGTGTGTGTGTGTGTGTGTGTGTGTGTGTGTGTGTGTGTGTGTGTGTGTGTGTGTGTGTGTGTGTGTGTGTGTGTGTGTGTGTGTGTGTGTGTGTGTGTGTGTGTGTGTGTGTGTGTGTGTGTGTGTGTGTGTGTGTGTGTGTGTGTGTGTGTGTGTGTGTGTGTGTGTGTGTGTGTGTGTGTGTGTGTGTGTGTGTGTGTGTGTGTGTGTGTGTGTGTGTGTGTGTGTGTGTGTGTGTGTGTGTGTGTGTGTGTGTGTGTGTGTTAACCCAATCCTTGTTTAATTGTACTGGTGTGAATTTTTGTCTTTGACAGAAAAAGAAATATTGCATTTGAGTAGGTAAAACATTCCTTATGATTTATATAATATTGGCAGAAAGGCAAGGCAGCTGATACTGTGTTGCTAGTTGTAACATAATTAAGGATGTAACAAACTATAGGCTTTTCAAATTTAATTTACAAAGATTGTTATTTCATTAAAATATGCGGCAGTGAAAACGTTATCGCTTATTCAATTTTCTGTGAATATTGTCATAATATATGAAACTGAAATCAGAGTAATCTAGCAAGATGATAATTGTATTTAGAACTATATACTCTTCAGATTTTTGGCATTACACCTTCTTGTGACTCATAATAAAATGAATTTGCTGTTAAATCCTGCAGATTGATTTACTTCTAACTTGTACATGT
Source organism: Mantis religiosa (assembly GCA_030765055.1). Classification (NCBI taxonomy): domain Eukaryota; kingdom Metazoa; phylum Arthropoda; class Insecta; order Mantodea; family Mantidae; genus Mantis; species Mantis religiosa. The sequence goes on along the minus strand of JAUKNK010000321.1, from coordinate 284,602 downwards.
GTGTGACTGAAAACAGAGAAGACATTTGATATGAATTCAACTGCTCTCTCCATTAAGACAACCTATATTTCTCATTTGCAAAGAGTGTGGCTGGGCTCACTGGCTGCTTAATCATGCATATGGATTATTGGAGGGGTGGGCCCAGGTAAAAATAACCATTAGTACAACATGCCTGAATGATGATCGTTAAAAGCACTCAATGAGATACAGTAGATGCCTGAAATGGCATGGTCCAAAATATTGCAGATTGGGATTTAAGTAGGTAAAAGTATGTCCTGTTAAAAAATATGGTAGTTAATTATTTAACTTTTTTAAAAAGAAAAGTTTTCTGCAAAAACAGGTTCTGCAGTGTAACTTTTATTGCCATCCATTTTCATTGAAACTGACCGCTGTGCTCCAGGAGAATAACGTTACCACTGTACTTGGTCCTTAGCGTTGACTGTAAGTCTTATAGAAGAACCCATATTTGTTGTCTCTTTCACCAACTCATATGCTTAACACTGCTGAATGAAAATTGCACACTACAGGCAAGGAGAGAATGGGGAAGGTAATGATGTCAAATTCACAGTTCCTTTCCCTGCCCTCACATATTGATCATTGAATAAATTAATTATGCTATCGTGTACTTTGTAAATTAGTATCATAAGCATTAGACGTTATATAGAGTCAAGAAATTGTTTCAAATGTATGAGAACACAAGAAGAAACAAACTAAGAGTAAAGAGCTGGTTACATCAGATGTTTTTCAAAAAGATTCAAAAAGCATAAGTGCACTCGAAAGGGTATATCTGATGACACTGGAGTAAGATAAAGAACAATGAAAAGAATTGTTCAAGAACACAAGCAGAATGTAAATCAGAGCACATCTTTGGAATTCCAGGTAAAAACACAACATTTCAAAATGAGTAATAGATCTAAATGAGTTTGGGAAATGTGTCATTAAAAGGTTTCAAAATTGTTATGTTCAAGGAAAATGGTGCCCCTACAATGACTAAATTTCTTATAGTTTAAAGAGAAAGCATTAACATTCAGGGCAGCAGGTCATCCTTAAGAGAATTAATAACAGGTCAAGCTAAGTGCTAAATTCCATTTATTTCGCTGCGTGTCCAGTGATTAAGCAGTATATAACAAATGTTAACTTCTTGCATACATAGTATACGGCAATTCAAAATGATGGACCCGAATTCATAAATTTATTCTGTGCAATATAATGAACATATCATAACGTGAGACATGTGCTTAGACAATGAACTCTCAGCTTTTTTTTTCAGTCATATCACAAGCGTTCTATGTGAACACCTTGCATAAGATGACATACATCAAGCTGATAGTCTGTCTCCTGCCAAACCTTGGTATAGTTTAAAAATTAAAGGAAGCATAGAGACAGTGAAGCACAAGTTAAAATAAAAGTGAATAGAGAAGATATTGACATGTTGCTTCACTCACACTGTTCTTCACAGGACATGTTTCAAGAGCTCTATTTCCCATCATCAGCTGAGCCTCGACTAGTGCAAATTGTAGTGTTTTCCTCCTTCTCCATGTCGTCGGTAGATGGTATGATGTATTTGTCAAAGGTGTCCAATGGTAGGGTTTCAAAATTCAAGATCTATGACGATTTTTATTGACGAAGATATTTCCTATATGGAAAGATCTATGGGATAATAAACATGTTATAGTAAAGCTTTTTCCAAATTAATGTCATGTGTGGTATTCAAAAAATGAAAAGCAATTGCTGATTTTTCTACTTCACCGTTTTTAATGTTTCTTATATGTTCTTTTGTTCTGATTGCAATATTTCTTTTTGGTTTTCCTTTATATATAATAAAGCAAGCTTCACATTTGATCTCATAGATTCCTGCTTTCTCTTTTGCAGTAATTGAATTTTTTTGGTGGGGGGGGGCGCTCTTTAACAAATTCTTGACATTGAATCTATTTTGAGTTGCAGGAACTATATTGTGTGAAAATGTTTCTCTCTTTGGCCTGTACAGATTCCAGGGTGGTGGTTTCTTTTAGTTTCTTGGCCTTGTTGAATTTGTTAATCTTTTGTCCAAAAGGTTTGGGTTGAAATTGTTAGACATAGCTACCTTTTTTATGTGTAGGTATTCTTCTTGATAATCTTCTCTGCTCAGTGGAAAGTTGATCATACACAAGATTAAACTACTGAAAATTGCATATTGGTGTTGTTTTGGGTTGAAACTGCTGCTCTTAATATAGTTATCCATGTGTGTCAGTTTCCTGTAAATACCAAAAGTGAGTTTGCTGTACATTTTTTTAATTTTGAAACGGAAGAACTCCATCTTTTTCTGTTTCCATTGTAAATTTTATGGCTAGATTCTGAATATTCAGAAGTCTAAGGGCATCTTGTATGAATCTTTTAGGTACTATTGCAAAAATGTCATCAATATAATGATATCAAACTTTGAAATAACTTGCAAAAGTTTTTTTATGGGTTTCAACAGCAGTCATGAATAAATCTGCTAAGAAGGGAGACAATGGTTTGCCCTGTCTTCTGTTTATAGATCTGTCCATTAAAACTGAAAAATTCTGATTGATACAAATTTCTGTAAGTTGTTAAAGTTGTTCTATTTCTTCAGGGAACAAAAAAGGTCACCTTCTCATGGGAAATGGCACATAACACATTTGCCTTGGGAGAATCGCATTGGTGTTCCAAAATTTTATGGGGATCAGAAGTTCCCCTGATCCTTATGTTGTGTTTATTCACAGTGCTGAAAGGTGAAAAGTTGCTTCTTCACCGAAAATTACCTTTTTGGAGAACCCATCTTCTTCCATTAATGCGAGAAAATCAGCACAGAAAGACACTCGAGCAGCATATAATCAGTGTCATAATTTTTAAGGCCTGCAGCAGTTGCAAGCAGTAGGGTCTCATTTATAAAAGTTTTCACAAAATGTGCCAAATAGTTGTCTGTGGAAGTTCAAGTTGCCTGGCTGCCCGGTAGATGGACTTCTGCAGACTCCGCATGAAACTGGTGTGAACACAATCCACTGTCTCTTCCTCAGCTGAAGGATGGCCAGTCTACGTTTGCTTACAGATGCAGCCCATGTCTCTGAATTTTGCATTTCTTGCATGAATGACTTTTCCAGTAGATGGGTCTCTTTCATATGTGGTATGGAAATGCCATTGAACACTAATCACAGACTTGTTTTCATGTTAATCAAGACCACAGAATGACTTCTGTTCTCCAGCCACAGCCATTTTCCTTACCAGCTTCCTACACACTCATAACAGTTGAAAATGAAACCACAGTGGACGACCTTCATGCCCGCATCACAGCAACCAGTGCAGAGATTGACTGCAACAAACTACATAAGGTTTGGCAGGAGATAGGCTATTGGCTTGATGTATGTCATGTTATGCAAGGTGCTCACATAGAACACTTGATATGACTAAAAAAGCTTTGAGAGTTTACCATTCTTAGCACATGTCTCACATTACAATATGTTCACTAGATTGCACAGAATAAATTTATTACGTTGCCTATACATAAGAGATGTTCTGTTATATACCTATCAAAATATTAGCTCATTCAAAAGAAACTCGTGTGTACATTCCTACAAAACCAGATATAGACTCAACAGAAGAATGATATCTCATAATAGTTCACTATTTGCAGACAGTTTTATTGTAACAGGGTTGAAATTATTCAATGCCTTACCAGACTCACTTAAGAGCATTACTAGTGTAGATTGTTTTAAATGTGCATTGACAACTCTTTTATTGGATCACTGCTTTTAAAATATTGAAGACTTTTACTCAAGCAACTGTAATAAGCACACTAATATATAACACTGCTTGTAAAAGACAATTATTTTACCATGTATACTGCTGCTATGTAAACGTAAATCTGCATTTGTAAATATGTTGATATTGTAAAATTATGACAAAATTTTTATCATGTATTCATGGTCTACAGATGCAAATAAAATAAATAAATAAAATGGGTCCATCAATTTGAATTGCCCTTTATTATTTTCTGTTGATGTTTATCAGTGTGGTTTATTTACATTTAATATATCAGTGAAAAGAAAGCATGTTGCAATAAGAACTTGCAGATGAGGAATTCAAAGCATTAGAGGTAATAAACACTACAAATTTACTTTCAGATCATTTTGGAAAATGTTGAATTATGGCTCTATCAGTAGCATAAAACTTATTTCTAAGTTAACTTGGGCCTGTGGAACAAAACAGTAAATCACTAACAACAAATATAATGCTTATCAAATGCCACTGTGAGAAGAAAATTCCTTAAAAGGTTACACACAGTATTTATGAAATTATCTTGCATATTTAATTACTACCTACAGCAATAGTTTTGTAATGAACATTATTACATGCTTACGTAGAAAATAAAGCAATAAATATTACACAAATATAAATATTTGCCACTAAGGTTCCACTTATCTTAAGAAATTAGTGTTAATACTCCTTTCTAATGGAAATCAATCTCACAAACAAATCGCTTGCCTCCTCAGTCCAAAGGAAACAAACTCCGCTGTCAAGGAAATCTCGGTTACCACGTTTTTCTTATGTTGTTTTAGTATTACCAAAATTTAAAAACGAAACAAGCCTAAAACCAAAATCAACTGCTGCTACTTCAAAAATTCATTACGCAATATTTATTTTTTAAAATAAATATTTTTCCCAAACTATTACATCTATCAGGCCATTTAATTGTTTTTATTATTAGGAATTTTATCTTTTTTTAGAAAAACATAAATTTTTAATACTATATTTATTTTGAGGAACTAAAGTTATAACAACTTTAACTTTAGTTCCTCAAAATATAGCATTAAAAATTTACTACATTTTTCTAAAAAGATAAAATTCCTAACAATAAAAAATCGGGTATTTATCAATTTAATTCTTTAGATTGTGATCAGGTTTATATTGGAAAGACAGAACGTAATTTGGGAACCAGAACGAAAGAACATTTTCATGACATTAAGTATAAAAAAACTGATAAATTGGCCATAGCAGATCATTTTTGGTTATTTAACCATGAAATAAATCCCGAAGTTAAATTATTGAAACAATTAAATGGTCCGATAGATTTAATAGTTTGGGAAAAGATATTTATTTTAAAAAATAAACATTGCGTAATGAATTCTGAAATACCAGCAGTTGATTCTGCTTTTAGGTTTGTTTCCTTTTCAGATGTTGGTAATACTAAAACAACATAAGAAAAACGTGGTAACCGAGAAAAAACTGAAAAAAATGCTTTATCTGAAAGGCTCTGTCCCCATTATAATTTCATATCATCTCTCATCTGACGACCTCTTAAAGGGTGTCTTGGTTAACTTTAAAGAGAGTCGATTAAAGACACTAGACAACACTTACTTTTAAATTACTTACTTCTGTTGTCTAGTGTCTTTAATCGACTCTCTTTAAAGTTAATTTATCATAACAACACTGTTTTCAACACTTCCAAGAAAGGGTGTCTTGGTGTTGCATGGCAGGATAATATCCCCTTGGTAAAACTTCCTCCTCTGTAGGATGGTCTCCGGTCTCTGAACCCAATCTGGTGGGGCCGTTTCCAGACCATAGTAGGGTAGGATGCAAGTTGCATAGGCCTGCTGAGGAGTTTTCAACTGGTTAATTGTGGGAAACCTGCCCTCTGCATTGGTGTGCTTCCTTGAGATGACTGCCCTCTGTCTTCTGTCGCCTCATCCTTTCTGGGGGTGCCCCACTTGGGGCATAGGTACAATAGACTAAGCTTGGACTTCCGTAGCATAGTCCAGCCCAGTCTAGTCTGTTAGTTCAGTTAAGTGGTGTTATTCCATATTTGTATTGACTGAACATAATGGGGTAGATTAAGTAAAGAATTTATAACAGGAGTAGATAAGGAGCATGTCCGTTGAAATCTCACATATCAATAGATCCAGATCAGATCAAATAAATTTTCAAGATTGTGAAAAATATGACATATGTCAACTAAAAGAAATGTAAAAGTCATAGTCAGAGAGCATTTTAGATACATTTAATTGAAACAGGAATTAATCACCAATATTGCACCTTATAATTTCATTATATAACATGGACCCATTTATATTCTTGACACTTATTGCACAGTTAACTCCAACTCTCAGGGCAGAGCAGGCTATTTCATGAAATAGCACAGGGTTTTCTGAAGTCCATTATCATCTACTGCAAGTGTTCACTGTAAACTGTTTAGCAATTTTCGAGGTGATGCTCAAAGTGGCACTGATTTCATTTAGTTTATTTTCTGTTAAAACTCATCTTTACCTCCTGTGTTTCTTGTCTAACATTTGACCTGAAGCTGTTTCAAATTTATTAATTATGATGTGCATTATATTGTTTTAATAAATACAGATTTTACATATTTGAAAATCTTTGTGCATCTCTGTGCACACATGGTGAAGAGATTCAGGTTTAAAGTAAACTTTGAAAATTAACACAGATAAGTGACACACAAAGTTTACTAGAAGCATCTGACCGACTTGGCCTGATGCAGTAGTAACAATGTGTTGTGTGGTGCCAGTACAATTTCGAGTGGGAATTGCTGGTCTGAAATCATGTTAGATGTCAAGGGAAGATTGTGCAAGGGTTGCCATGTAATATAACAAACCTTTATCATTGATTGACTTAATGTTGTTTAACTATGAAGCCTAAGACTTGAAGTACGTATTGAGACTATAAGTTGCCTTTATAGTATGTTAGCTAAAAATAAACTTTAGAATGCCTTGTCGTTTACTAGGCAAAATGTGAATCCGTTTTATTTAATGTCATGTTAAGGCGTGTTGCCATGGTAGTTCACTTGGTTAGAGAGGGAGCATGGAAGCTGCTGATGTGTTCAAATTTAGGTTAGACATTTAGTTTTTCAGTCTGATTTGACCTTTCCAAGAGAACTACCAAAAAATGTTGGCTACTGCTTCTGTACGCCACAAAATGATGTTTCTGAGCTTCTAAATGTGCTTTCTTGTATTGGTTTCAGATGAATAGTACAGGAGAACCTGTAATGGAAGAGAACGATTCCTCAATAAACTTTGAAGCACTTCAGCTCAGTATTGGATTGAGCAAATTCATCTGACATACAGGAGGAGGGATCGGACAAGCTTCTTAATAACTCCAGTTACACTTTGAGAGATTTAATTATGTCATGATTGTTATTTGTTCTTTGAATTCATTTAATTAAACCCTGTTTTGTTTGTTGTAAATGATGTTCTCTCTCGTGTAATATATCCTTCTCCATGATGGAGTAAACTACTTCAGAAGTAACATTTAATAAACAAGCCTGTATTATGGAATAGACTAATACAGAAGTAATTTACTGTGCAAGTAATTTTCTGTTGGAGAGGTCGGCTACAATTTGCTCCACTGTAGAAATGAGAGCTCATCAGTCCTGGAGTATTGTTTTGCTTACACAATATACTTGATGTGATCATGGCTGTGGTTATATGATATACAGTTTGAGTACTAAAGAAAATTCACCTTGGTGTACTTTGAGCTGGACCCTGGCCCTTTTACTATTAGGCTAGACACTCAGTGCACTTTCATGCTTTATATATATTTAAAAAGTGAGTAAACTGTATACTGAGATGGATTTCACCAAAATGTTTTACAGTCTATTCTGCAAATAGGAGTGTAGCTGAAAGGATATGGGAGCAGATGGTAAAGTTAACTGTTAGAGCAAGATGGGAGCTAGATCAGAGATACGTAGAGATAGAGGTAACACAGAGTTCTATAATATGCCAATTTAAAATAGCCAAATTATTATTGTCTAAGTATAATGCACTCCCCAAGTCTTGAGGAGACGTAGGGGTGAAATAGTTATAACTGTTCAATTATTATATTAAAGACCCATAAAGGCTTACCTTGAGGATGTGTAGCCATGTAGGGTTACAGAATGTAGAGTAGCCATCACTGAAGGGCGGCATGATGAACCTGATTCTAAGATCAGCATGACCTTTGGAAGACTGAAACTAGAATGAACCACTTCAGTGACCCACGACTGCCATAATACGCAGTCTTTACTGTTACTTTCAGTGTGGCAACATATTGTGAAATTGGCATTTCCCAGCAGAGCTTAGGATATTCCTTAAAAAACATCCTCACTGTAATTCGGTACATATGTGACTCAGATTACTTTAGTCGGCAAAGTCCATGTCCAGCGACCTGTACATGGTCAATATGAGTAAACAGGAAACTGATGTCATAAGCTAAAGTCATGAGAAATTTGCAAAGTGCTGTTCTCATAAATCAGCAGAATGAAGAGTTTAGAATGTGCAGACGAGTCAAGTCACAGGAAGTGAGCAGAATGTGCAGACGAGTCAAGTCACAGGAAGTGAGCATTGAATAATAAGATTCGAAAATTCTATATGCTTTCATGTATTTCTCAACCATACATGTGACAATATCTTGCAACTTCCCTCTATTTGCGGTATTTTAAATTTATCCTAGACTTCTACACATCCGAATACCATGGTTATAATATCATATGTATAGCAGGCTACTCTTCCCCATCTCCATTTTCATTTTATGAATATTTCCTCCACATTTCTTCATTAACTTATCCTGTTCCCACTCTTCCCCTCAATTTTATTTGCTCTCATTCTCCGCTTATCTTATCATAACTCTTATTCAGTTTACATTATACATTTCACTGGTGTTCTCTAACTCTATTTCACTGTAGTCTACTTTCACTGCACATATATTCCGTCTGTTCACTCATTTATAGTTTACTAACCTTGTCACTGGATAAGATGATATGCTGTAGGAAAATGAGGATTAATAACAGTGAAAGAGATAAATGTTTTCTGGTGTAGTTATTGAAAATACATTGTAACAATTTAGAGTGCAAAAACATGTAAAGATGCTAGAAGAGAAATATGTGGGAAGTTGTGACAGATAAGTTTAATACCTCAAGTAACGGGAAACACACTGAAGAGTAGCTTAAAATTGTTTGGAAGTGTTCCCAATCTTCATATATGCATTGCAGATCATTGGCATGTCAAAAAGAGAAATGCACTTTATAGTTTTGGAAAAGTTCTTCACGTTCACCATATGGGTACAAAATGGTAACATGCATGAAGTCAATTGTACCCACAATGTTTGGTAAACCTGCAGAATTGAAACGGAATTGTATTTTGATTTCTGAATGCTTATTATCTACTTTACTCTTAATCTCAAAAGTGTTCCAATAATCAACTGAAAGGTATTACCATAAGCGTATATATTTATAGATCACCTGTAACTACCTGAAATATTGTATTACAAAACATTCAGAGAGCACATAACAAGTGCAGTTTGGATGATGCAACTGAATTCATGAATTCATGCTCTCCAAACAGGTTCATAGTGTCACCATGTGGCATTGTTGTACGCTGCCACAAGCCAGAGCAGGGCACGTAGGCAGGAGAGGAAGAGCCAGAGAGAGACTCCAGAGCATTCAGTCCATTGTTGCCGAGAAATTTTTCGGAAAGTCTGCAGCATTCTAGAAACAATGGCTGGAGGGAGTATAAATACTCCAAGGTGTTAGAAGCGGCAGTGTTTTGTTGGTTATTATGACAGTCGACGATTGAAGGGTACGGCAGTGATTTTGTTCGTTTGTTTTCGTGCAACAATGCACCAAGTCAACCCTAAAGACAGCTGATTGTCAATTTCACGTCTCTTTACTGCAGTAAAAGTTCTTTTAGATTTCTGCAAACAGGATTTATAAATCTACCCACGCAGTCACAGTGGTGTCAGATTTGGGATCATGAGGATGGAATCCGCATTGGCGAATATCCTAGAAGAGCTGAAAGAAACGAAGACAGCAAACGATAACCTCGCTGCGACGCTGACCGAAATGAAGACCCAATTAACCACGAAAATGAAAGCGGCGAACGACAGCTTGGCCACAGAAATGAAGGCTTAGAACGAGGCCCTCGCCACCAAATTTGAAGAGCAGTTGGCTGGCGTGAAGGATGAGGTAACGCAGCTGCGCAAGCGGATGGGCGCGTCTAAAATCTGGCGATGCGCGTTAACAACTTAGAGGGAAATGCCGACAGCAACATCAAGTCCCTGAACGCCCTGGTGGAGGACATCGTCGGCAGAAGACTGAAAGATGTGAAGGCCGACGCGCTGGGACACAACACATTTGCGCGCATCAAGCCACCGAAACACGACGGCACGTGAACCTTTGAAGTCTTCCGCGACCAATTCGACACAGTGGCCAAGCACAACAAATGGTCGCCAGAGGTTGAGGTAGCACAGCTAATAGCCAGCCGTTAGGGACGAGCCGCAGAGGTGCTGAACGCGATCCAACCAGCGGCGGCGCCCAAGGATATCTGGGAGGCCCTGGAAAACCGGCTCGGAAACCACCGATTGGCCGCAGCCTGCCGCAGCCAACTGAAATCTAGGACATAGCAACCAGAGGAGACGCTGCATAAACGCGCCCTGGCAGTCGAAAAGTTGGCCAGAAAGCCCTAGTCGACCTCCCTCCCGGATTTGTATCCCAAGAATCTACCTACTCCATCGTCGACGGGGTACGAGACGCCGAGATACGTCACAGCCTAATGCTCGGCGACTATAAGACCACCCATGAGGCCCTAACGGCCACATTGAGGATGGAGGCGGCCAAAGTGACGGCTACTCCGAAGTCGAGAACAGGAAGTATCCGCTACATTGGAGACAGAAGGTCAACCGAGTGACGCCGGCGAATACAAAGTGGTTGTGTTGGGGTGTAGCCAGACGGGACATCTGGAGAGAGACTGCCGATACCAGGAAGAGCAACCGGAAGAACCAGTAAGGTCTGGCGTGGCGAGTGGCACGTCGGCGCCTTCACCACCATCCCCTCGAGTGACACTGCGTGCCGTCAGCCCATGTACAGTCTCACCGCAGACGGTTGGATGAAAGAGAGGCCATGCCGCGTGCTTATGGACACCGGGGCAGTTGTGACCGACATCACACGTCGTCGAGAAATCTGAGCAGACCATACCAGCTAGTGACGGCATCGGGCGACAGCTTGCCTATGGAGAGGTAGCCCTGCTACAATTGACCTCGCAGTGGAATGCCTTACGTCTGTGGGTGTTCGTCATGAAGTTGCTGATGAGGTGATACTGGGGCTGGATGCCCTCAGGAGCTACGAGGCGGTGGTCACGTTAGCAGGAAGGTTCTGCGGCTCACTGGAGATGAGGTGATGCTCTGCCACCGCGAAGAATGCCTTGGAATCCCCAGGGTGATCCTGAGAGATGACGTGGTGTCCCGGTGCGATTTGAGGTAGGGGTCACGGCGCAACTGGAAGGCCAGTGGACGAACCTGATACTAAACCAGATCACGCCTGTTCATGAACTAAGTGTAGCCAGGACATTGTTGACGTGCCGAGAGGTTTCGGTGCGGCTGCTTAACCCATCAGACACTGATCACGACATCCAGGCCAGAAAGAAGTTTTGGACGTGCAAGCCCGTTGTCACCATATCGACAGGACCCAGGAGCCGGTGCTGACGCACCACCTGGGGCACCGGCTGGAGGGCTTACAGGAGGGGGCAGCCGTCCACCTGACCGCAGAACCGCTAGAGAAGGATCGACAATTGCTCAGACGATACCAGTGCGTCTTCAGGCAAGGTAGCAGCGACTACTGCCGCACGGACAGAGTGCTCTACCACATCGACACCGGAGACGCCCGGCCTACTAGGCAACCTCCCAGACGCATTCCACTGGCAAAAGAAGTGGCGGTATGGTACATGCTGGAGGACATGACATCCCGAGGAGTGAACGAGCAGTCTGACAGTACTTGATGTTTTCCTGTAGACCTGGTGAAGAAAAACGGCAAGCTACGCTTCTGCGTAGACTACATGAAGGTGAACGCTGTCACCAGAAAGGTGTGCTTCCCCTTACCCCGGATTGACGACACCCTGAAGACGCTTGCTGGTGCGCAGTGGTTCTCGACACTGGACCTGAAGTCGGGTTACTGGCATGTGGCTATAGACCTGAAAGACAAAGAAAAGACCGCATTCTCGACAGTCTAAGGGCTCTGGCAGTTCACATTTATGCCCTCTGGTCAAAAACACCCAGCTACTCTCCAATGCCTCTTGTAGTCAGTAATGAGAGGGCTGACTTATGACGCCTGCCAGTTATACCTGGAGGGCATCAACGTCGTTGGCAAGAGGTTCAAAAACCGTTTCGACAACCTCAGCAAGGTGCTACAGAGACTGCATTCGACCAACCTGAAGCTGAACGCGAAGAAGTGCCAGCTCCTCCGCAAGGAAGTCAACTTTGGCCACATAGTCTCACCAACCGGAGTGGCCACAGGCACGGAGAAGACACAGGCTGTGAGAGATTGGCCTCACCTGAAGGATGAGCGATAATTTCGTAGTTTCCTGGGGCTGTGCAGTTATTACCGCCACTTTGTAAGGGGCTTTTTTAACATCGCCAAGCCCCTCGTCCACCTAACATAGGAATGCCGGACTTATATGTGGACAGAAGACGCCGTAGGCGCTTTCCAGCAGCTGAGGAAGAGACTTTGTAGTGCTCCTAATTTGGGATTTCCTCAACTAGGCGGCGACTTCATTGCGGATACCGACACAAGCGACCATTGCATTGGAAGCGTCCTATCCCAAGTCAGTGACTGCCACGAGCGCGTGATAGCTTACTAGAGCAAGGCGCTGTCCAAGACAGAGAAGAACTACTGCATCACCCGGCGAGAGCTACTGGCGGTAGTGAAGACCTTGGAGCACTTCCACAAGTACTTGTATGGCCAGCCATTCCCCCTGAGGACCGACCACTCCGCCCTAATTTGACTACTTAGCTTTAGCAACCTGAAGGGCCAGACAGTTCGTTGGGTCCTGAGGCTGCAAGAGAACGACTTCACCTCCGAACATCATCGAGGGAACAGGCACGCCAATGTAGGTGCCTTGTCCCGAAGACCCTTCCCAGAAGAGTGCGGCCAATACGCGAGAGTGCAAGAAAAGGGGCGTGCGGCAGCTATCTGAGAGATCACGGCAGTGCTTGCGGATGGATGGGTTAGCGCAGACGTGAGGAGGGAGCGACCGGCGGACACCAACTTGGGGACACTCTTGAGAGAAGTGAAGGCAGGGTCAAGACCAACCTGGGAGGACATCACACCCAAAAACGCTGCATACATGTTGTACTGGACCCAATGAGATGCACTGAAAATCCTGGAAGTCTTGGAGGAAATGCACGCAGGTACTTAGGACACCTGGGAGCAAACCGAACGATCGACAAACTCCGAGAGCGCTACTACTGGCTGAGGCTCCGAGCAGACGCTGAGAGATGGTACCATCAATGTCACGTGTACGCGGTGAATCGCTGCCCCCAGACTAAGAGCCGGGATCGCATGCAGCAGTACAATGTCGGAGCGTCTTTCCAATGCTTCGCTGTCCACTTAGCTGTACCATTCCCTGTGTCCGCCCGAGGCAACAATTACCTCATGTTGGCCGTGGATTACTTTACCAAGTGACTGCAGCTGTATGCCATCCCGAACCAGGAGGCGAACACGATTGCCGACTGCTTCCTGGAGCAACTGTTCTGCCGGTTTTGGGTGCCGTTAGAGCTGCACAGCGACCAGGGCACCAGTTTTGAGTCCCACCTGATGAAGGAGGCACTGAAAAGACTTGGAGTGAATAAGACGCTCAGATCTCTACATCTGAACGGCATGATCAAGAGATACATCAAGACCCTAGAAAAACATCTGAGGAAGCTCATAGCCAACCACCACCGAGACTAGGACGTTAATTGCCACTCTTCCTGCTGGTTTAACGCTCGTCAGCACACAACACCACTGGGTGTACGCCAGCAAACTTTGACTTTGCCCTGGCTTTGCTTTGGTTTTTCCGTGGCATTGCTCTGGCTTTGCTCTCCCTCTTCGCTCTGGTTTTGCTTTCGCTTTACTCTGGATTTGCTCTGGTTCCACTCTGTATTTGCCTTGGCTTCGCTTTGGGCTTTGCTCAGGCTCCGCTCTGGCTCCTCTCTTGCTTTGCTTTGGTTTTACTTTTACTTTACTTTAAATTAATTTACTTTACTTATATTAGGGTCCAACACAGATATTGACCTTTTCTGGGGTTTGGCATTAGCCCTCTCACCACTCCGAGGCACCTAATCGAGGGATTTAGCTCTGGACGCCGGGATCACCAATCCCGTACCTACCGGGGTAGGCCCCTTGGGGAACCTGTAAAATGGGACACTATCCCGATATATGTTAACTTTAATGCTGCACACATTTAGTACCAATTGAACACACTGTATGTTTATAATTATCTGCCCTACCTGACTTCCACGTCCAGTATCTCCGTTCTTGGTATTTCTTCCACCAGTTTGAAGCAGTTTGTGGAGATATTCCATATAGTTCCCCAGCACTTGCAGCGTTATTACCTTGTTCAATAAGCAGAACTATTTTCGGCTTGTTATCCATATCGTTTGCCCACTTCAAATGACATGCATTGTATAGAGGACAATACATTCAACAAATGCCCGCCTTGGTAGTGTGAATGCTAGCAGGTCTGCATCACGTTCAAGAGGTCCCGAGTTCGAATCTCGGTCAGGGTGAGTTACCTGGATAAGGTTTTTCCGGGGTTTTCCCTTATCCTGAAAGACGAATGTCAAGTAACTCTAAGCTCCATGGGTCCCGGACTCATTTGAGCATCATTTCACCAATTTCATTCACCGTCCGATAAGACTTAACGTTGGAGGACGTAAATTGGAAAAAAAAAATCAACAAACTTGTTACATGTGACTCACTCCTTGTACTCCTCCACGGTTACCGAAACGGAATCCTAGAATTATGACATCAAAGCAATGAGCGACGGGCACAGCCAGGAATTAGTGTTGACAATCGTTCCACTAAGGTTAAATTCCTCCTTACCGCTCCTCAGGCACTATGCACCTCGGCTACGAGGCTTGCCCATCAGTCATTGCTTGTGTTTTTGGACTTTGATATAAACCAAGAAGAGATTGGCACACCCAGTACTGGTGTAGAGCATGCATGATGAAACAGTTATGCCAACATTATACCAGGTGAGTCAGCTGCCGCTATTTATTCCTATCTATGCAACCCGCAATTTATATTCCAATATGAAAACATTGACCATTTTAGCATAAAAGCCCTTACTGAAGCTCTGCTTTTCTATTGGGTGCTATACGCACCAAGCATAAATACCTACAGCCCTGAATGAGCACAAAGAAGCTGCCAAAAGCTTAAATAAATGACGTCTTTTCATGCATATAATAGGTACTAGCAAGGTGATGAACAAATGTTTCCCCAAAGTCCGCCGCAAAATATGTAATGCCCACCGCAGTAGCGTATATGGTAGCATGTCTGCCTCAAGTTCAAGAGGTACCAAATTCGAATCTCGGTCAGGGTGAGCTACCTGGATAAGGTTTTTCCGGGGTTCTCCCTTACCCTAAAAGACGAATGTCTGGTAGCTCTAAGCTCCATGGACTCTGGGCCCATTTTAGCATCATTTCACCTATTCCATTCATCGTCCAATGTGACTTAGGGACTGTATTACGATCTCCGGTTAAAAAGTTAAAGGACTTAAATTACAAAAAAAGAAAAAAAGAAAAAAAAAACATGTTACAACTGCCGAGTAGATTTAGCTGCTGGAATATGATACTACAAAGCCTAGTTTCGAAACCAAGTCACATTGTTTCTTTTTTCTTTCTCCGAGTCTTGATTGTAAATTAGTTACCATTTATTGTTGCTATTCGTTTCTTGTGAGCCAAATAATTAAAATCCTATAATTAGGGATCTATAAGGATTAGCTCACCATATAAGTTGTCGCATCTTACTGGCAAGTAGGAGAGGCCCTTGCCCTTTAAATAGTAACTACGGGCTATCTTTATCCTGTTTAACTTTATGACCCTTATAATCTGTACTGTATTTGGTGTTGTAAACCATGATACTTAGTTGGCTTTCATTTTTAGGAGCATGTCGATGACAACAAATCTAACAGCTTTTGTTCCATGCTTAAAACTTATGTCACCTCGCATTTGTGAAATGCCTGAAACTTGGTTCAATTTATCAAGCACAATACCGACCATACTAATAAAATAGCCCGCCTCGGTAGCGTAGATGGTAGCATGTCTGCCTCAAGTTCAAGAGGTCCCGAGTTCGAATCTCGGTCAGGTTTAGTTGCCTGTATAATGCTTTTTCCAGGGTTTTCCCTTATCCTGAAAGACGAATGTCGGGTAACTCTAAGCTCTACGTACCCTGGGCCCATTTGAGCATCATTTCACCCATTCCATTCATCGTCCGATATGACTTAACGTTGGAGGACGTAAATTACAACAACAAAAGTACTAATAAAATAGCTGCTACGAACTATATCTACATTTAAAGCTATCTGTCAGTGAAAAACATGGCTAGTATTGTATTTTGTAAATACCTATAATGATATAAAAAAATTTGTGTTATAATATCAAATTATAGACCCCAAGAGGTAAAACAAAAGGAAATAAACTTTTGAGCTGATCACGGAAGTTGTGAAACCAATATAAAGTGGCAGAGTGGTGAAATTACCTGTACAAGTAATATGAGAGGAAGATGGAGCACCAGTGGAATGAGATAGCGGGGGAATCCGGGGTTCCCAGAGTAAACCCGCCTCAGCGCCGTGTTGTTCTCCACGAATCTCTCTTTGCGGTCGCCTGGGATCGGAATCAGGCCGCATTGATGAGACCCAAGCGGTCTGACCACGTAGGCACGACGCGGCCATGTCGCGTTAAGGTTATTACGACACCGTTGCAGTAACTTTTGAGTAATATTTTAGTGCTTCTACCCCTCCGAATGCTACCGAGCTACCTTTTTAACGGGTATTTATTTATAGAAAATCATTTTGAAATTACAATAAAACACGTCATTTTGTATTGCCAGCCACAGAGTAGCAATAGAAATGTGCTAGAGTGTTGTTATATTTTGTACTGCTTTATTTCCTGCTGCTATCAGGTGATTGATTAAATTTCCTATATGTTATGGGACTTTAGAAACTGTAGTTAATATTATGTATTGTTCCTAAAGGAATGGTATATTCTGTCATAGGGTATGCACATTGGTACTTTGCAATAATTCTTAGTCTGCTGATTTCACCATAAAAAGCCAGTGAGGCAAGCGTACTTTGCTTATAACTAACTGATAAACCATGTTCATGGTTGTCCCACTGTTTATACAACACTGTGTTTTCGCTTCAGCACATTTTAATTTCATTTACCACTCATGTCAGTGAACTCGCATTAAGCACAAAAACATGTAACACATTTTATTGGCATATATATTGTGACTGCGTGAGTTAAGTAGAATGAAAAAGTCTGGTTTGTAGAAATTCAAAATACTCTTTATTGCACTAAAAAGACGTGAAATTGACAATCAACAGTCTTCAAGTTTGACTCAGTGCTCCGCCGTACGTAAACAAATGAAAGAAGCCACTCAGGTACACTTCAAATGTCCAGTGTCACAATAACCATCACACAACTACATAACACAACTCCGATAATCACACAGCTGCTGCTTCTAATACTTTCCGGTATATATGCCTCAAGTCTTGCTTCTAGAATGCCGTAGACCTTCTGAGAATAATCTTGTAATATACAGCAGTTTGATAATGAACTTTAACTTCTTATCCCCAGCCTAACTGCAGTCAGTAAACACAAAAAATGAATTTGACTCGTATATTTCCCCAGTAAACCACTAAGGGCTCTCGCATTCGAGATACACCATTTGTGGCGACTTACTAGCGTAAGTACTTTAGTCTCAGGCTTCATCATTTAATTCTTATTATTTTAGTTGATTGATGGAAATTAATCATTTCGTCACACTAGCCGTATATAGGCTAAGGTTTTTGATAGAGTCAACATGAAAAATTCAATGCAATAGCCGGGATTTGTACCACGGATCTCCATGTTGGCCATGGTAGCTGAATGTGTTAGAGCGACTGGACGAAAACCAAAGGTGAATTTCTTGGTCGTGGTCTCGGATCAATGTTTTTGTTTGTCATAAATTAGTGAGATGATAACAGTTGCATTATTATATTTTTTCATATTTTGATATTTTATTTGTACATAAGAAAATAATTTACAATTATATTACAGAGAACCTTTTTATTTCCATACTATTCTTCCTTAACCTATGTACAAGAATTGAGTGACTACCTTCTTTCACCCCTCATCCAGCTTGGCATAACAGCCTTATGCTTCACTGAGGGATTACCTGTATCCCTTACTTTTCCCTACAAAATCCTTACTCCGCCCCTACTTCCTTCCCCCCTTCAAAACTTTTGCTTCTAACTATCCTCAACCATTTATCTTTCATTTTACCAAGAAATCTTCCTACATTTTTATTGCTATTCCGTTGCTTCCCTGTCAGCATTCTTATTGTTACAATTTTACCCTCAACTTTCTCCCATTTTTTCTTCCATGCATCCTTCCTTCACTTTTCAACTTCTTAACATCTTACTACATAATGCTCTACACTTTCTCTCCCCCCCCCACATAATTCACATATTCCTACCTCACTCCACCTTAATCCTTTCATAAATATTGCACCTGTTCTCATTCATGCTAATACCTCCCTTACAATCCTACTACAGTTGTCTGTATAACCTTCTCCTCCCCAGTCCCTTTTCAAAATCCTATAAAACTTCAATGAAGTTTTGTTTTCTATGCTTCCCCATATCTCTTACCTTTCTGTGTCTTCCATTCTTGTCCTTACCTTTTTCCAAAATCCTCTCTCATTACCTGCACCTACCCTACATGTATCCCCCATTCCTATTTTGTCCATGGTTCTCTCTAGCACTTTCCACCAACTGTTCTTATTTACTAATGTTCTCTGTTGTTCCATGCTTACCTTTAAACTATTTCCATCCTCCTTACTCAAACAACCAAACCAAAATTTCACTATACTCTCCAAGATTATTCCTTTTCTTCTGGTCCTCTCCATTTCAAGAAGTGCTACTTCACCAGGAGCCGTCCTTGTATTATTATGAAGATTGCTACTAACTTCACAAATACAAGTAATATACTGAAAAACAGAACTTTACAGAACATCCTCTGAAACACGTCTTCCTTGCTGAGAGAGAAAATTTCTAGTAGCATCTCCCAGAAGTTTATTTTGTCCCTATAGCAAACACTCAATAATTAGTTACATACCTATACATTTTTCACCTCTAACTGTATCTCTTGTTTTTCACTTATACAGTAACATTTTTCAAATTTTAACCAACATTGCAAACTTTATAAACAACTTTTATTTGGGGCCAATCATAAATTATAACTTCAAGACGTTGCTTATTATCTGAATCCATAACAGACATGGCCAAGTGTTTTCTCCTGTTATCAATTGATTTAATTGAAGTACCTGGTAATAATATTATGCCCTTACTTCTGCGTCTAGCTCTAGAAGATCTCTGAAGTTTTGGGAATCTCCTTATTATTTCTATTATTGCATTCCTACCTTAAGTTATTATAATGAGTATGGGATGATGTGGTCTCGATAGGTATTAATTTTCTTCATGTAAAGACATTAAATGATCTGTAATTTCTTTTATCAAATACTAAGGCTTTGAAAGCTGCAGTAGGAGTTCATATATATTTATACGAGGGTTGCCCAATAAATAATGCTTCATATTTTTTTCTCCAAAAGTATATATTTCACAAAATTAAAATGTATATATTTTAAAGAATAATGCTTTGTCTAAGCATTTTATTTTTCCACATAGTCGCCATCAAGTTTGACAGCTTTTCTCTAGTGAGAACAAGAGCATGTATTCTCTGACAGTAAAAATCTTTAGTCTACCTGCAGAGCCAAGTTTTCGCTGCTTGAATCACCTCTTCGTCATCTTCGAAATATCTACCATGAATGGCATTATTCAGTGGCCTAAACAAGTGGAAGTCTGAGGAAGTCAAGTTGGACTACAGGGTGAATGGTGTAACACTGTCCAACCATGTTTGATGACGTGGGCAGAAGTCCTAAAACTTGTGTGGGGACGGGCGTTATGCTGAATGAAAGCCTCCCTTGGGTGTATGTGGTGCTGCAAGCTCCGGAAGCACCGCTTAAACTTTAATGTAACTTTCTGAGTTAATGGTACCACCTTTTGACATCACATCACTGAGAATTACGCCCTCACAATTCCAAAATACTGTGATCATTACTTTTCTGGCTGAGGGAACTGTTTTAAATTGGCTGTTGACAGACATGGGAGGCCTTCCCATCAGCAGTAAATCTTGGAGCCCTGCAGCAGTGCCCTCTGATGCTCTGACCCTATGTGTTCAGTGACCAATGATACTCCTATAAACTGCAGATGTTCCATAGATTTTGCGCAAGCATTTATAAATATTCCGCACAGTTTCTTTCTTTTCCACGAGAAATTCAATCACAGCAAGCTTTTTATGGTAGATGTCACTTACTGACACCATTTTAAAATATTCCTACACTTACGCTTTCTGTCGGAAGAAAGTGAAACTTTGCATACCCGTGTGGTAATCTTCTGGTAAGTTGCACCCATATTTGTAAATTTCTCAAAAATGTTTTTCATTGCAAAATAAATTGTTAGGCATTATTTATTGGGCAAGCCTTGTATGTTTTATACCACTGATCTAATGATTTTGTTACTGCATAATTTTGAGGATGCTGTAATAAGCTACCATCATTTTTAAAAGTTATGAAAATGTATTCAACTTTTTATGGAGGAATGAGCATGTTGTTTTAGACTGATGGATTATAAGTCCATATTTGTCTTAAAAAATTCAATATTACTCAGTTATTTTCAAGTGGTTACTCAGTTATTTTGAGAGGGTGAATATTTTATATACTTAAACATTACTATTTTACATAAACTGTAATGCCACATTTATAAATTATTACATAACATGCAGGAAGTAAAATACTACTGATTATGTGAACATACTGCTTGTAGACAGTTCATTAAAATCAATATCCACATATAATATATAGCCTTCAGAAGTACTACTATGTACAGCACAAGCATATATTATCTATTTGTATAAACAAAATGTCATAGCCTATTGGTATCCCCTAAAACCATATTTTGTCTATTAAATTATACATATGTCGTATTTATTACATATCAGCTTCACTTACATACCCAAATTGAGGACATGTTTCGCGCACCATCATTCGCATCATCGGCTCTAATGCGACTGAAGCTTGATCCAGTGATGTGAACAGTTCATGAGTTGTTGCTGCCATTTGTTGATTTTGTGATGAATTTAAATGTGGGGTTGCCTTCTGGCAGGATTTAAAATTTCATTAGTTGGTTGGTTTTTATACTTTCCTATGTGTGTGTGTGTGTGTGTGTGTGTGTGTGTGTGTGTGTGTGTGTGCGTGCGTGCGTGCGTGTGTGTGTGTGTGTGTGTGTGTGTGTGTGTGTGTGTGTGTGTGTGTGTGTGTGTGTGTGTGTGTGTGTGTGTGTGTGTGTGTGTGTGTGTGTGTGTGTGTGTGTGTGTGTGTGCGCGGTGGAGTGAAGGAGAGGAAAGAGAAGTTGTCCTTTTGAAAAATGCCTAGGTATGTACATTGGTTAGACAGAAGAGACCACAAAAACTGAATAAATTAACTTGTTGACATTTATATTTCTAGCACATGGGTCCAGTTTTGAATGATACTCTGTGAAGGCAAGGCACAGTAAAACTGAAACAATGCAGCAAATGTTCAGCAGAGGTTAAATTTTGTTTTCAGAATGCTTTTGCCTTGGAGTGTTTCTTAGAAAGCCAGGATAAAGAATAAGCAAGAGAAATTTAATGAACTGTTTGACATTAAACGTAATTGTTTACTGAAAAAATTTCCTGAACACAAAACGGAATACCTTTTAGAATGTCTATTTACTCTGTATGCCATATTAGATCATCAACTACAAAACTGAAAGCCTTTTCGAAACTAATGAGTTCAGAACATGCATTATAACTTGAAGTGTATTTACTGTAGGTTTGATGCACAAGATACATTTCTTAAAGCTTTGAATATTCAGCTGTGCCTTTAAAAAGACAACAATAACTAATAGTTAATATAACATACACTTAATGGTTAATATCAAGTTATAATGCATGTTATGAATTTTGTAGCTATTAACTAATTGTTCCCTCTATTTTTCAAAATATTCATGCAACGCATACACCAGTTACCTTGTTTGTCCACGTGGTGCAGATCTCTGTTACACTTTTGATATTCTCTCTTAGGGGAATGAGCTCCTGGTCAACTTCATTTTTGGTGGTCCTGGTTGTGTGGGACATTATGTACTTGCACTAATAACAACACTAAATATTAATAGACTATGAAATATTAATAGATTTATGAAATGATTAGATAGATGAAAATGAACGTTAAGGAATTAAAAACATCTGAATCTTCCTAATTCAAAAAAAAAAAAAATTAATCAAAGAAAGCTCACTGACCTTTGAAGCAATTAATATTCATTGTAGTGCCCAGTCTTTCACGGCCAGAGTCATTTGGTAGATAATGATTATCCGGGCTTGTAGGCCGTGGTCTATTGGAAAATAGTCTTCCAGACGTTTCGTTCGAAACTATGTCAAACATATTCAGTGGCGTGGCCGTAACACTCTCGTTGCTGCGACTGATACGGAGCCTATGAGTCATGAGCCATGAGGGAGAACAAGTGATCCGGGTGCTACCGGACAGTGGACAGAGCGCCACGGTACCTATCCGCTGAGCGGATTTACCCGTGCGGTCTTATAGAATTTAGTCTTATCCTCTAAGCTTTAATGTCTTTGTAATGTGACGGACCTGATTCGACCTCTGCTAGTGCTCCTGGCGGCGAGGTGAGCGTCCAGGAAGGACGCTAGTGCCCGATGCCGCCACGCTAGGAGCGGCCTGCTTGCAGGGTCCACCCAGTGTGGTGCGGCCAGGAGCGAGAGGTCGGGTAGTTAGGCAACATTTAGGTTGGGATCGTGTTTAGGTCACACAGGGGGAGGGACCGGACTGTCGGGGGTCAGCCGACAAGTCAAATCCAGCCCTAGTAGGGCCGGGACAGACAGAATATAGTCGTGAAGGGATGAGAGGCTGGGCTCACCACCCAAGGGCATCCTTGGGGAGGCGGTAGCTCTTTCTCCTTCTAGGTGCACGGTGGTCATATTGACCTAGTGTGTTAACTAGGTGGTTGGGATGAGGTGTAATTCTGGCATATAATGTGCGCGAACGTTCACGCACAACGTCCTCAACGTAAGGTATGCCAGAATGTGTGTGTGTAGGATGTGTGATGGAAACGTACGTTCAGTATCGTATATCATCCTAAGAGCCCTGTTCTGCACGGCTTGTAGTCTGCGGATGGTTTTACGAGCCACCGAGCCCGAGACCTCGCATCCATACAGGATTAGTGGCGGGATGATCGCATGATACACCCGTAGTTTCAAGCGAGTGGGCATAGTTGATCGGAATATGAGGTACAACTGCTTGAGCGTTGCATGACCGAGGCTGATTTTTTCACAGACATATGGGGTGAAGGTGAGGCCGCGGTCCAGTAGGACACCCAGTTATTTGGCAGATCAAACCCAAGGGATCCTTCTCTGCCTCAACCGCAGGTCTCCTTCCGGGCACCAGCGGAGGACCTTCGCCAGCATAATGGCCGAGCTCTTCTGTGGGCTATTTGCCATCCTCTACCTTTCACTCCACGTGCCGATAGCCCGGAGTGATCGTTTCAGCGGAGGGAGGCAGTAGCGGACGTTTTTGTTCTGAGCCAAGATGAGGACGTCGTCAGCATATTGGCACAGAACAATGCGAGGCTCTGTTGGGAATTCAGACATGTAGGCAGCAAAGAGTAACGGCGACAGTACACTGCCTTCCGGAACTACCGCCGCTATGGGTCTGACGGAGGAGAGTTTACCTTCGACCCGCACCCTGAAGGTTCGATCCCGGAGGAAACTACTAATCAGGATGAGGTATGGGTAGGGGAGTTGTGCTTCCTTGAGCTTGTACAGTATGCCCTGGTGCCACGTTGTGGCGAAGGCCTTGTCCACGTCCAGAAGTACCGCGACGGTTTTGAGGTTGTCCTGGAAACCCAGGGCAGCCTTTTCCACCAGTCGCAGCAGCTGCAGGGTCGTGGAGTGGCGCCCACGGAACCCGAACTGGTGATCCGGAAGGAGGTGCCTTTCCTTGAAGAGGGGAGTCAGGCGGGCCAGGAGCAATCGCTCAAAAACTTTTGAGACCATTGGGAGAAGACTGATGGAGCGGTAGCTGGATGGGAAGAGCGGATCCTTGACGGGCTTTAAAATGCAGACCAGCTTCGCCTCCTTCCAACAAGTTGGAAAGTGGCGGAGTTAAAGGCATGCACTGTAAATCCGCGTCAAATGAATCACGGCTCTTTTAGGAAGGTTACGCAGCATGACTGCCGTGACACCGTCCTGTCCTGGAGATTTGTAGGGGTTTGAGGCTGCGGATTGGGGTTGCCACCTGCCTGGGAGTGACAACGGGGATATGGATCACATCGTGTGGTGGAGGGGGTCCTCAGAGGTATTCCACCGCCTCCTCCACGAGCTCGGTGAACTCATCGTCCTGTGGGTTTTCCCGTGGCTTGAAATGAGACTAGATAGTCTGCGAATCCTGTGGCTTCCTCTTGGGGCTCAAAGGCGAGTCGCCCAAAAGTGTCATGGAGAGGATGCTGGTATTGGTTTTTATCCTTCCGTAAGCAACAGATATTCCACCAAGGGTGCTTCTCCGTGAGGTCTGCCCGCTTCATGGTTGCCTCCCAGGCCGCAAAGCGGTGAGCACGAAGCAGCCTTCTTGACCGGGATTTGAACCTCTGGTAGACTGCCTGTATCGTGGGGTGGCGAAAACGCTGTCGTGGCTTCCGAATAGTTTCTTTAGCTTTAAGCAGCTTCCGGAGCTCATTTGGAGTGGTCATGTGGTTGTGCTGGTTTGTGGGAATATGGTAGGTGTGACCACGTACCACATTTAGGATACGTTGGGAGAAGTCAGAAGCTGCCGCTTCCAACGCATCGATAGAATCGATATGTGGTCGCAGGTCTACTGACTGGCTGCACCCCAGTCCACCTCGTAGGTCCAGTCTTGGTTTAACAGAGCTGGAATGTCAACGTTATAGTCCACCAGGACCGGGTCATGGTCGGAGTCCCGTTCGTTGACCACCGAGAGGTCTAGATGAAATGGAAAATTCTTAGTGAGCAAGATGTCGAGCAACTCCGGCCTGCCGTGGTCTGGATGGAACTTAGGGCCTCTCGGGCCGTTCACGACAAGGCTTGGGCTTCCGCTGATGAGGCGGTAGAGCCCACGCCCCTTGATGTTGGATGTGCGGCTATGCCAGTGGGCATGTTTCGCGTTGAGGTCGCCTGCGATGCATACCACTAGATGAAGGTTGAGAAGGAGGTTGACGTCTGCCTCATAGAAACGTGCATCAGGAGGATCGTAGGCCACTACCAGCAGCGTGTCTAGCCCATCAATGGCAAGCCGAATGGCACAGGCTTCCAAGTGCTAGAGTGGGGGAGCGGGAATTGGTAGTGAGTGATATGGCTTCTGATGAAGATGGCGGTGCCGCCAACCCGTCGGCCGACCCGATCAGACCGATGGTTGACGTAGCTAGGCAGCGAGAAGTTAGTTGAAACATCAAGATGGGTTTCAAAGATCATCAGAATATCAATACCGAAGGACTGCACAAACTCAGGGACGCCGGGATAATGGCCCCGGATGCCGTTCGCGTTCCAGAACGCGGCTCGTAATATCCTCCGGACGAGTCTGGAGGTCATTACTTAGCGGAACCCGAGAAGAGCTCCTCCAGCGTTCTTAGCACAATGGCGTGCTTCTGCATGGGAGTTAGTATGGGGTTCTCGACCTGCAGCTTGCAATTGCGTAGGGCAGGGAGAGTTCATTGAATGAGGTTACCGAACCACTGGGAGAGGGCCTGGAACTCATCCAGATCCGCCTGGGACACAGTGCTCCCGAAGATAGCGGGTTAAGGTGCTGGGCTGGTTGGTGCCGCCCCGGCTGCTGCTGGTGCAGGCTCCACCGACGGCGCAGGTTGCGGTGCAGGATCAGCTGCGGCCGGGGCCTCAGGCTGGTCCTGGTTGTTGGTTTTCGGAGCAGGGAGTGAATTAGTGGCCTTCCCGCTATTTTTATTCGTAGTCCTCCCTCTCTTTTTCCTCTTGCTTTCTGAGGCGCAGGTTTGATTTCCTCGGTTGGAGGCGGTAGTGTAGGGGCTGCAGCTTTGGTAGCAGTCGCTTCAGCTTGCTGCAGGGTGTTCTCAGCCTTCTTCAGGGCGGCCGCAAAAGACACCCCTGGGTGGACAGTGGCCGTTTCGGGATACCGCTGGCGGCGGCTTTCGATGATGCGCTGCCTCGTTTGGCAGCCCTTGTAGACACTGGCGTGCGGCTCTTTACTGCTTGGGGCAGTCCCTCAAAATATGAGGCTCCGCACACCTCAAACACGCAAGCTTGCGCTCGCAGGTTGTGCTAAAATGGTGGAAATCCATACATCGATGGCACTTCACCGGTCCTTCTTTGAAGTGAAAGCGCTCAACTTTCACGACTGTGAATATCAGTCTGCGGGCAGTATCGTTCGGCTGTATTTTAGCGTCACGTACCTTGTCCACAAGGACTAGAAACAAGGTCATGGGCACTTTAACCGGCCCACTGTCCGACAGGACGGTCTTGCGTAGCTGCGTGACCAAGAGGGTATCGTAGCATGCTCCTCTTTCAAGGCAGCCCTGACGTCGTCAGGGATGCAGTCAAATACCAGACCTCTGATAATTCTGCGGTTAACATGTGGGTGCTGGCGGAGTAACCATAGAAAGGGACTTTTTGATCCCTCAAAACGGCCCTGGTGGTCTTCAGGTCCTCCAGAGTGTTGGTGAAGATATGCACCTTCCTGGGTTTTCTCTTCGCCCCAAAGCGGAGCTTTAGGCGAGCGGCCAATATGCGCATTACCGACACATGGTTTTAAAACATGTCTGCCACAATGGGTGGCATTTTCGGCCCCCCTTTGGATGGGGGTTGGAGTTGGCCCTGTGGTGTTGGTTGCTGCAGGCCGGTAGACGCTCTCTTCCGCCTGCGTCTCTCAACTACAACAAAGTCCTCCGTGTCTGAGTCATCAGACTTAGGCAGATGTGTGAGACATGGAAGCAGATCCATGGAGGAAGGAGGGAAGCTAGGTGCAGAAGCTAAACGCTTCTGCCCCGTGCGTGTGTTGCGCTTCGGCGCAGATTCAGCACTCTCTAGGGAGGTGGAAGGTGTACTTGGTCCTGGTCCATCATCTGAAGTCAGCGTGGTTACCATCCGGCTGCTAGCAATATGCCTTATGAGTGGGTGGAGCCATCTTCCGTCTGGTGCTCTCCTTCGTGATAGGTTCGGCCGCTGCGTGGGCTGCATTATGGAGGGAGCTGTTTTTATCAAAATGGTTGGTGCCAATGAGTGGTTGTTTACTGTTGGTACTGCTGTTGGTGACATACGACCCTGAGTTTATGTTCTCCAACACGATCATATACACATCCCCCCCCCCTAAATGCCATGGAATCAACCGCAATCCCATTGCACCTACTTAACAGCAAAGTAACACCAGCTAGCATTTACTGCTCCCCAACTAAGCTTATAATACCGGACATCGATGTAATACTAAACCCTGGCACCACTTTAATAGCTGCAGGTGACCTGAACGCAAAGCACCCAACCTGGGGCTGCCCTAATGCAAATGCTGAAGGCATCAGCCTCCACACACACATAATCAACCACACATACGTCATAGCCCATCCTGGAGAACCAACGTACATTGCACAACACGCACACCATGCAACATCAACTCTAGATATAGCCCTAATCAAAAACATTACTTTCAATTACAGTATTAATGTAATGAACGCGCTAGCATCCGATCACCACGCAGTTCAAATAGACATCGACGTACCACCAAAGTACATACCTTCACCGATCAGACTGACCTTCAATCGAGGAACCTAGGATGTGTCCACAGACACCTTAGACAAAGAACTAACTCAACCTGTGGCACTGGAAAGTCAACGTGCAGTAGATCAAGCCACAGTACTTCTTGAAAAAGCCATCCAGGTGTCCATGAAAGCGGCAGTACCAATTAAACCCCCCTCCAGAAACACGCGTTAACTTACTCGCCGGACGTACTCGCCCTAATTCACGAAAGAGACCATGAAAGACGTAGATGGCAGCGCACACGTAATCTAGTACACAAGGTAAATTTGACAACCCTAAACAGTGCAATAAAAACTATACTTAATGCGCAGGCTCAGCGACAATGGGACCACACGCTTGCCACACTACAGCCAGGAAACGCCAGAGTATGGCATATGATTAGGGCCCTAAAACGTCAACCCATAAACATACCCTCACTGATAATGGAAGACTGGCAACGATACACCGAAAGCAACGCCGAGAAAGCAAATACCATGGCGGGCACTCAACCCGGGCCAACCGGACCGGAGGTTCTATGACCGCCTAGAGCAGGACAAGGGGAATACCCTTGAGTAGCCAGCACACGATAAATGCAGAAAGACAAACCTATGGAAGATAAAATGGATCATTCATCACTTAAATATCCATAAGGCTCTCGGACCCGACCAAATACCAAATTTGGTAGCCAAACATCTCACCCCCAAAGACATTCATATTATTAGCCACGTATGTCACTTGTGCCTTGAAAATGGGTACTTCCCCCATGCTGGAAGCAAGCCAATGTGCTCATGTTCCTAAAGCCAGGTAAGGACAGAGCGAATCCTAAAAACTACAGACCCATAAGTCTACTTAACACAATTAGTAAAGTTGCAGGAAAGGTCATATTAAAAAGGTTCGTCTCCCACATCAAAAACATCAAATTCTAATTAATGAACAATTTGGCTTCCGTGCGAAACATAACACGACCCTACAACTTACAAGGAACATCGAATACATTATGAAAGGATGTAATGACCAAAGATAAACCGGCGTGGTATTTCTAGACGTAGAACGGGCTTTTGACACATTTTATCACACAGGCCTCGTTAGAAAACTCAAAGATCTCAAATTCAATGACAGTATGATTAGACTAGCGCCCACTACCTTACTAGCAGATCATTCACGGTCTCCATAAGGGAACAGTGTTCAGCACCGCATAAATAGCTGCCGGAGTCCCACAAGGAAGCCTGCTTGGACCGATCCTCTTTAACCTTTATATTAACATCCCAAGGAAAGCCAACACACAGCCCTCCATTTACCCGGACGACACCGCTTTATTGGCACAGTCATGGAAACCAGAAGTTGTCGGTCGCAGACTACAGACCTCCCTAACAGAATTAGAACCCTGGTTATCCAAATGGAGAATCAAAGTAAATACTCCAAAAACACAGACAGTCTTATTTACGAAGCGCAGAAAACACGCTAATAGGTCCTCACCGCTGACGCTCCACGGAGAGACAGTAAACTGTAGAAATCAGGTCAGATACCTCGGAGTCACGTTGGACTCCAAGCTCAGATTTGCAGAACACACCACCGAAGTGAAACGCAGGGCAATACAACAGCTAGGAGCACTATGTCCCATCCTCAACTACAAGAGTGCCCTAAGCAAGCAAATGGGGCTAACACTATACAAAAACTTGATAAGGCCTACAATGACATATGCCGCCCCAGCCTGGGGGCACTGCGCCAAGACCCACATAGCAAAACTGCAACTGGTCCAAAATAAAATGCCTTAGAATAGCCGCAAAAGTCCCGAGATCAGTCCCATTGGACTTACTGCACCACGATCTCCGCATGAACAGCATTGAACAATTTATCAAAAAACTTGCGGATAACATGTACAAAACGGCACACAACCATCACAATCCACTCATCAGCAACATCGGTAAATACAACACAGCCATAGACAAACATAAGAGACCACTATCGCTATTCGACAGAAGCATACCATTAAACCACCACAGCACAGACATGAACACCATTGTTATTGATTACCTTCATCAAGTTGTCCCACTAAACAGCAGCTGTCCTTAAGACCCGGGGAGGATGTCAATAGACATAATCTGAAAGTCAACGTTTCAGTGAAAAGTTACTTAGACAGAAATTTGAGCAAACTGTACTGTGATTGCACAGTTTGTTGCAGATGCATAACACAGAATATTATGTATATAGGTCACTAATTATTTTAGCACTCAGTTACTGTCTTACTTTTAAACTCGTTTAATATATACTAAAAAGTGTCCTAGTAATGTTTTAGTGTATTTTTGTAGCCATAAGCTTCCTTTGGCTACAATAACCAAATAAAAATGCTCACATTTCACTTATATTCTGCCTAAATCATAAAAAATTAGATTCACTTTCCTGGAATTCAATGTATTTCCTGTCTATATAACATTAATTATCCATTATATTAATGCCAGGTTTCCTTTTCATTGAAGGTTAAAACATTCTTTTTTAAAATTTGTGGCTAACGCACTACAGTTACCTTTCCCAGTTTAGATTTTCCCATTTAGAAAATTGCCACCAAAATAAATATGCTTTTAGTCAGAATGTTAACAAATAAATGTTTTTAAGAATGTTTTACTTTATACACAGTACTGTAATATTTAACTTTTGATACGTGAATTCAACAAAGTCAGTGAATCAGAATACAGGTTCACTTGAAATTATCAGCTTTAAATCAAAATTATTGTCATTTCGCAATTTCTTGCATATTTTTGGTTCCTTAAGAACCAAACTTGGCATGTAAGTTTGGCATCCTCCAGGATTTGACTCAGAGATTTTCAAGAAAATACCTCCATTATCAATCATGTTCTCTATGAACATTTTTTCAAAATTTTCTCAATTATAGCTAATGATTTTAATTTAAACTTCATATGCCTAAAGTATGTTCTTGTCAAATTAAATGAAAGTCCGAAATTGTCTGGTAATTTGGATGAAATCTTCTTCATTCTTGGTGACCTTTGCATGACTGGTAAACCATAAATGATAATTATTCTCACTCAAAAATGTAGATTTTGTTAAATCTATAACTGAGAATTTTTGCAGTGAACTGTTTCGAAGGTATTCTCAATTTGAAAAAAAAAATCATGTGTCTTCATGTTTCTAGGAGCCGCTTAACTCAAGAGAAAAAGTATGGTTAGATACCAAATTTGGTGTTTGTGCTTATGATACTTTAAACAATGTTGCTACTGGCATTTTTGAGAAATACGTTTTCTACACAAAAATTTATAAAGTTTGAGTTGTGCGTTCATATCACATCCTTGGAGAATGCTGAAATAAATACAACGTTTGGCATTTAAACAGCTTTTCACTTTGGTTATGCACACACACACACACACACACACACACACACACACACACACACACACACACACACAGAGAGAGAGAGAGAGAGAGAGAGAGAGAGAGAGAGAGAGAGAGAGAGAGAGAGAGAAACCAAACTCTTTTCTATATTTCAAGGGGGTTTAAACCAGTAGTTTTGGTGAAATCTCAAAACTGAATTTGTGTTTAATACAATACTATGCATGTAGTACGAAAACTAAAAGTCATGAAATTATATGTGTTATGAGCAGATAAAGGATGGTTGATTTGTACCTTCTCTCCTTCTCTACTTCTCTCCTTCTCTACTTCTCTCCTTCTTTCCTTCTATCCTTTTTTCCTTCTTTCTTTGTTTCTCTCCTTTCCCTCTCTACTTCTGTCCATCTTTCTTTTTATCCTCTCCATCTTTATTTTTCTCCTTCTGTCCTTCTTTCCTTCTTTCCTTCCCTCTTCTTCTCCTTTACTTCTATCCTCTGCTTCTCTCCTGCTTTCCTTCTTTCCTTCCTTCTTGCTTTTCTTCTTTCTTTCTTTCTTTCATTCTTTCCTTCACTCCTTCTCTCCTTCTCTGCTTCGAAACTTCTTTCCTTCTTTCCTGCTTTCCTTCTTTCCTGCTTTCCTTCTTTCCTGCTTTCCTTCTTTCCTTCGTTATAGCTTTCCTTCTCTCTTTCCTTCTTTGTTTATTTCTTTCCTTCTGTCCTCTCCTTCTCTACTTCTTTCCTTCTTTCCTTCTGTCCTTATTTATTTATTTATATATTTATTCATTTATTTATTCAATTATTTATTCATCGATTGATCTATTTATTTACTTATTTATTTCTTTAATGTATTTATTTATTTACTTTATTTATTTACTTATTTTTTGAGTTATTGATTATTATTATTATTATTATTATTATTATTATTATTATTATTATTATTATTATTATTATTATTATTATTATTATTATTATTATTATTATTATTATTATTATTATTATTATTATTATTATTATTATTATTATTATTATTATTATTATTATTATTATTATTATTATTATTATTATTATTATTATTATTATTATTATTATTATTATTATTATTATTATTATTATTATTATTATTATTATTATTATTATTATTATTATTATTATTATTATTATTATTATTATTATTATTATTATTATTATTATTATTATTATTATTATTATTATTGTTATTATTGTTATTGTTATTATTATTATTATTATTATTATTATTATTATTATTATTATTATTATTATTATTATTATTATTATTATTATTATTATTATTATTATTATTATTATTATTATTATTATTATTATTATTATTATTATTATTATTATTATTATTATTATTATTATTATTATTATTATTATTATTATTATTATTATTATTATTATTATTATTATTATTATTATTATTATTATTATTATTATTATTATTATTATTATTATTATTATTATTATTATTATTATTATTATTATTATTATTATTATTATTATTATTATTATTATTATTATTATTATTATTATTATTATTATTATTATTATTATTATTATTATTGTTATTATTATTATTGTTATTATTATTATTGTTATTATTATTATTGTTATTATTATTATTGTTATTATTATTATTGTTATTATTATTATTGTTATTATTATTGTTATTATTATTATTGTTATTATTATTATTGTTATTATTATTATTGTTATTATTATTATTATTATTATTATTATTATTATTATTATTATTATTATTATTATTATTATTATTATTATTATTATTATTATTATTATTATTATTATTATTATTATTATTATTATTATTATTATTATTATTATTATTATTATTATTATTATTATTATTATTATTATTATTATTATTATTATTATTATTATTATTATTATTATTATTATTATTATTATTATTATTATTATTATTATTGTTATTATTATTATTATTATTATTATTATTATTATTATTATTATTATTATTATTATTATTATTATTATTATTATTATTATTATTATTATTATTATTATTATTATTATTATTATTATTATTATTATTATTAATCATTATAATCGTTATATTTTTCTATTTATAAACCATTACATAACGACCACACATTAAAACATTTTACTGTTGCTTAACCTTACTGTATTTCTTTATTTCCATTATACCTGAAAGAAAATGTGCATTAAGGCAATTTCTGCAAACTTTTATCTGGTGTAACATGAACTACAAAGAAAAATAATGCATTTAGATAACAGTCAGTGGGGGAAGTCAAAAGAAACTTTATAAACAATAAATTAGCATTCCATGCTACATATTGGCACCGATCGCATTATTAAGTTGGAGCCGCAGCAGAGCCAGAGCTATACACGTGGGTAGGAAAGAAAGAGATAGATAGTGGGGCGCAGCGCTGAACGCTTGCCGAAGGAGAGAAAGAAACAGAGAGAGACAGAGAGACGTCTGGATATTTCCGTCTTTCTCTTGTCGCCGCGATCTACCTCAGGAGCTCTGCTGCATTCTAGAACAATGACTGGAGGTATAAAAACCCTGCAAAGTGTTAGAGCTGAGTCAGTTGCTAGTTGAGTTGCTAGTCAGTTGTTGTGCAGTAATTGTGAGTGTGTGGAAATTTGAACTGTACCGCAGCGATTTCTTTTGTTAGATTATGTGTAGCTGAGGTACGAGACGACCTTGAAAACTGCTGTTTGTATGTCACGTCATTTTGCTGCTGCCAGAGTTGTACAGAGTTTCTATTTTACTGCAATAAAGAGAGTTTTAAATATCTGCAAACAAGACTTTTGATTCTACCAACCCACGAAAGACTGCTTCATTTTGTTTCAAGTACTCTTCATCACACTTAAGAGGTTCTTCTACTTGCCGTAAATCTTCAATACGAGACCACCGGATTTCCTTCCCTTCTAACGAAAGTCATGTGATGTAGTTTTACACCAAAAAAAGAAGAAAATCTCCCTCTACCGGAATTGAAGCCCCACCTCGGTAACCAGAGGCTAGCATGGAGAATGATGAAACTGCTTACTATATGAATATTAAGTGCTAAATATGAAGCTCACCTTACTGAACTACAGTCAACCTTTTTCTTCATAAGTGTTAACATTTCTCTAATTTCCTAGTACTTTTAGCAATATGTTGCATTTGACAAGCAGTTTTAATCCTTCCCAGTTCACTTCCACTGCCAACGTATGCTTCTAATCATTCTGGGAAAATCTGTTCCTATTTTCTCTTCTCTGACAACGTGTTGGGTTTTCTTTCTCAGGTCACTTTCATTTTACCTTCTTTGTCACATGCCCAATAAGTGAAAGAAGTATTGCCTTTTTTTATCATTTACGTCCTCCAACGTTAAGTCATATCTGACGATGAATGAAATGGGTGAAATGATGCTCAAATGAGTCCAGGGTCCATGGAGCTTAGAGCTACCCAACAGTCGTCTTTCTGGATAAGGGAAACCCCGGAAAAACCTTATCCAGGTAATTCACCCTAACCGAGATTCGAACTCGGACCTCTTGAACGTGAGGCAGACACGCTACCATCTACGCTACGGAGGCGGGCAAAAGAGTATTGCATTTCACCCAAAAATGGGATACACAGATTTTACCGAAAATGCATATTTTGAGATCCCTGAATACAAATGCTATGTGTGCTTTGGTGATTGTGAATAGCATAAATCAAAACTGAAATATGTGTTAAATACCAAATTTGGTGTGTGAATTCAGTAGGTATGTCCCAAACATTTTCAAGAATATTCTCACATCCGGCATGTGAACAATTTGTTCAAACTTCAATGCTATTTGTCACTAACTGCATATAGCCCGCTTCTGTGGTCCGGGTGTAGCGTGTCTGTTTCACGTTCAAGGGATCTCGAGTTCGATTCTTGGTCAGGGTTAGATCTGGATAAGGTGTCTTTCTGCTCATCCTGCAAGATGAATTTCGGCTCTCAGCTGGACCCTGGGCTCAGTTGGGCATCATTTCTCCCATTTCATCCATCTTCAAATGACTTACGTTAGGAAGACGTTATATAAAAAAGTAAAAAATATATATACACCTTAAATTTTCTTGGAATAGCCTATGGGACATCGTAGATATAACTGGTACGTCATACGAGATGAAACCCTGAGGTGCTACAATCACATGATTTCCTACCCATTATCGTCTTTATATACATTGCTCCCACAAATTAATTTCACAAAAGTTTGTTACTTCAATTTAACTGAGGCAAAGGTTTACTCATTTCTTTATAGATACAAGAGGGATACAGGAACTGCAGCAATAATCAAATATGCGATAGGCTTGCATAAACATATCTTTTGGTTCACATTCCTTCCGATACGCTTCCACGCTTTGCCATGTCGTACTGTAAACTTCAAACCAATAACAACGGATATCTCGGAAAGAGATCTTGACACACAAAGATTATTTGAAATGCATTATTGTGTTTTGAGAAGATCTGCATCTCTTGTGTAGCAAGTTTTGTGTGTTATGGTATACGAAATGCCTTCCAAATGAAGAGTACCTACTTAATAGGTTATTTCTACAGAATGAAAGATTTACATTTCGCCCTTTAAATACCTTACATATGTGGTACTTTAAAATCCTTAGAACCATTTTTGAAGGGCAACATTCGAAAAATGTTCCACGTAAAAGTAGCTTGAAGTAGCGGGATTCTTATAAAAGATGGTATGACATCTTACGATGCGGAGATTAAATTAAAGTTTGATATTCATCTGACATTTTGGCTTTATGGTATTGCTGACCCTTTTTTTTTCTAAAAATGTCTTCTTTTGATAACGAGGATAAAAAATGTAAGGTTTTCCTGTGTACTCTCGATAAGGAATTTTTGAGTACATTGCATTACCTTGCCCAATTTCGTGGCAGAGAAAGTAGAAATGTAACTCTCTTCAAAACGACAAATATATTTAAAAGCTATCTTAATGGAATAAGTCATGTTCGAGATATTGGTATGAATAGTTCAATACTTCTGCATTTCATCTTCAGAATACATAATATGTATGCATGCAAGTATGTATGCCAACACTCCCCATATGGCAAATACGGCCTTCCGGTTAACCTCGCCCCACCACGTGATGACCGGACCCATTTCTCGGGTGGAGGCACCCAGAGAGCGGTGTCTATTACCTCCAATGATAGGGTGATAGCGAAGATGACATTGAGATGAGTGAACCTACAGTTTATACCGTGGAATTCAAACTACGTTGGGCATAGGGGACACTTCACATGAGCTAGACAGACGTCAAGGAGCGGATAGGGCTGACTTAAAATCGATACCCCAGAGCCGGGAATCGAACTCGGACCCTCAGCACGAGAGTCGCGAACGAAACCACTGCGCTACCCCGTCGCCCGGAATATATAATATCTTCTATACCTTTTTTTTCCTAAACATGACACCCTTGCTCCACTCCTTTGTGAAGGGCGTGGTTATTTTGGTTTGGGGTTACCAGGTATGTACGAGTATCTACAGGAAATAAAGCAACCAGAAAATTGGCTACAATACCTCTCGTCCTGTTTATGAGGGTCGCCTTTTGTTGGCTAATTTCAACCCGGCGAAAAAGGAGGGTTTTTCCTTTTTTTAATTTGTAATGTTTGGACAAAATCCATGTGTTGTGTTCAATGTACACTCAGCCTCATTAATGCTGTCCCCGTTTTCGCTTATCGCCTTATTTAACAGGCTTCACTGCAAACAGAAGTACGAGCTGAAATAGTTTAAAATTAGAACGTGTGAAAAATGGTAAACTGGAGCACGAAGCGACAGCATAAATGAAGCTGAGGGTACAGTTTATTTTTCAAAGCTCTGAGCAATTTGAAGGTGGGTCAGGGGTATCGACCTCCTTATTTCACCTGCAGAGGTTAGCTGCTAAATAGAAATGATAGGGCAACCCGGTGTCAGTTAATATCTGGTCAACATCAGAGCACACGAATACAAAATTATTCTCGTGTTGATAGATTCGTAGTTTCATTCCTTATTACAGGAAAATATTTTGCAGCTTTATTGTCTGTTAACTGTGACGTAAGGTATGTGCAAAATGCAAATCAGATGAGAAACCCATTACAAGAATTGCGTAGCAATCATTTTTACTTCAGGATTCAGGATTTTACTACGGAGGAAATTCGGCACGGAAACCAGTCGTGATCCATTGCACCTATGCTCCATGGTGGGGTACTCCCGGGAAGAATGATGAGGTGAGAGGAGACACAGGTCGACCGTTACAAGGATCCACGATAGTGCAAAGGGCATGGTCCCGATATTTTACTAAGAGACCTCCCCCGGCATGCCAGGACAACGGACATGCTCCCCAACTGCGGTACGGAAACGGATCCATCAGCAGATTCGGAGACCGGCAACCGATCTACTGGAGGAGGAAGTAGTTTTCCTCATATCATCCTGCCATGCAACGCCGAGACAACCGCCGACACTTCTACCCTGAAAGGGGCCGGAGATGAGAGATGATGTGAAATGATAATGGAGATGAAATGGAGGGACACCAAATTCGGGGGATGTAATTGACCTACCCAGCATTCACCTAGCGATCCGGAAAACCCCCGCAAAAACCCATAGGTCAGGTAGGTCAACCACGGAAATCGAACTCGGGCCTCCCGAATGTAGGCTACAGACGAAATCGCCTGAGCCATTCCTCTCCATTCATTTTTACTTTCTTTACATTTACACGGTAGAGATTGCATTCCACCAAAAAGTTTGATACCGAGATTTCACTAGAAATGCATGTTTTAATATCACTTGAATTCAAAAATGTATTTTAGAAAAAAAGGGTCACTGTGTGTGCGTGCACAGTATAGTTCACAAATGATAAGTCGGTAAATACATAATTCTCCTAAGTATGCCACATGAAGGTTTTCAAGAACCCCCCTCACCCCAATCCTACAATACTTGGAAAAGCCTTCGAACATTTTGTTTTTCTCAAAAAAAGCTCTAACAACTGTGATTAATTTACCGTATATTATGACAAATGAAATGCATAGGTATATGTTATTGTTTTACATATGCCAATGATGATGATGATGATGATGATGATGATGATGATGATGATGATGATGATGATGATGATGATGATGATGATGATGATGATGATGATGATGATGATGATGATGATGATGATGATGATGATGATGATGATGACAAAGAATATCTGTACTGAAATGCGTTTCTGTGCTCACTCTCCTGCAAATTATTTTTGCAAACGCTCGTTCCTCTATCTACTTCAAGTTAATGGAAATAAACATTCGTAGAAATGTTCTTGGTTTAAAACTTTCCTTGTGACAACAATCATATAACTTTTCTCGGGATATCAGCCAGATAAATGGCGATGAACTAACTGCCAAGCTTTCAAAAGCCAACATGGCTACTCTCATCAGGGTCATGTACTACATACACTTTTCTAGGTTCAAGCTTGGCAGTTTATCGTCGTTTAACTGGCTGGTAGCGCGAGAAAAGTTTTATGATTTATAGGAAATGGTTTTATTACACATCTCCTTGTGGGTAAAATGGGAATAGGGGAACGCAGTAAATTTAGGCAATAGTCAACTCTTTTAAGATCTCGTTTCTAGCTGTTCGCATTGAAATTTCGTTTATTTGTGCGGCCAATACATAAAAAGGACCTGCGTATGCGCTCACATGACTTTCTATACTCATCCTTGTTTGTTATTTAATTTAGTTCATATACGAATGACTGCGTATTTCGTTATAGGTACAATGGAAATAGAATACCTAGTCAAATCTTTTAACAGTTGGTTGCTACGTGATGCTTTTGTATAGCCAGGACATAAAGAAACTAATAGCGACTCTTTATTTAAGAAAAATATAAGCGAGATTCGAACTTGGAACCTCTTGAATGTGAAGCAGACACGCTACCACCTACACAAAAAAGGCGGGAAGATACTAAGGATGCTCGGACCTGAGGAGAGACGATAGCAGCTACAGATTACAACTCCCCGTTGGGGGCTCGTAAGACCAGCTCCCCTAACCCTGCGGGCTTACATATCCCGAGGGAACCGAAGACCTTATCGAACGATTTACAAAGAGGAAACTCACTGCCGTGTACGCCGAAATTCTAGCCGACTTTAAGAACCAAGATGGTGTTGAGGGAGAGAAAATTTGGAATTATATTTTCCAGCATACTCTTAGTGACTCG
This sequence comes from Mantis religiosa, assembly GCA_030765055.1. Taxonomy (NCBI): domain Eukaryota; kingdom Metazoa; phylum Arthropoda; class Insecta; order Mantodea; family Mantidae; genus Mantis; species Mantis religiosa. Next base: position 245,195 of record JAUKNK010000321.1, on the reverse strand, counting down.
GGAAGACTCCCGAAAAAAAAGCCACTGGTAAGAAAGGTCGGCTACAGAAATCGAACCAACGACCTCACGGACACGAGCTACAAGACGCCAGCACCTGAGCCATCCTGCTCAGTGTGTGTGTGTGTGTGTGTGTGTGTGTGTGTGTGTGTGTGTGTGTGTGTGTGTGTGTGTGTGTGTGTGTGTGTGTGTGTGTGGTAGAGTAAGTAACAACGAATAACATATTTGAGAAAAGAAATATATGAAAATTCAGCCCAGTAGTAAGTTTTTAATGTGTTTTTCGCTTTACCACTTATGCAAACGACATTCTGAATGAAGACTTGAGAGGTATTCTTAGAACATTCAAGATATACATTTCGTTTATTATGAAAATGTGTCAAAGATATAGTAATCTAGTCAAAATCGTCAGAACCATTATTGAGAAAACAAAATTTTTCAAAATGTACACAATATAAGCAGTAGTTTGGGGGCTAATAATCTGACAGCATAGTTGTATTTGTATAATATGGTTTACCTTAATAATTTAAGTTCTGTTAAGTTCTGATCACCTTGTATATAACACTAGCAGTTTATATATACTGTAACAAATGGGAACATCAGTCGTTGTTAAACACAGCTTACGTAACTAACATTCAGGTACAAGGGGAGGTTGTGAACTAGTTAACGCGTGTAAATAGGATTTAAATTCAGTTTAAATACCCAAGTTAGTTTGTGTCATACTCCCCTTCTTGGGTTAGATAGTGTAGGTATGTTAAAACGCTGTCTTCTTGTTTGAATTTAGCGACAGCTGTGGGAATGTTTTTGTTATTTGGAAGGGAAACTGTCTGAGGCAACACCACAGAACATATATTGGCAACACTTGTTTTAGAATCCAAGTGTTTTTGTTTTCACCAAGACAGAGCTACGCTTGCAAGTGTGTGGAGCGAAGTATTATGTCAAAAAAAGCAGGCTGGAGGCCTAGGAAGAGGTAAAAAGAAACGTGTAGATGATCTTAGTGTAAACGGCATCCTAGTTAATAATACATTTAGCGTTGCTGGTGATAATGTGGCGGAGGCTATCACAGAACGAGAGCTCCGCAGTTCAGAATGGAAACCCTTGCTGCAAAAGGTTTTATAGGGATGCAAACACAGGTCTGAATCTAAATTATTAACTTACTGGTGGTAGCATGTCATAAAAAAATATTTATACCTAAATCGGTAGGAGTAGGTCCAGTGGGTTAGGTTAGGTAATGTGAATAACAATACAGTGGTCCCATACTTAATCTGGCACATAAATACAATAACATCTATAGTGAGTGTTTTCTCTTACGTGTGCTTACGACAGATAACTACTCATGGCAAGATAACTCCTATTTATTTCAGAGAAAATATTTGTGAATATAAGTGAATCACCACTGGATAGCACACCCTACCTAATGTGCAGCAAATGAAGACAGCCCTATATGCAATACTGTACCATTTTATGTGAACGGTACAGCACTATAAGTGTCCTGGTGCTTTTACAACAGAGCAGTTGCAAAAGGCGAGCCAGTTGGACTGTACAACAGCTCAACAATGAAAACTCCTCTGAAGAAAGAAGTTGTCAGTAAATTAAGTCCTTTGTATGCCAGCTTAGCAAATTAGGAACTTAAACAAATGAGCACTTCAGGCAAAACTCAAAATTCCAATGAATATCTGCATATATTGTTTGGTCAAAGTGCCCTAAAGACACCTCCATTTCAAAAAATTAATTAGAAATAGAGTATCACCTCTGCAGTTTCTTAATTTAACACGGGATGCCTAGCAAGTGGAATACTAAAAGAAGATATTGCCAACCTTATATTCAGCCCATCTAGCCAGTAAATAAAATTAAAATGAAGAGATGAGCAATGATTCAGGTCAATTCAGTTACAGCCCATTTAAAAGCATTCTCGTGATTTCTACTGCTGTGAATAAATCTCTGTTTTAGTATACTGAGTGAATAGGGTGCATGTATTTTTAATGGTTCTTGTCACGCATGTGTAGACTTTTTTTGCATTGGCGAACAGTACTTTGACCATAAAAATTTTTATTACGTTGAAAACATTTTAAAATGTTATCTTCTGGGACATTTTAAGCACACATCAGTATATAACAACATTAATTTAAAAAAAAAAAAAAGCTATCACATTAATACATTGGTATTTTAGTTCATATTTGCCTGCCAAATAAGTGATAAGAATTGCATATAAATCCAATAAAAAATGTCTTTTATGTGGGGCGCTAGCATGTCTGCCTCACTTTCAAGAGAACTTGAGTTTGGATCTTGGTCAGGGTGTATTATTTGAATAAGGCTTTTTCTGGGGATTTTCCTTTATCCCAAAATATGAATGTCAAGTAAGAAAGCTCTATTAACCCTGGGCTTATTTAAGTATCATTTTACCCATGTCATTCATCGTCCAGTAAGACTTTACGTTGGGGGACCTTAAAAAATGTATTATCTACCACTCAGGTTTAACTGAATTTAATGTTTTTCATTATAAAATGATTCTTCCTCTCACCTTCCAGTATTCACAGACTAGATCTTCTTGATTTTTGAGTATTTCACATACATTTAGGTGAGCAATGTCCATTAAGTTGGTGTCCATTACCAGATAAAAAGCTCCAAGAGGAAGTCATTAATCTAATCTTGAACAAATGTCCACTCAGACAATCATGGCCCATCATTAATCTGAACATTGCAAGAGATGATTTTCTACATCTTATTTTTAGTTTATTTTGGAGATCCTGCCAGTTAAGTTTTTCAAAGGAAATAAGATATCTGTCATTTTGCTTAAGTTTGTCACTTAATGTATTTTTATTGCAATAATTGCTTTCTGTTTTTGCTAATATTTTAAAATTATTATTCAATTCATCTGTTAATTTTTATATGGTACTTACATGAAAGAAAATGCTAACATTTACTGTACATGGCTTTTGTTATAATTTGTATATTACTGTAGTGTGAAAATCAGTGACAGGTTTTAAATTAATTAATGGTAAACTGGTATACATAAAGAATTACATTATATAATACCAAACAACAGAATTTCCTATATTCCTACCTTATTGGAATTAAAAGTCATTGTCAATTTAAGACAATTAAAAATAAGAATCTCTATACATATTCTAAAATAAGATAAACTGAAAGCGGTAAATGTTGTATTTTTATCTGTTTCAAATGGGATAATGTTTGTCCTTGAGCGCTACGAGGCAAGCAACCAATCAGAGTCCTGCGGTGTTGTCGTATGTCATTCCCCCTAAATAGTGTGTGACGAGCGCCATACTACTCAATCTCTAATAAATACTATTCGCGCTAAGACAAAAATTCAAGTTTTCCAAAAACTTCCATGAGGAAGTAGAGAGTAATGTATCTAACATAACCGTAAAAACCCCGTATTTTTAGCTCAAATAGTTTTCCTAATACAAATAAAGTACTATTATATTATAACAATGCATCTTATCGTAAGCAATGTAATGAATAGCATTATTGGTGGGCATGTGTGTATGTACGTATATTTGTAATTACTCAGAACTGAAATGTAAACATTTTACATGTTGTGATAAAAGAATTACTTTGAATAAGCCAACGTGTTTGTTAAATTCGAACGAGAGGAAACAGTACACTTCCTACTGGCCTAGCAGATTGTGACTGGTCACACTATATCTTTGTTTATGAATGGTTCGCAATCTCTATTTACTCTAGAGAGTTCAAATCAGCATTATTCGGTTGTTCTTTTGTTTAAAAAACAACGAAGGTGTATCAGCTGGATCAGCTTGCAATTGAAATGAAACACAAGGTATTATATACCACCTTCCCCCTTAGCATTACCAGAACAATCCAATTGAGCTAATGTGGGCTCAAATTATTTTGCAAACAGAATTAATACTTTTAAACTGACTGAAGTTGAACGACTTAGTCACAAAACAAATTGACAAGGAACACAGCAAGACTGGGAAAATTGTGTGACACATCAGATAAACTACAAGAAGACGAGTTTTGGAAAGAAATAGCACGTGACAATATTTTGGAACAATAAATTTGCAGTACTCAGACGATGCAGACAGTGATAATGAGGAATTATCCCATAACATAAGTAACATTCACAGCTATATGGGTGCACTGCTGGCATTTTCGATGGAGTAGAAAAATAAGCAATTCTTAAACTGTAATTATTTTTAAACTATATACTTAAAACATGTATGTAATATATGAATATCCATGTTGTAATTGTGATTTCAACAACTGCATTATTATAAAACTTTGGAAAATTCAGTTTGCGTTCCCTTACGTCTAGCGCCAAGAAGACTCAAGTGAGAGAGAGACAGAGAGAGAGAGAAATATAAAAAGAATGGGGGAAATGAGGTGGCAATGCTGAAGGCTCTAATGCATCTGGTTCGCTACAAGGCAGAACTCTTCCCATTTGAAACATATAATAATGTCACCCGTATATAAGAGTGATGCAGGGAAGGCAATAATAAGTAATGCAGCAGGGGTGATTGATTGATAGTTAGCTGTTAGCTGCATTACAACTGATGTGATAGTTCCATTAAATACCAGCAGTTATTTAAAACTTGTGAATAAAGCAATTGGTGTCAACAAAACTGGTGTTGTATGAGTAGTTTTTTTAAATAGCTTCAGCTTCAATATCCTGAGAATATTTTTTGCAAATTCTGGTGGGTAAGTGTATTTTTCCCTGGTCTAACTCTTTTTTTTTTTAATTTACATCCGACTTGATGTCATATTGGATGAAAAATGAAATGGTGAAATAATGCTCAAATGAGCCCAGGGCTCAACTTTAATCTTTCAGTATAAGGGAAAACCCCAGAAATAAACCTTATCCAGATCTCACCCTGACCAAGATTAGAACTTAGTCCGACCATTGCTACAGAGGCAGGCACATACTGGTTAGAGTTAATGTGATCACTGTATTTTGTAGATTATAGTAGAAGGACAAACTTACATCTATCTGTAAGCACTTTTATTTATAGGTGGTGTGTGGAAAAAAGTGTTGTAAACTCATTTTTATGAACTGAGAAAACTTCAAAACTTCTGTTAACCTTTGAGCTACCATGGCCAATGTGCCGTCCTGGTCGCTAAGAGCGACTGGACAGAAACCAGGAAATCCGTGGTTCAAATCCTGTTCATGTTGACTCTATCTACCAAAAACCTTAGCCTATATATGGCTAGTGTGGAGAAATGATTAATTTCCATCAATTAACTAAAATAAAAAAAGAGTTAAATGATGAAGCCTGGGACTTAAGTACTTACGATAGTAAGTTGCCACAAAACGATGTATCTCGGATGCAAGAGCCCTTAGTGGTCTACCGGGAAAATATACGAGTCAACTGGAGAATTTAATGTCAGGACGGCACGTTGGCCATGGTGGCTCAAAGGTTAAGAGCGACTGGACAGAAACCAGGAGATACATGGTTCAAATCCCGGCCATGGCATTGATTTTTTCATGTTGGTAAACTTGGCCAGGTACCTCACAGGAACAACGGGTGACATCCCCCTTAGGATACTCCTGCCATAGTCCAGCGAAATGTTCCAAATTATACTCTGAATCAAATTGCTGTATTTAAAAATTGATTTATGCTACTTTTTTCATTCTTTTCTTTTTCTCCAACAGGCTTCATCTACCATCGATTTTCTGGAATTTCAGTGAATTTGTAGTACTCCAAGAAGAGCAACTTATAGGCAACCAACTGAGTGAAAGCATGAGTTACCAGACTTGTTGGCGATGTTTCCTAACACAAAAGAAGAAAGCAGCAATATGTGTATCAGGAAGGAAATCATCAGCAGCAACATATGAGTCAGAAGAGGAGGAGGCTCTGAATGGACAAGATACCATCATTGTATTATATGGTAAGCAAGTCTGTTAGGATAACAAAGGCATCTAAAAGTGTTGAATATCTTTATATATTATACTTGAGTAATAATGTTATTCTATATGTTAGGAATTATTTACTAATAGCATTCACAGCAACTAATTGGGTTATTTGAATAAAAATGCAAGTTGACTCCAGTCATGCCTTTGTCAACTTTGAATACCTGATAACCTGACCCACACAGCTATATATCAGTTTGAATCTGATAAAAAAGCATCCTGTAGTACAGTTTAAGGCACAATTCCTGGAAATTAAAACAAAAAAATACTTCAAGCTATAACTGAAATTAAGTGTGCAATTGCAGCAAAATTTAACCTAATTTTCAATGAGTAGCAGATTGTCAAAGAAAGTGCAAAATATGAAAATAAGGCTTAAGGAGCTAACTGTTTCTCTTCTGTAGTGATATGATATATTGTAATTTCTTTTATTATATTTTTTGAGTGGTATTTACCATTCTCTTTTTTATAATTTTCCATGCTAGCAGCATTTAACCGTTTTTAACATTTTACAATATTTTTATAATGTTTTCTATGTTTAGTACAGCTGCCTACTCTAGTAGACAAGTAGAGTTTTCTTTAGTGTTTGCAGGTGATACCTTATTTAAATCAGTAATTTCTAAGAGTATTATTAATTTTCTTTAAATGAGATGGTAAACTTGAGTTATGAATCCTTATGAAAGTATTTAGAAACAAGTTAAACTTGTTATTCACATTGTTTTCTTCTTGTATATTTCCTCCCATTATTGCTCTGAAAGCTGGTGATTAAACAGCTCTGGTTGTTTCTTCTACATTATCAGAGGAGAAGAGTTGAGGTTCCAAATTTCTTTATTTCAGTTTAAATCCCAACAGCGCAATCAAATAACAGCATTCTCAAACATAGCATTGTTTTACTCGATGTAACCTGTTTAATTTGGCAAAAAGGAAAAATATTTTTAATTGTTAACCTTGTAATGACCTCTTTAACTTAGTCACATTGAGGACTTTGGCATAAGAAACAACTGATTGTGTAATTACTAGAGACCGAGTTTATATGCATAATCAACTAATAAAATATGCATACAAGTACATATGAAGAATTATAAAAATATAAACCGTTATATGCAAAAACAAATAAACAAAAGTAAAATAAAACATTTTGTGGGATAATCTTACCTTAAATTTAAAGGGAGTCGATTAATGACGCTAAACAACACTTACTTTTAAATTTTTCCGGAACATGTTTCAGAGATTTTGCCTCTATCCTCAGCTGGCCATCGACTCATAGTCCATAGGTCATAGACTCGTATCCACATGGAAACAAATCTTCATTTCAAAAAATAGGAACAAAGTATTCAATTTCGACATCCCCCAGAAAGATTTGTTCATCAAGTTCCTTTAACTGCCACCAGAGGAGACCTATGACAAAATATCGTCAACTACACCAATGAGAACCAGTCGATGGCCGGCTGAGGATAGAGGCAAAGTCTCTGAAACATGTTACTCAGGATAGAGGCAAAGTCTCTGAAACATGTTCCGGAAAAATTTAAAAGTAAGTGTTGTTTAGTGTCATTAATTGACTCCCTTTAAATTTAATTTATCATATCAACACTGTTTTCAACACTTCCAAGAAAGGAATTGTAATCTTACCTTATTCATGACTGTTACAATATAAGGAAAGTTGCCCTGAGGTTTTCTGGTGTGAAGCTTCTAGTCTGTCAGAGAAGGTTTTATAGGATGAAAATATCCTTTCTACATCGTATAATGATGTCACAGATGCATGTGAAAAGCACGAGAACTCTTTTTCCCCAAATTACTCTTCCGTTACAGCCTTTTTACCATCATCAAATAACATTTTGCTGATTAGACAATTTCTTTTTTTAACCAGCACTTTTTTTAAATACCTAATTAAGCTTATCAGATGCGATTTATCTGCATGTTTCATGCAGTATTCCTAGTCTTGCATTACCTTGTCAATTTCTTTCTGAATAAGTCATTCAACGTAAGTCAGTTTAAAAGTTTTATTTCTGTTTCCAATGTAATTTGAACCCACAGTATCTCAATTGAATTATACTGGCAGTGGTAAGGAGGTAGGGTAGGCATGTCTCATTTCAATTGCAAGTTCAACTCATATGCCTTCTAAAACCGTACACCATATACGCATTTTGCAACTGTGCAATGATTTACCTGGTCAGTTACTTGAATGTTCAACAAAAATGGTTTGCCCGCTTCTGTGGTTTGGGGCCTGTATGATTACTCATACAAGAGATTCCAAATTCATATCTTGGTCAAAGCGAGTTATTGTTTAAGATTTTTTCTGGTGTGTTTCCTTATTCTAAAAGATGAATTTTGGGTTACTCTAAACTCCAAGGACCTGGGGCTTATAAAGCATCATTTCACTCATTTTGTTCATTGTTCGGTATGACTAATTTTGGAGAACGTTCAATATGTTACACATTATTCAGGTTCCACAGTTATATGTTGACACTACAGGCTTTCTAACAGATCTTTAGAAAATTGGTTACTTGCATTTAATGAATTGCTGGTTTTATTCTCTACCAAGTCCTTAAGGCGTGCTGTATTTATGAGTTGCGCAACTTAAATTTTTTATTTGTAGAGACTTCATTTTCACACCCCAAGTAAAACAACATTTTACGGACATTAGAAAAAATATTACTTTCAAACCAAGTTACATAGTTTAGTAACATTGCAGAGTAAGGTGCTTTAGTGGTCAGCATTTCAAAAACCAAATCACTGTTTAAATAAGTAACTTCCTCAGTTATCTATATATATATATATATATATATATATATATATATATATATATATATATATATATATATATATATATATATATATAAATAAAAATGAATTGATGTTTGTTAGTCTCGCAAAAACTCAAGAATGGCTGAACTGATTTGCCTAATTTTGGTTTTGAAATACTTTTGTAAGTCTAAGGAAGGCTTAAAAGATGAGAAAAAAACAGAAGTGATAATGGACCGGGATCTTAACTAAATATAAAAATACATACACAAACTTTTACAGAACACATACACCTTTTATTTTCAACAAACAAAAGCATTACAAAAGAGGAAGATATTACACTGCTTGCCAAAGTCTCCAAAGCTATTTCACTTCCATATTTTATTAAATAATGTTTATCGTTTGTTATCAAGACTGCATAAATTATTTACAGATTTCTCTAACTTCACAGACTCGAAAGAGGAACTTATTCAGCGTGTATTTTCGGACGTAATGCAACCGTATTCTAGCTCTGCATAATTGGCTGAGTGAATGAGCAATATTAGCAGCAAGAAATACAGATGTCAGTGATGTCAATGCAACCATATGGAATTTTCTTCTGGGGTAGTTGTTTCCGTACAAATCAGTTGACACAGTTATAAACCAGGATGATATAGTCAACTATCGCACAGGGTTTTTAAATTCATTAGAATTGCCTGGACTCCCACCTCACAATTTAAAATTAAAAGTAGGATCAGTTGTGATCATGCTGCGTAACATTAACCAACCACGACTATGCAATGAAATGGGACTCACTGTGAAAAAGCTAATGAATAATGTCATCGAGGCAACAATCATCAAGGGAAAGTACAAAAGAGAGGTTATCTTGATCCTGCATATTCCGATGATTCCGACGGATTTACTTTCTGATTTAAACATGTGTAATTTCCTGTGCGTTTGCCCTTTAACCATAAAAGGATCACAAGGGCAGTCTTTAGAAGTTTGTGGAATCAACTTGGAGTTTCTCTGTTTCTCTGATGGACAATTATACGTCACGTGTTTGTGTGTCAGAAAACTATCATCCATATATATATACACACCACAAAAGAGACAAAAAAGATTGTTTATCAGAAAGTTTTAAATTGATTAACGTAAGTGTAAGTATGTTGTATTTAAACTTCACCCCCCATTGCAGAATAAATAATTAGCTAATCCGAATTTGCTTTATTTATATAGATGTTCAGACAACTTTTATTGGTGGTAAGAATTTCGCCTGGTCAGCTAGTCAAATATAAACATGAAATGAGCTAGTGGAATCTTGGCCATGCATTTCATATAAGTAATGCAAAATGAAGAAGCACCAAACTGGTGAAGACATGCCGGACACTGATTGGATTACCTTTGACTTTATTGTTGCTTGTGGAGATTATCTACTTTCTTTCCAATCTTAATTGTGCAAAATTAATTCACAAGGCACCTGGGTGTATCCCTTTTACATGGATGTAAATAAACACATTTGGTTTAATATTCAATTAGCTGATTTGTCCAGCATTGATGGTAAGCTATATCATATGTTTACAGAGTTTGGTTTGATCTAGGGGCTGCAGAGGACATACTTAAATGCACCTATCCACATAACCATTTATATATAAATGTAAATAAAAAAAGTATACCGATTGGTTTTAGAGACTTGTACCAGTAATTATAAAACTGTCTGAAGGATAAAGTATAATTTAATACCACCTTCAAGTGTAGTACATGTACGTTTTAATTTAAATTTAAAATAAGCATTTTCCCTCAGAATAGGTATTTGTATCCATTAAAAAATACTGTTCAAATTGTTCGGAAAAGTGTGACTAATAAAACTTATCATTTAGCTTACTTTAAAATATACAAAAAAAAATAAGAAAACATGCATTTTGCTTACAAATCCAGGCTGTAATTATTACTGTTGCTTACGAGCTCCTTAGTATACATGCATTGTTATGGGTTAACTGTAGGTCCCTTTTTATATCGCATTTATTAATCCTACCCAATCACTGGGTAAAAAAGGAATTCCTGTTTTAGTTGACCGTAAGGGAATCAATGAGGCGAATATTTCAGTTTATTTAGCATTATAAAATTAGGACACAGGCTGCGCAAAATGTACACTAGAATCTGGTCAGAGGAAATAATTGTGGTTGTCTTGAGAAAAGAATAAATCAAAATCCTGATGGGATGTAGCATGAGTTTTATGAATTTTTGAATAAACAAAGGGGTTCAGATGACAGTCATATTACATGGGTAGTTTGTAAGTTTATAATTTCCTTTCATGGAAGTGTTGAAAACATTGTTGTTGTAATAAATTAAATTTAAGGGTGAGTTGATTAATGGCACTAAACAACACTTACTTTTAAATTTCCCAGAACATAGTTCAGAGACTACTTTCCTCCATTGTCAACCGTACATCGACTGGTTATCCATGGTGTAGCTGGCGATATTTTGTCAGAGGTCTTCTCTGGTGGCGGTTTGAGGAAATTGCTGAACGAATCTTTCTGGAGGATGTCAAAATTGAATACTTTATTTCAATTTTTTTAAATGAAAATTTGTTCCCTTGTGGACAGTTCTTGGTTTCCTGTTATGTGTTTAAGTAGTTTTGGTTCTGGATTTATGTCAAGGTTTTTTTCCCAAAAATGTGTGGCAACTGCTTCTAATTGTTTGTATTTTATGTTCCTAAAGTGTTCATTTGCTCTTGTTTCTAAATTTCTTTTGGATTTTCCTACATAAATTTGACTACAGTTACAGCATTTAATTTGGTATATACAGATCTGCCAGGAAGGGTGATAAGGGGTGTCCTATTGCTAAACCTGAAGTTTGGTGGAATATTTTGTTTAAAACTGGAAGAAATTTTGTTCTTTACATAATATTGGTAGTCCAATGTAATCTGAAATTTCAGGTGATGACGGTGTATCTCAAATGCAAGAGCCCCTTGTGGTTTACCGGGAAATATACGAGTCAAATTGAGAATTTAATATCATGAGGCAAGTTGGCCGTGGTAGCTCAATCTGTACGAGCAACTGGATGGAAACCAGGAGATCCATGGTTCACACCATTTGTGGCAACTTACTATCATAAGTACTTAGTCCCAGGCTTCATCGTTCAACTCTTATTATTTTAGTTAATTGATGGAAATTAATCATTTCTTCACACTAGCCATATATAGGCTAAGGTTTTTGATAGATAGAGTCGACATAAAAATGTTGTATCTTGGATGCAACAGCCCCTAGTGGTTTACCGGTGTAGTATACGAGTCAAATGGAGAATTTAGTGTCGAGACGGCACGTTGGCCATGTTAGCTCAATGGGTTAGAGCGATTGGACGGAAACCAGCAGATCCGTGGTTCAAATCCCAGCCATGGCATTGAATTTTTCATGTTGACTCTATCAAAAACCTTAGCTTATATACAGCTAGTGTAAAGAAATGATTAATTTCCATCAATTAACTAAAATAGTAGGCAGGGGCTCTCGCATTTGAGATACACCGTTTGTGGCGACTTACTATCGTAAGTACTTGTGTCCCAGGCTTCATCATTTAACTCTTATTATTTTAGTTAATTGATGGAAATTAATCATTTCTTCACACTAGCCGTATATAGGCTAAGGTTAGAGTCAACATGAAAAATACAATGCTATGACCAAGGTTTGAACCACGGATCTCCTGGTTTCCGTCCAGTCGCTCCTACTCATTGAGTACTTACAGTAGTAAGTCGCCACAAACGGTGTATCTCGAATGCGAGAGCCCTAGTGGTTTACTGGGAAATATATGAGTCAAATGCAGAATCTAATGTCATGACGGCAAGTTGGTAATGGTAGCTCAATGGGTAGGAGTGACTGGATGGAAACCAGGAGATCTGTGGTTCAAATCCAGGCCATGGTATTGAATTTTTCATATTGACTCTATCTATCAAAAACCTTAGACTATATACAGCTAGTGTGAAGAAATGATTAATTTCCATCAGTTAACTAAAATCTTTCAAAGTGTTTGATTTTCTGAAAAATGGTTCCAACGATTTTGATTAAAATACCATATATTTAAGACATCTTCTGACAAACAAAACATATATTTCAAAATTTATGGGAAGAGGTTAACTTATGAAGTCCATTTCCTTTTTAAGGTATTTGATATAATACTGCATAACAGGTGTGTGTTAAGTTATAAAAGACAATGCTACACCAAAAGTGCAATCTCTAAAATGCACCATGTATATTAGTTAGATTTACTAGTGGCACCAGCCTTTCTGAAATATATGTTATTAATGGACCAAATACTTTTAACAGTCCTTGAAAGTCCTGTCAGTATTCAGCTATATCTCATGATTGTACTAAAAGAATATGAATGAGCAAAGTAAAATTGTGTAAGCACAACATTGCATGTACAAATGTATCCTGTACCTTAAAGGATACCTTTTGAAATTGTCCCTACACCATCCCATGAGTGCTATTTCTTCCTCTAGTGACATGTTTTGGAACTATTTCCTTTTTTTCTCTCAGAATTGAATATCCACTGTCTGAAGCATATGTACACTAAATTTCAAGTTATTTGGCCTCACCACTGTCTACATATGTCCTCAACTCAGCTTTATTTGAAAAAAAAAAAAAAACTATTAGTGGTTGGTTTTTAACACTTTGCCACTTACATTTTTAATTTTTGAGGGACTAGTTTCGGAAGCTGTTGCTTCCATTCTCAACTTGATCCAACTATCATCTGTTATTGGTGTGTTCTCTGTAGTGGTGGAATTATGAACTTCTTTATTAACCGCTTTGCCGATGGCCATTTAAACCCTGCACGGCCGGGAACGGATACCCAATAAACAGAACAAGACATTTAAATTGTTAAATGCTGCAAAAATGCTTCATAAATAAATATTCGTATCTTCCGTATTTTCTAAGTTATTTCAGGGAAACAAAAACTGGTTAAAAGCCCATTAAAAGCTGTATGCATCTGCGGTATCATTAAAATAGGGACTATATTAATAAAGCGATGAAATTTCATTAATTTGTACCACGTAAAGAAAGCCATTCTTTGCGTCGAACGCGTTTAATTCTGAGTACTTTTGTTTTACAAGCTATATGTGTATATCAGCTGAATAAACGAAGTGTTGGGTTCAAGGTTTCTAGGTTTCAGTTCATGCTAACACGTAATAATAACTGTTTATATTGCGTTATACACCCTGGAAGGAAACTCCGTCAGCATCTCTCTAATTGCACAACGGAAGTTTATGTTAGCTGACGTAACTTCTTTCTTCGCTCAGTTGACATTGTAATTTAGATTGCATCAGAGTTCCAAGCAATTTCTTTAGCTAAATCACAGTTGAAATAGTTTTCTCAGTGCTAATCATGGCTTCAACTAGTAATGTAGCAAATCAATTAGCTAGTGTAGGACGAGTGCGGGCTTCTGATATTACATCAGAAAATGTGGAAGACTTTTTGCTGTTAGACAGTGATTTGGACATTGATGGCGAGTTTTCAGATTTTGAGGGGGGTGTTGAGGATATAGGTAGCAGTGAGGAGGAAAATGACTCATTTCCGACAGGTGTTCGTGAAGAATCAACATTATGGAGGTGTCAAAATAACTCTAACACTAATAGACATACGTTCGCGAGCACAACCTCTGGTGTACAACCGCATACTCAACTCACTTCTGACAGCCAACCAATTGACATTTTCACAAAATTTTTTACTACTGACTTACTGTCTCTCATTGTTTCGGAAACAAATGTATATGCGAGTAGGGTGAAGGAAGACCTGATTTCTAAAGGCAATTTAGGACCTAAGAGTAGATTGCAGAAGTGGACAGAAGTAACAATGAATGAGATTTACAGACTACTTGGTCTAATTATGCTCATGGATGTTATTCGTAAACCTATGCTAGACATGTACTGGTCTACAGACGACATGCTAGCTACCCCATTTTTTGGGAAATGCATGTCAAATAACAGGTTTACTTCCATTTTGCGCTTCCTTCATTTCACCTGCACAGAAAATGTGAATGATAAACTATCCAAAATCAGACCAGTTTTTGATTACATTATTTCAAAATTGAAAGAAAATTATGTGCCTAGTGAAAAGATCACTGTTGATGAAAGCTTGATGCTTTGGAAGGGCCGTTTAGGTTGGAAACAATACATCAAAACAAAGAGGGCCAGATTTGGCATAAAGAGTTTTGATGTATGTGAAAGTAAAACAGGATATCTTTACAATAGCTGCATATACACTGGCCAAGGGACTGATAACACCGGAGACAAAGATTTGGGGTTATCTGGTTCCATAGTAATGCACCTGATGGAATCTGTACTTGATCAGGGTAGGACTGTATATTTAGATAATTGGTACAGTTCCCCTAAATTATTCATGGCCTTACACAAAAGAAAAACAAATGCAATTGGAACAGTACGTTCAAATCGTATTGGTTTGCCAAAAGATGTGAATACGAAGGCTCTAAGAAGAGGAGAAATGCAGGTGCATCAGCTCCCACCCTTGACCTATGTTGCTTGGCAAGACAGGAGGGTTGTTACAGCATTATCCAATTGCAGCTCTAAAATTTTGATGATTGACACTGGTAAAATTGATGCTCGTAACAAAATGTCAATTTTCAAGCCCGATATTATCCAGGAATATAATATGCATATGGGTGGAGTGGATCTAGTAGATCAGGTATTACACGCATATCCCTCTTTGCGAAAAACAATCAAATGGTATAAAAAAGTATTTTTACACCAGCTGGATATAACCATATACAATTGTTTAGTAATTTGGAGAGCTCTAAACCCACGGAAGACAATGACGTGCCTGGACTTTCGCATATCTATAGCTCGCAGCCTAATTGAGCAGTATAAAATTCAGAGACCTCTCCATACTGGGGTTAAAAAATCCACCACCCCAGCACCCCTCACACTTGAAGGAAAACATTTTCCTAAAAGGATACCACCCACAGCAAAAAAGTCGCGTCCCTTCAGAAAATGTTTGGTGTGCCGCAAGAAAGGTGTCCGAAAGGAAACTAGTACGATTTGCCGTGAATGTGGAGATGTGCCCTTGTGTGTTTATCCATGTTTTGAGGTGTACCATTCAAGAAAAAACTTTTAAAGGTAAGCTTTTACTTCTTATAGAATTTATTTAAATTTACTGTAAAACATAATGTTTAAAAGAATTATCATTAAATACGCATTAAATGCATGTATGCGCAGGACGTCTATACACGTCCATATCCGTTTGGGGCCTTTTAACTTGGACGTCATATGACGTCCATATCGGTGAAAGGGTTAAATTATTGAATGGTGGGATTTCAAAGTTTATTAGGATTAGGATTACTATGGAGCAGATTCAGTACCGAAACCTATGAATTATTTATACCTAAGACGCAGGTGGGACATTCTCAGGAGTAACGATGAGGTGGTGGGAGACAGAGGGAGGGTGGCCAACCAAAGGAGTAATGACAGCCCGAGACACCCGCCAATACTTTCTTCCTGAAAGAGATCACCAGATGAGATATGATGTGAAATGATAGTGGAGATGAAATGGAGGGACAGGAAATTCGGGGGATGTACCAAATGTACCCAGCATTTGTCTGGTGACCCAGGAAAACCCCCAAAAAACCCATGGGTCAGGTAGGTCAGCCACGGGAATTGAATGCGGGCTACAGACGAAACCGCCTCAGCCATCCTGATCGGTTCAAAGTTCATCACTTGATACTTACCTGGTCATATTAAGATGTTCTCCCTCATTGTCGGTTTATTTTGGTTTAATACCCTTCTTAATAATTTGTGTTTGGGTCAAGGTCCTGGTTTTGTTCCAAAAGTGAGATACTACTGCTGACTTATTTTCCTGTTTCAATTTGAAGTTTCTAAAATGCTCTTTGACTCTGGTTTTTAGGTTTCTTTTAGTTTACCCTATGTAGCATTTTTCACAGTCCTTACAACTTGTTTATGTTTTGGATCAATTGAATGTGGGATCTCATCTTTTGTTTTTTAATTTAACAATTTTAATACTGAGTATCTGTTTGTAGGTGCCAAGATGATATTGTGTACTTTAAAGGTCTTTTTGAATTTATTAAATGTTTTTGAGTCTTATGTGAATCCACTTAATATGCTGTTGCTTTCGTTTACTTTAGTAAATGTGGTTGCTTCCTTAATGACTTTCTTTAGCTTACCTCTTAAATTTCTGCAATCCCAAACTTTTGTTGTATCCATTTGAAGTTTGGCTTTTTGTTGCTTGTAGTATTCTTCTTTATCCATGGAGGTGTTGATTAGTTTGTGTGTAAGATTGTTAATTATTGCATGTTTCTGTGTAATGAGGTTATCTTGTTGTGTTGGCCTCCTGTAAATTCTGGGCTTTATTTTTGTGTCATTCCTGATGATATTGTGATTTTGTGGGTTCGTAGAATTAAAAGTCCAATTTGTCGAAATTCTAAATGTTCTTTATTTGCTTAGAAATACACTTGCAGTAGCAGTATTACATCACATACACAATCTACCAAGGTCGATGACCACAACAACAGGTTCTGATTACACTTGTTTACATCAGCTCTCGTTACATCTGTTCAGGACTGACTCTTGGCGAGTCTTCGCCTTCTTAAATACCTCATTGATAAATTCAAGAGATTTCTGGAACAACAAGAAATGGACTGTTCTGTCACCTTCCAGAAGTGTAACTTAATTTGTGCTGGCAAGTACTTTATCTCAAGCACTATGTTTATCTGCTTATGCAAGCTCTTTATCTCCATGAAACACTATCCGTCTGTTATTTATTTGCGCCGAACCTTTTATGGCAATTGCCGCGACAATATTTACATCCAAGAATGGAGGTTGTTCATTGACTCCTTTTTTTATTGTGAATTTGATAGCTTTCTCCTGCAGATTGAGTAGTTTTAATGTATCATCTAAATGTTTATTTGAAACTGTTGCAAAGATGTCATCAATATGGTACCAAACCTTGAAGATCCATGGGAAGGCCATTTTTATATACGTTTCAAATGTACTCGTAAATAAATTTTGTAAGAACTTCAAATACAGTACATTACTGTGTATTTTGTTCAAACTTATCTTAATGTTTTCCAAACGTCAATTATAATTCTATAGCAGGCTACTTACTGTATTAACTGTTACTTGCATTTGAAAAGGTAAATTAGAATTAACACTGTTAAATAATAATTAAAATTATACTGTGAGTCGACTGAGACACACTGTACTTCAAATGGCACAAATTTTGTTTCAACACATTACGCTTCTATTTGAAGACATTATCAAGAAATTCCAGCCAGTCAAAAATTTCTTGATAATGCCTTCAAGTGGAGGCAAAATGCTTTGAAATAAAATTTGTGGTATGTGAAGTAAAGAGTGTCTCAGTCGACTCGTAGTATAATTTTAATCTATTAATCTTGTAATAGTTGCTATAAGAAGTAAGATGTTACAGTAACTACAAATAACTGCAAAACAAAGACAGATGTAGAGTGAAATTGTTTCTTATATTGTTTCAGTACTCTTTGTGGGATGTGACTGGGAGAGCCAAATAAGAAATTTGGCTTCACAGAATGCCAGAACTGATGCAGGCCTATAGAAGGGGTATATTCTTCCAGAAACTAAATGAAATAACTCCAAAAGTGGTTAAGTGACACGAAGAATCCAATGGTAATATAACTAACTGCCAGTATTTAGGTACAGAATATTAGTTCTTAGCAATAGTAATCATGGACAGTAAAGACTCTTTTTAAGTAACATGTTGTTTTCTTGTAAAGGACTACCAGATACTTTCTTACACTAAACCCCATTAATTGTGAGGTTTGTAGTTCAGTGCATGAAAACAGAATTATTGAAATCTCTGAACCACACTATCAATAGTTTCTGTCCCAAAGTTGGAATCCAGTGTTGGAATATGAATTTTTTCAGTTAGCGTGTCTGCCTCACGTTCAAGAGGTCCTGAGTTAGAATCTCGGTCAGGTTTTTCCGGGGTTTTCCCTTATCCTGCAAGACAAATGTCGGGTAACTCTAAGCTCTATGGACCCTGGGCTCATTTGAGCATCGTCTGATATGACTTAAAGTTGGAAGATGTAAATAACCCCCCCAAAAAAAAGACACTGGTATCCATGGCTGCCTTAAACAGTCTGAAGTGATGCCTACTTAAAGATTGAATAACAGATTCACTTTATTATATTTCTATTTTTATAGGATCTAAAAAGCAAGAAAGCAAAAGCTCTTTTATCCTGTATTCCAAGGTTGTTACTACCATAGAAAAGAAAAGGAAAACAGAAGACTGTCGGTGTGTGTTCTTTATTAATGATTGTTTCTTTATAAAATGTTTATGGGTTAAGTTAAACTACACCTTCAACCCGTCGTAGCAGTCATGGTCTCTGCTAAACATCTAGGGAAGTTAACCTTGTATCCTCAGCAGGTGAACTGCATTGCATCACCATGACTTTCCTGTTTGGTGTTAGTAATGTTTGGGAGATCTTTCAATAGAAGGGGTGGTTTAAGGTGATGTATTGAGACATGCTTTATCATTTGTCTGATATTTGCATCAAAAATATCTTGAGTCTTTGTTTTTATTGGTAGCAACCATTTTACAAAGCTTGGATTGGTGATACTGGAGCTCTATAGTGTATCAAAAGATGTAAGCTATCAGTGAGATGTTTAGGTACAAAAACTGTTTTCTTGCCATGTGTCAATGTCTGTCTTGTTTTTAGTTCTGTTATCTTCTGGAGGTGTCCCACAAAGTCTGACTGCATTAGAGTAGGTTGGTCAGTAAATATTTTCCCTGGTAGACAAAGTGGTGTGCTTTCGCTAATCTTTTTTCCTCATAGCGGTGTTTTAGTGTATCCGCACCCTTCTTTTTTGATGCGTTTTAACTTCTTAGTTTTCATCTTTTGATTTTCCCTGTTCCTGTACCGGGCACTGATTAAACTAGGGTTACAGAGTCTACCCACAACAAGGATTGATGGAGATGACACTTGAGTGCAGCTTTCATGGTGCTATGTGGCATTCAATGAATCCATTAATTAAAGAGCACATAGCTGATTAAACTAGGGATACAGAGTCAACCCACAACAAGGATTGATGGAGATGACACTTGAGTGCAGCTTTCATGGTGCTATGTGGCATTCAATGAATCCATTAATTAAAGAGCACATACCTGATTAAACTAGGGGTCCAGAGTCTACCCACAGCAAGGACTGATGGAGATGACGCTTGTGTGCAGCTTTCATGATGCTATGTGGCATTCAATGAATCCATTACTTTGGAAATGGTATGCTGTTGTTCTGATGTTTTGAAATCCTTGGTAGTTGCTTAGAGATTTGAATAATAGACTTTCGAACTGTGGGCCTTGATCAGGAGTTATTCTTCCAGGAATACCAAAAACAGAAAAGCAACTGGTTATTAAATCCTGTATAATGATGTCAGCTATTTGATTTACTATTGTTATTGCTCTGATCCATGTACTGTATCTGACTATAACCATTAGGAGACACCTGAATTCTTGGCATATAGTTAGAGGTCCCACAATGTCATCATTTATTTGTTTGAATCCATCATTGGGGACCAGGTTCTGTCTAAATATGTATTACGTGTTCAGATACATTTTAGTCTTTGGCAATAAATATATGTTCATGTTCATACCTGACAACATGGTGCTGGGGCGGGTTTTCTCCAGGTCCTCCGATTTCCCCCACCAGCATTCCACCGATTGCTCCGTCATCATCTTTCCTATCACCTCATCTTTTTCACCTCTGGCGATGGGCTGATCACTTATCCCGGAATCTCTCTGATCAGGAAACCTCTGAGCCTGTAACCGCAGTATCAGACAGCGATTAGGAGGCGGCGAATGAACTGAAATCACGAGAATTAAAAAAAGAAGATAAATTAATGAAAATGCTTTGCTAAACTAATATAAAATATTGTTATATTAATATGAAATTAGAATGGAATTAGAGTAATGATTAAAATAGCGGTTTAATTAAGAATAAGATGGGAAGAATGTAATTTAAGACAACTAACATGCTAGAATCCATGTAAGGGAGAGAAAATATTTCTGTAAAATCTGAACACAAGTCGGGGAGACAGGAAAAGGTGACCGTTAGCCTCTTTGTTTAAGGAAAGGTTCAATGTCTGAGAACTATAAGCAAAAATGTGTAGGAACAATAAGGTTTTCTAGATGCGGTCAAGCGTAAGACCTAAAAGGATTTACTTTGCTGAGGCGATAACGATGTATACCGTTACAAAGAGCCCAGGGTAGGCGTGACCCAACTCACGGTGGGATGTAACGACAATGAGTTCGATGAGTTTTGCTAACCAATAAAGAAAAATCGAAATAAAATGAGAAACCAATAATAATGTAAGATTTGAGAAATAGGAAGAAGGGTGAGTTATTTTGGTCATGTGATAAGGGTTAGAGTAGGGATCAGAATAAAGTACGAACGGAATCGCAGAGTAGACGAAACATCACTTCAACAGTCATACTACGAGGGGAAAGACGTGTTAGTGCGCGTGAAGAAGAAGGAGCAAAGATTTCTAAGTACGAAATGTAGGGGAGTCAAGAATAACGCAACCAGCGTGAGAGAAGCAGCAGAAGAAGTTTATAATAGCAAAGTATTCGCCGTATAAAGAATTAAGAGAATTCTGTTAGGAAGTTTAGTAACAGGTGGTCACCGCTACAAATCAATCTGAATCAACGAATTTAGTGAGAATTAAATCAATTTTTGCAACGAACCAGTATATTATTGAGACAACTGAGCAGCCAACAAACAACAAATCCATTTCCTACAACCATTCACCTGAAGAATAAGAGATCTCATAGCTCCAATTAGAACCCAAATCAAAAGTAAACACCAACCAATTGAAATCTGACATGCGGGTATGCCGCATAATGGCGCCCAACGTGGGGCTTCGAATTGTAGGAAATGGGTGAAATGTAACGACGAAGGACGACTACAAGGAGAAGTGAGAAGAACGACGACGAAGGACTACTACGAGGAGAAGTGAGAAGACCGACGACGACAACTACGATGAGGACAGCAGAGACTACGAAGAAGACGGCAAAAACAACTACATAGAATTTTCCCCCAACCAAGAGAGAAGTTCAAGTTCTTTCGACATCAACTGAGCCTACTAGACGACGAGCAGCACGACAAAAATTGGTAAAGACATCACATAAACACCACAGCCGTACAACAGAACTGTGAGTTACACATACTCAATTTATATTTCTTGTAAATGTAATATCATTCAGTGAAATCAATATCTATGTAATGTCTTAGTAATAAGTATTTTGGAAGGGATATTAGAAAATTTAAAGGGGAAATTCAATGCTTTTGAGAAATAAGAAGATCGTACAGAATAAATTTAAAATGGAAAATTCTGGGGAACAAATAATTATGGAGACAGAGAAAGAGTTGGAAGTTGTTAATGAAGAGATAATGGAAAGCAATGTTATAGGATCAGTAGATGAGGGTGTAAATGGTGTAAGTAGCTTAAATGTAAATAGGAGAAGTGACAATCCTGGGGTTATGGAAAATCTACAAGAGATGTTCCAGAAACTCATGGCGCAAATGACTATTCAGAGTCAATCACTAGAGGCTAAATTAGTAGAACAGAACCAATCACTAGAAGCTAAATTAGTAGAACAGAACCAAACACTAGAAGCTATGGACAAATCACTCGAGGCTAAATTAGTAGAACAGAACCAATCACTAGAGGCTAAATTAGTAGAACAGAACCAATCACTAGAGACTAAATTAGTAGAACAGAACCAAACACTAGAAGCTAAATTAGTAGAACAGAACCAAACACTAGAAGCTAAATTAGTAGGACAGAACCAAACACTAGAAGCTAAATTAGTAAGTCAAATTACAAGCCAAGGGAAAGAAACAGAAACTAGAATCACTGTCAGAATTCAAGGAATAACAGGGGAAATCCAGTCTGTAAAAGAGGCCCTGCAGCGAGAAGTAGGTACTATAAGAAGTGACCTAGAAGCTACCAAATCTCTCGTTGCAGGAGTAGAAAATAGAATAGGGGAGGAAATTAATAAGGAAAGAATAAGATTAGATGAACTGACCACGACACAGGTAACTTTTGTACAAGAGATAAATGACCGGTTTGACACTGTAAACAATAGTATAGCAGCTGACATGGAGAAGTTAAAAGAAAAGGTAGCACGTGTAACAAATATTCAATCAGAGAATACACAAATGTTGAGGGAAACAGTAAGCGAGATATCTCAAATCAGAGATACTGTAACTGGCTTACAGCTGGGACAGCAAGGGCCGGTACCTGAGAGTTCCAATTGTTCTATACATACACACAATGGAGAGAGGCAGAACGAACAGGTTAGCGCCCCTTCTGTCTCTCCTCAAAGCAGCAATAATTGCGAAGTAAATATGCAAAACGTAAATATGTATCCACCAGTGCACATGAATTTTCTAAGCGAATTGCCCCTCCCGAAATTTAATTGTCGCAATGACAACGCAGTACAATTTTTGGCCGACTTAGAAAAGTATTTTGTCATCAGAGGTGTACCCGAGAAATATAAGATGATAATAGTTCAAAGGGCGTTAGAATCTGCCGAACTTAATTGGCTACGAGTAACTGTGGGAGAAGGATGCAGCTACGAGTTGTTCAAAACAGCTTTCCTAGAGAAGTATTGGAACGCCAATGTCCAATACCAAGTAAGGAATCAGATAACAAATGGCCGATACCAAGGTAATAATGGAGAGTCTATTACTGATTATTTCCTGAGATATTCGCAAATGAGTAAATATCTACAACCTCCATTACAGGAAGCCGAACTGATTTCTCTTCTCACTCCCCACCTTCCTGAGAACATTAGAAATCACATGGTGGTAGCAAGACCTCAGACATTGAGAGAGGCAATTACATTATTAACAGCTTTACAAAGCGTTGGGACGCAAAATTCACAAAATAGACATGAGAATCGAATGCCAGTGAGAAATCCACACAGACCGTGGAATAATAATAACCATGACGGGGAAAGGGCACACAATCCCCGAAATTTTAACACGAACCATATGGCTACTCGTCAAAGATACGATGCCCACGTCCCGAGGGAATTCCCTAACAACAATAGAGGGAGACAGGGACCACCAAATTCAAATTCATATAATTTCCCTATAAGATATGTACATGTAACTAGGAATGGAAATAGGGGTCACCCCCCATTTCTTCGAAGAGGGAATGCAAGACCGACGTTCCGACTACCAGAAGCTAATAGACAGTATCAACCACGTGACGCTGGTAGAGAGAACAATACAGACAGACCTGAAGTAAGACAGAGGAATCAACTTCTCTCAAGAGAATGGGTGCGTTCTCCTCCACCCACACCGAGGGACGCGGTGCCCGAGGTAGATGAAAGGCCAGGTACGACACAGCAGACGGGAAACGACTCCAGGGTGCGATAGAAGACGTCCCGCATCGGACCCGGATGAACACGCTAGTTCTTAATTTGAACAGGGACACAGCTCTGAGTAGGGTGGTACAGAATAAAACAGAAACAGAAATAGTAAACGGTACTCAAATAAACAATCACTTAACAGAATTGCAAGAAGTGAGAGATGCTCCACGTATTGCTGCAATAATAAACAAAGAAAAATGGCACATTACCATAGATTCAGGATCCTCAGTTTCAGCTATAAGTCAAGCATTCTTTTATCACTTAAAAAACAATGGAATGAAATTGCAAACATTGCCCGTGAAAAGTGCATATTGTACTCTGGCGGTAGGTCGCGCCAAACAAAAGATTAATACACAAATGCTTTTGAAAGTCACCATTGGGGAGGATACAATAGAATTTGTATGTTTTGTTATTAATAGGCTATCTGTAGACATTATTATGGGTAATGACGTGTTGTATGCGCTTCAAGCTAAGTTGAATTATCAAATGGAAGCCTTGGAAATCAAAATTAAAGACGTCATAGTTAAAGTTCCGTTTAGCTCAAGGGAAGCAGAAAATGAGATAAGATTGACAGATGAAGAAAAAGAAATAGATGGAGAAACATTTTTTGTAGAATTTATACGAATAGGAGGAATGGAGCTAGTTAAGATGAATCCATTAGAAGCAGAAGAGATGAGAAACTATGATAAGTATGAGTATATAGCTGCAGAAGAAAGGCTTTTAGAGATGACGTCATACGGACTTGGGAAGGCAGAGGCAGGTGAACAGGAGATAATTACCCTACCAGATGATTTCCAGGTAGTCGAAAATAATGTAAACATGACCTAGAGAATAAGAGAAACAGTAGCAAACTCGAACCTACTTAACGACCACCAAAAAGAGATTTTTTATAACATTTTATGTAAACACAGAAATGTATTTTCGGAACACACTGGGACCTATAATGATTTTGAGTATGAATTCGAGATACATGATGTTCCCCCATTCAAATATAAATGCAGACCTATTCCATTGGATTTACAGGAGGCAGTGAACCTTAAAATACAGGAAATGTTGGAAGATGGAATTCTGGAGATATCTACATCAAAATTTATAAGTCCCCTATGTATAGTCAGAAAAGCAAATGGAACAGTACGACTGACGATAGATGGACGTCATATAAACCAATATATTGTTCCGGATAATTTTCGAACCCCAGCAATAGAGCAAATTTTGGCCGGTATTGGGGCACAAAGGTATTTTACTTCACTAGATGTGACCAACTCATTTTTGCAAATTAAGTTGAAACCTGAGTTAAGGCAATATACCTCATTTTTGCACGGAGGATATCAGTACCAGTTTACAAGAAATTGCTTTGGACTAATTAATTCTGGAAGCGCATTCCTACGGGCGATGCAGAAAATACTCAACACGCAAAGGGTATGTGTCACAGTATGTAGATGATTTATTGATATACAGTAGAACAGTGGAAGATCACCTTACCTATTTGGATTTAGTGCTCGGAAGGCTAGCAAATGCTGGATTAACACTGAATTGGGCCAAATGTAAATTTTTCCAGGAATCAGTTAAATATTTAGGATATATCATAACAGGCGAAAATATAGCTCCTGATCCAGAAAGAGTGGAAGCCATTTTGAAAATACCACGACCTAAGACACCAAAACAAGTAAAACGTTATCTGGGTGTACTTGGGTACCAATAAAGGTTCCTGATAAACTATGCAAAGGAAGCCGCACCGTTGCGAGCCCTACTGGAAAAAAATCGAAAATGGCGATGGACTATGGTAGAAGAAAATGCTTTTAAAAGATTACAGGAACTCTTCAGTGAATCCGTATTATTGACATGGCCTGATCCAGATTTACCTTATCTCATATACACGGATGCCTCCATGGTGGCGTTAGGAACTATTTTAGCCCAAGAGACACCGACTGGAGAATTAAAGGTCATAGCCACAGCCTCCCGAGGGTTAACGAAAACCGAAAAAATTGCTTGCATAACAGAACAGGAAATTACGGCTATTTACTACGCCATTTGTAAATTTAGACAATATATATATAATAAAAGGATTGTGATATTCACCGATCATATCAGCCTATCATTTATACGAAATTGCAAATTGACCAGTACAAAAATTGCGAGATATATCCACGAGATCATGGCTTACAACCCAGAGATTAAACATATACAGGGAAGTCTTAACATCTTTAGTGACATGCTTTCACGTATAAAGCCACAGGGGAATCTTCCAGAAAATATCAGTAGTCATGGTACAGAATTACCAGTGTTAAAGATGGATGTAACCTTCAGTATAAAATTAACAAAGGAGATGAGAAGATTGTCGGAATTACAACGCCAGGATTGGAAATTAAAACAAATTATGGAAAAGGCATTGCCCATAGAACAAGCAAATTCACAGAAATACGGAGTGCTAAATAACGTATTGTATAAGTTACAGGGTGTTTCCAAACCTACTTGGAAAGCATATATACCCGCAGCGCTGGAAGAGTTAGTGATTTCTGCTTACCACACAGCTCTTATACATGCTGGCGTTGAGAAGACAATGATTTCCATAAGCAACCATTTATACATATTTAGATTAGGCAAGAAAGTTAGGACCTTTATATCTACATGTGACATCTGCCAGAGGGCAAAATCATTAAATTATAAGATAGATCGACCCCCTGTATCCATCACCAGGAAGGAACCATTAGAATTAGTTGCAGCGGATGCATACGGTCCACTCCCTGCAGGAAGAGGAGGATTAAAATATTTATTTGTACTTATCGACGTGATGTCGAAATTTGTGAAAATATACCCTCTCAAGAAATTAACAAGTGCAGCATGCGCGAATAAAATAGTGAAAGACTATATAGTCAAATACGGGAAGATGAAAGCACTATTAGTAGATAACGCGTCCATACACCATGGAAGACGATTCGTGCACACCATTCAGGATGCCGGAATTCGCATCTATAATACAACGTCGTACCATCCGTGCTCTAATCCAAGCGAGCGCGTAATGAAAGACCTAGGTGTTCATCTCCGAGTCCTTTGCTCATTGAAACAGACTACCTGGCCAGACCACATCAACTATATTGAGTTTATATTCAATAATTCAGTCAATTTAACCACAGGATATGCTCCTATCCAATTGCATAGGAATTTAACACCGGAACCAATAATAGAGGGTGTTCCGGAAAGTATCCAAGTGACGACCGAGACAGATCGAGAACGGATCCAAAATGCTGTTAAAAGAATAATGGAAAAAGTAGAGAAAAGAAACGCAAAGAAAATGCGGTATAAGAAGAATTGGGAACCAAAGGTCGGCGACTTAGTTCTAGTGAAATCGTTCGACAAGTCAGATTTGTTAGGAAAAAAGACTAGAAAGCTATATATGCTATGGAAAGGCCCATACCGGATTGAGAAAATATTTGGTGACAGAGCGTATGCTCTATCACACCCAAGAAATGGTAAACCGATAGGCAGATATAACATCTCCCTAATAAGGCCATATCGTCAGAAAAACGTTGTAAACAGTACAGAGCAGACCCAAGAATCACCGGTGTGAATGTGACTGAAATTATATATACGAAGATGTAAAGAATACCAAGTAAAAGTTATATAATTAGTACGGGTAACGTTTTCGTTTGAAATTCAAACACTGCGTGGGAGTTGCAAGTTCCAAAATTCCTGTGCACAAACAAAATGATAATGTAATAAGAATAACCACAGCTAATGAACATGTTAGAAAGATCTTTAAAAATAATTTGTGAAATGTAAATATAGTATAAGTACTGATGTATTCATGTGCCAAAAGGCTATGTTGTTATTGTAAAGGTCACAGACTTAGGCGTGACAAAGTGAAAGAAAGTTGAGAGTGAAAAGTGAAGTGGAAAGACAGGACAATGAACTGCCAATGTTTACTGTCAGGTAAACGAAACACCTGATTACAGGTAGACAACTGAGTGCAGGTAGAGGTAACCATATTTGGACATCGTTACCCAAACTATAAGAATGTGAGGACGAATGTTCTTACGGTGAAGGACTGAAAGATAAAGAAACGTCCCAATAAGTTAATATAATAAAAAATAAAAAATCATTGAATGTAAAATGTAATATTGTAAACTGTAATATAGTAACATTAATGTAGTACTTAAGGAATGTAATAAGGTAAAATCAAGTTGATGTCAAGTGAGACAAGGATAATTCAGTGAAGTGTATATATAGTTGAGGTATCACGAATGTTATTTGTATATAGGATAATAACCACATATACGACAGTGTACTTGTCTATGTACGTAATGTATCATATCTATAATTCTATGTATATGATGTACCATATTGACCATTCTATGTGTATAAAGTAACACACTGATGAAGATGAGGGAAACGGTGACCACCGAAAAATGTTTCGAGTAGGGAATGAGAAATTATAAGATATAAGGAGGAAATGTCATGACGGGGGTTTGACAAAATTTAAATAATGGGTATTTCATTTTTGTCAAACGGGCATTATGTAACCGCAGTATCAGACAGCGATTAGGAGGCGGCGAATGAACTGAAATCACGAGAATTAAAAAAAGAAGATAAATTAATGAAAATGCTTTGCTAAACTAATATAAAATATTGTTATATTAATATGAAATTAGAATGGAATTAGAGTAATGATTAAAATAGCGGTTTAATTAAGAATAAGATGGGAAGAATGTAATTTAAGACAACTAACATGCTAGAATCCATGTAAGGGAGAGAAAATATTTCTGTAAAATCTGAACACAAGTCGGGGAGACAGGAAAAGGTGACCGTTAGCCTCTTTGTTTAAGGAAAGGTTCAATGTCTGAGAACTATAAGCAAAAATGTGTAGGAACAATAAGGTTTTCTAGATGCGGTCAAGCGTAAGACCTAAAAGGATTTACTTTGCTGAGGCGATAACGATGTATACCGTTACAAAGAGCCCAGGGTAGGCGTGACCCAACTCACGGTGGGATGTAACGACAATGAGTTCGATGAGTTTTGCTAACCAATAAAGAAAAATCGAAATAAAATGAGAAACCAATAATAATGTAAGATTTGAGAAATAGGAAGAAGGGTGAGTTATTTTGGTCATGTGATAAGGGTTAGAGTAGGGATCAGAATAAAGTACGAACGGAATCGCAGAGTAGACGAAACATCACTTCAACAGTCATACTACGAGGGGAAAGACGTGTTAGTGCGCGTGAAGAAGAAGGAGCAAAGATTTCTAAGTACGAAATGTAGGGGAGTCAAGAATAACGCAACCAGCGTGAGAGAAGCAGCAGAAGAAGTTTATAATAGCAAAGTATTCGCCGTATAAAGAATTAAGAGAATTCTGTTAGGAAGTTTAGTAACAGGTGGTCACCGCTACAAATCAATCTGAATCAACGAATTTAGTGAGAATTAAATCAATTTTTGCAACGAACCAGTATATTATTGAGACAACTGAGCAGCCAACAAACAACAAATCCATTTCCTACAACCATTCACCTGAAGAATAAGAGATCTCATAGCTCCAATTAGAACCCAAATCAAAAGTAAACACCAACCAATTGAAATCTGACATGCGGGTATGCCGCAAGCCTCAACCCGTTGCGCCTCGAGGTTGCGAGACCCTATGTTCCACTTAAAGGAAATACAGGAATTCACTCATTCATTCTTAAAGTCTGAAGCATTTTATGGAAGAGAATATTTTCCTGGAATATTTAACTTTTAACTATCTATAGCAAGATCCTCAACTAGATTATCCTTTCTTACTTTCAGTTTCTAAAGCAAATGTTCCTCAGCAATTATCAATATGTTGTTAAGGTACTGGTAATCTTAAAGTAAAATATTGCTGCAGTTCATCATTATGATGGCATTC
The DNA here is from genome assembly GCA_030765055.1 of Mantis religiosa. Lineage (NCBI taxonomy): Eukaryota > Metazoa > Arthropoda > Insecta > Mantodea > Mantidae > Mantis > Mantis religiosa. The sequence goes on along the minus strand of JAUKNK010000321.1, from coordinate 215,287 downwards.
TCATAAATGTTACTTTGCTGTGCCAAATCTTTGATTAACTGTTTTGGAATGTTCTGAAGTAAATAAGCATTAAAGATAGAATGCTGGAACAAGATTAGCAAAGAAAGGCCTAAGAAGTAACATATTTTTGAGTATGATTTATGAGTCACTATGTTTACACTCAAACTTCACTTACTTGTATAATTGAAACGTTTTCAAGATCATTCGATCTCATCCTCAGCTGTTTGATGACTAAATGAACATTCTTCTTCCTCCATGCTCCATATTAGTGGAGGAAGAAGAATGTTCATTTAGTCACCAAACAGCTGAGGATAAGATCAAATGATCTTGAAAATGTTTCAATTATACAAGTAAGTGTAGTTTGGGTGTAAACATACTGACTCATAAATCATACTCAAAAATGAAGAATACTTCACTGTTAATAATGCTTCTGCTTTTAATATTTAAGTAACAGTTTCAAATTTATTCATTTTCTGGCATTTATTTTTAATCCAGTGAATACCCTCTTAAATTTATTTGAAGTCTATCTTCAAAAATATCCCTTACTGCTCTCTCAGTCTTTAATTGAATCCATTTTTCTTTTAACAACTGCTTACTCCATACCGTTGTTCCTGGGCATTCAAAGAGAAAATATATATTTTCAAAAAATCATTTACCACTTAAAAACCCATATTAACATGAAAGAACAGTATAGAAATATCAAATATTTGATACATATATATCATGTATTAAATATACTAAATTCCACTGCTCTTTTAATTGAGTAAAACTATAAACATTATTTCATTAAATTTTCTCTCTTCAGTTACTATGTATTTAACAAACCCTATTATAAGTTTTCATGTAGTTTCTCTTGTATTTTATACTCCCACTTTAGTTTGCAGTTATTATTGAGTCTGCTAGTACTATTCTTAATCAAGCAATTGTTACATTTTAAATTAAATTTCTGTGCCATTTTTGTCATTACTGTGGTTTTGCCATATGGAAATAGAAATTAATAAAGTCATCATATTAATTAGCAAAGCAATAAGGTAAAGCAAAAATGATAGATTTTTCAGTGGTAAACCAACAGATTTTTGTAATGAACCATTTACCATACACTTTAGTTTGCTAATTAGCCAACATCTTATTTTTACACATAATAATACAATTGCTAATTTTGGAAAATGCATGCCATTATGAAAAAACAAGTCAATGTTATCTGAGGTAATATTAAATAAATAATTGCTCGATAACAAAAATAACAGAATTTTGATTGGCAAAACCCTTGATAAGAGGTTAAAAAAGATATAGCCATTTTGGCTATAAAAAGCATGTGCTGTGAAAATAGTCACTATAAATTGTATTTTACTCTGGTAAGCAAAGAAACAAACTAGGAAAAAGCCAAGCTCCAGTCATTAATATATTCCTGTTTGATTTGCAGCATGTCATCAAGGAACTTCTTTTCTCATTGCAACGTACAAAATGTGTCTAATTGCTTAAATTTGATTCTCTGAACCTATCTATTAAATTAGCTCTTCTTAGCCCAGGCTCTCCCTTGGCAGCATTCCATTTCCCAATAGCCAGAATATTACAGGAGACATCTGTTACAGTTTGAACTAATAGTTTAGCATTACTCCATCACCCGTCATTATTTTTATACACGGTGTTCACTTTTATGTGTAATTTTACCAGCAAAATTTCATGTCATCAATTGCATTGCTGATGGAGCGAGTTTATATACAATTCCCTTATCGGCTTGCGATCGTACTTGATGTGCTGACAGCAGCTTTGAGGCCTCCCTCTACCGGCAGGTAAATATACTATTTGAGAGATGGGTCTGCCCACGTAATATATTTTGCCTGGTGCATAGTTACAATAACTGTTTTTAAAATACCATATACTGCAATGAATGCACTGCAAAGATAATCATGCAGCCAGAAAAGTATATACCATGAAGAATATACAAAGTGATAAGTCAATTAACACTTATTTCACAATGAACATTTGTTTTTCTGTTATAGTAGCCATATATGCATATACATAAAATAGAAATATTTCAATTTGATCTCAGTTCTTTTCTATCGCCCACAGTTTTCTCACAATGTAACTTCATTACAAACCAGAAAATTAGTAGAACATGTAGGAATGAAAAATAAATTAGTGTTATAATATGTACAAAGCTTTTATCCAGGTCTAAACAAGCAAATGTCTCTAGTGCATAATCTAATGTGTCCATTTTCTTATATTTCCGTTCTCTCTTCACCTTAAACACTGTCTGTATTGCGACAAGGTATGCTTGAGGCCTTTCTGTCATAACATTATTTAGTGCTTCTAGATTGGGCTCTTATGCGACTAAAGCTTGATCCAGTGGTGTGGGTAGTTCTGGAGTTGCTGCTGCCATCTGTTGATATTGTGATGAATTTAAATGTGGGGTTCTCTACTGGCGGGATTTCAAAGTTCATTATTTGGTTTTTATGTTTTTCTATGTATATTCTTTCCCATATGATGAGTTCACTATATTTTTGTACACATTTTAGTAATTTGGTGCTATCTTCAATTTCATAATTTTCAGACCAGAAATGAGCTGCTATTGCGGACTTTTTGTATCTTAAGTGCCTAAAATGTGTTTTCTTTCTAGTGTCTGTGTTTCTTTTTGTCCTCCCTATGAATGACATCATTGTTGCTCAATCGGAGGGTGAGAAATAATGATTAAAAATGAACACCTTGTATTATTTTGGTGTTCTTAAAATATTAGCTAGGGGAATATAATGCAAAGCAAAATATTTATTCTTAGATTATGAGCATTATTGGTTCTCAATGCTAAGCAAAAGCATTCGTGAATTTCTAGTTTCTACTTTTATTTAAGAGTGCAAGAATTAGAATTTAAGAGTGCCAAGGAAACAGCAGAAGCCAGGAATGATGTTATGCTCAGAAATGATAGTCCACCTGTTCACAACAACTAAAACATAATTATATCATTTGAATATATTTTCAGCTCAACATTTTGAGCATTATGATTCCTAAGACAAACTTAAATAGAGAGATACATCTTTCATTCTCTAGGTTCTGTATTTAAACAGGACTAAAGTAATCTGAAAAACTATTTGTAGTTGGTTTATTGATATTCATCACTTACTTTTTTATATTAATGAGAGACTAGTTGGAAAGAGTTGGCCAGTTGGAAAGAAATTGAAAATGGAGACAAATGCCTTTGAAACTAGTCTCTCATTAATATAAAAAAGTAAGTGACGAGTATCAATAAACCAACTACAAATAAATTCTTTCATGGAAGTGTTGAAAACAGTGTTGTTGTATAAATTAAATTAATTGGGAGTCGATTAATAACACAAAACAACACTCACTTTTAAATTTTCCCGGAACCGGTTTCTGAGGCCTTCCCTCTATCTTCAGCCGGATATCGACTTGTTCTCATTGGTGTAGCTGGCAATATTTTGTCATCGGTCTCCTCTGGTGGCGGTTCGAGGAACTTGCTGAACAAATCTTTCTGGGGGATGTCGAAATTGAATACCTTGTTCCTATTTTTTGAAATAAAGATTTGTTCCCATGTGGACAGTTCTTCTTTTCCTGTTGTATATTTTAGTAATTTTGGTTCTGGATTTATGTTGTGGTTTTTTTCCCAAAAATGCGTGGCAACTGCTGATTTTTCTAATTGTTTGTATTTTATGTTCCTAAAGTGTTCCTTGGCTCTTGTTTCTAAATTTCTTTTGGTTTTTCCAATATAAATTTGACTACAGTCACAGCATTCAATTTTATATATACCAGATTTTTTGTTAGATGGAATGGCATCTTTGATGTTTGAGCAAATTAGGTTTTTTAAGGAGTAATGATTCACCGGAGCTAGTTGAATGTTTTGATTTTTGAAGACTTTTTTGAATTTATCAATGGCCCAAGGATGGTAAGTGAATTTTTTGAAGATCATTTTAGTTTCTGTAGCTGAGAGGGTTGTGGCTTCCTTTAGTAGTTTCTTCTTTTTTGCTAAGTTCACTTTTTTGTCTACTAGTGATTTGGGAAAGTCATTTTTCTGTGCTATTTCAATAATTTTGTTGTATTCTATTTTGTATTCTTCTGCTGTGAGAGCGATGTTGACCAGTCTGTGTGCTAAACTATTAAAGATTGCCTGTTTGTGGGATCTTGGATTGTAGCCATTAGCTGTCTGTGTTGGTTTTCTGTAAATGCCAAAGTTTATTCTATTTTTATTTCTGATTATTTTTAGATCTAAAAATGGTAAATACTCGTCTTTTTCAACTTCTACAGTGAACTTGATGCTTTTTTCTTGAATATTTAAAAGTTTTAGTGCATCACTGATGTGTTTTTTTGGCACTATGGCAAATATGTCATCTACATATCTTTGCCAGAGTTTGAACATCCATGGGAAACCTTTAGTGATCCTTATTTCTAGTGCACTCATGTACAGATCGGCCAGGAAGGGTGATAAGGGGTTGCCCATTGCTAAACCAGAAGTTTGATGGAAATATTTTGTTTGAAACTGGAAGAAATTCTGTTCTATGCATAATTTGGTAAGTTTGATGTAATCTGAAATTTCAAGTGATGACATTCCAAGTGATTTGAGCCATTTTTCTGTCAATGTTGGGAGTTGTTTAACTGGTATGCTGGGAAACAGTGATTTAACGTCAAATGAGACTAGTGTGTCTTCTTCATTTAGTTCAGTGTCCTTATGTGTTCTATAAGTTCATAGGTGTTTTTGATGCTTAGGCTATCGAATTTTGGAAATGAGTTGAATTTGTTTATTAGCCACTTAGCAAGTTTGTATGTTGGTGAATTTATACTGCTAACTATAGGTCTCATTGTTATGGATGGTTTGTGTATTTTGGGTAAGCCATAAAGTCTAGGTAAGGTTGGGTTATCTGGTTTAACTGCAGATTTGTTTGATATTATACTTGATTTTGCTATTGTTTTTTCAAATGATTTTATGCAAGCTGTTAATGGATTTTTGTTAATGGTTTCATATTCACTGTTAGCATTTCTTCCATTTTTTCAAGGTACCTTAAACTTCTGGGTTAGCAATGGGCAACCCCTTATCACCCTTCCTGGCCGATCTGTACATGAGTGCACTAGAAATAAGGATCACTAAAGGTTTCCCATGGATGTTCAAACTCTGGCAAAGATATGTAGATGACATATTTGCCATAGTGCCAAAAAAACATATCAGTGATGCACTAAAACTTTTAAATATTCAAGAAAAAAGCATCAAGTTCACTGTAGAAGTTGAAAAAGATGAGTATTTACCATTTTTAGATCTAAAAATAATCAGAAATAAAAATAGAATAAACTTTGGCATTTACAGAAAACCAACACAGACAGACAACTACATAAAAGCTAATGGCTACACTCCAAGATCCCACAAACAGGCAATCTTTAATAGTTTAGCACACAGACTGGTCAACATCGCTCTCACAGCAGAAGAATACAAAATAGAATACAACAAAATTATTGAAATAGCACAGAAAAATGACTTTCCCAAATCACTAGTAGACAAAAAAGTGAACTTAGCAAAAAAGAAGAAACTACTAAAGGAAACCACAACCATCTCAGCTACAGAAACTAAAATGATCTTCAAAAAATTCACTTACCACCCTTGGGCCTTTGATAAATTCAAAAAGGTCTTCAAAAAACAAAACATTCAACTAGCTCCGGTGAACCATTACTCCTTAAAGAACCTAATTTGCTCAAACATCAAAGATACCATTCCATCTAACAAAAAATCTGGTATATATAAAATTGAATGCTGTGACTGTAGTCAAATTTATATTGGAAAAACCAAAAGAAATTTAGAAACAAGAGCAAAGGAACACTTTAGGTACATAAAATACAAACAATTAGAAAAATCAGCAGTTGCCACGCATTTTTGGGAAAAAACCCACAACAGAAATCCAGAACCAAAATTACTAAAACATACAACAGGAAAAGAAGAACTGTCCACATGGGAACAAATCTTTATTTCAAAAAATAGGAACAAAGTATTCAATTTCGACATCCCCCAGAAAGATTTGTTCAGCAAGTTCCTCGAACCGCCACCAGAGGAGACCGATGACAAAATATTGCCAGCTACCAATGAGAACAAGTCAATGTCCGGCTGAAGATAGAGGGAAGGCCTCAGAAACCGGTTCCGGGAAAATTTAAAATTGAGTGTTGTTTTGTGTTATTAATCGACTCCCAATTAATTTAACAACTACAAATAGTTTTTGAGATTAATTTTGACGTCACTGTTACTAAATTTCTCCAAACTCATAGGACTAAAGTATATATTCTGAAATATTCATTACCGCAGAAAATAAACATAAAATATTTTTAAATTTCTTCCAAGTACAAAATGGAGATAGAATACATGTGTCACTGCTATTTTAAGTGATTTGGTAGTAAACTGCAAAAGATATCCCAAAAATTCTGATGTATTATACTCATATGACTTTCTGTACTGTTTATCTACTCTATGTGCCCCATGTTAATTGAGATAAACATTATCCTATTGCTAACATTTTATAAGTGCAAGGCAAACAGGAGACTACAGTGGACTTTAAAAACAATTACATCTTTTAAAGAAGGTTGCTATGGATTGCCTTAATTGCAGTTCTCTTTGCTTGGCCAAGAGGTGAAAAATAAATAATGACTCCCATTTGAGAAAAATAAGTATTAGAAAATTCATATGTATAACAAGGAATCTCTCTGAAATTGTTCACTGCAACCATAAATATAATTGACATAAATTTTTAATTTATTGCATTTCTCTATAAAAAATAAAATTCCTAATAATAAAAAAATCTGGTATTTATCAGTTTACTTGTGATAAAGTTTATATTGGAAAGACTAAACGTAATTTAGAAATTAGAACAAAAAAACATTTTCATAACATTAAGTTTAAACAAACTGATAAATGGACTTTGAACAGATCATTTTTGATCATTTAACCATGAAATAAATCCAGAAGTTAAATTATTAAAAAAATTAAATGGTCTGATAGATTTAATGGTTTGGGAAAATATATTTATTTTAAAAGAAAAACACCGAGTAATGAATTTTGAAATACCGGCAGTCGATTCTGTTTTTAAATTTGTTTTATTTTCAGATTTTGGTAGTACTAACAAGAACATATCAAAGTCTAATGTTTAGTACCTATAGCGACAGCTTTGTTTTTCCAGCTGAAGATATGTATGAATATACAGAAAATCGCGATCCTGGAGAATTTATAACAATTATCGTCATTTCTTATAAGATAAGTAAGTTTTAAGTTATAAATTATTATATTTGTATATATTTGCTTGCTTCACTGTTAATAACTTCATATTTTATGTATTTATTAATACTTCCCTTACTTACTATATGTGGCAGAGAAAGTAATTAAAGCCCAACTAAGAGCAATAACGAATCACAAGTTAATTGCTAAGAAATGCATAACTTTTAAGATGTGCAAGCAGTACCTAATTAAAAATATAACATTGTTTGTTAAATATGCATAAAATGACGATAATGTAAGACATTTGGCTTAAGTTTTTATCACTTAAGTTAATGTATTTTTATTGAATAAATACTTTTTTGTTTTTGCTGATATTTTAAAATTATCTTCCAATTCATCTGTTAATTTCTTACATGGTGTTCTACATAAAAGTAAATGCTGACATTCTCTGTGCATGTCAGTGATGACAGCCGTAAATTTAATTAATGACAAACTGGAGTACATAAAGAATTACATTGTATAATACCAAACCAGAGTCTTTCCTATTTTTATACCTTATTGCAAATAAATAAAACCATTATAAATATAAGACAATTAAAATTAATGTCAGCAAGTATTTTCAAATGAAATAAACTGAAAGGCATGCATATTGTGATAACATCACCTATGTGTTTAATGCCTTCCTTTCTTGTTAGAACAAACCATTAAAAATGCTAGTAAAGTCATTTAAACCTTGCACTCCTTTTGGTTTCTTATGTTCATTCTAAAAGTGTGGTGCAGAGGAGCAATAGCAGCTCACGCGGGAAGCGTGATCAGTTAATAGTACAGGTGGCTGCATTACCGACTGATTCCATTAATCACCATCAGTTCACACCAGTTCATCTGTGCAATAGTTATTCAAAAGTTGTGAATTGGTGTATGTCAACAAAACTCTTGCCATGTTGATAGTCTCTTTTATTTTCATCTTTTTTTGAATTCCTCAACTTTATTATTCTGCAAATATTTTTTCAAAATTCTGTTGGGGTAAGTATATTTTTTAATGGGAAAGCTGATTAAGATTAATGTGACACATGTGCTCTATAGAATATAATAGAAGGACAAACATATTCATAATGCTCTTTATCTATAGCTGATGTGTCGAAAGAAGTGTTGCGAACTTCTTTTGTTGAACAGAGGAAATGTCATTAATGTGTACAGTTTGTATATTATCTTTCGTATATAAGCGTATATAATAGTAATAATAATAATAATAATAATAATAATAATAATAATAATAATAATAATAATAATAATAATAATATTAATAATATTAATAATAATAATGCATTTATTTTCAATGGACTGCAAGGCAGTTTCTGACATTGTCAGTTACAATTAAAATATTTATATATATTACTTACAATACAAATGCCAATAGAATTACAATTCATCAATTATGCACAATGATTAATGTATTAGGTAAATGTTAAGCTCCTTTTTAAAAGTATTTTCTCACATAGCTTGCTTTACAGAACTCGGCAGTTTATTGTATAAGATCAGTGCCATTACGTTTGGATCTTTAATACTACTATTTATTCGAAAACCCTGTCTAAAAAGATCATTGTTGTGTTGCGTGTTATAATTATGCATATCCCTATTTCTCAAGTTATCCTTTCCCAATCCATAAATTATTACCCTATATACATATAATGAAAATACTGTAAAAATGTGTTTTTCCCTGAAGTACTGCTTACAAGAATCCCTATAGTTTAGATGATACATTATTCTAACTACTTTCTTTTGTAATTTTAGTTATCTTTCCATATTTGATTTTGCACTACACCCCCAAATTTTATTTCCATACACTAGATGAGGAAATATTACACCATAGTAGATAATTTTTAATTCTCTTTCTTCTAGTAGATTAGAAAACAATGATTTACTGAGTTTCCCACAGATGTACTGAATATGTTCTGACCATGTTAGTTTTTGATCTATTACAATACCTAGAAATTTATGTTTATTTGTAACATGTATGTTGTAATCTGATAATATCATAGAGTCCTGTTCATTATTAAAATTCCTCAAATTAAACTGTATTAACTTTGTTTTAGACATGTTACATTTCAAATTATTTCCCAAAAATAAAATAATTATGGGTGCATTCACATGTCTTTCTCTACTCTTATACAAACAGTTTTTTACAATGCTTAATCCTCTGTTATCGAGTGGGAATATTGAGGCCGTGATGCATGTCTTTGGTTCATTTCCCATGATTAACGTTGTTGACCCACAGGTGTTTTGAAGGTTGATAGGCAAATGCTAGGAAGAATAATTACATTCCCCAAATTTCATGTCTCTCCATTTCACCTCACTTCTAATTTTACTCATCTTTCATCATGGTTAGCTATTTCTGGGTTTTAAGTGTTGGAGGGAATTCTGGGGTGCACGGCAGGACATTTTCTCTTTAAACTTCGTCCTGATCAGCAAAGGTATCCAAATTGACGGCATCCTAGAGTGGGGAGGGAGGCTGATGAATTGCTGTGTCAGAGTTTAATTGTAAACTGTTAGGGATCCTGATTTCAATTTCATGTCTCCTAGTTTCAGCCATCCTCCGTCTCCTGTCCTCTTCCCCCAGAGGGAGCATAGAACAAAAGAAGCTCTTTAAATTGAGCTACGAAGTCTGCTGTCTGAAATGTTCATATCTCATTGTCTGTGAATTGTACTCCATGTTAAGCACATTTCTTTGCTATTAAACTGTTAGACTCTGAGTGTACACACACACACACACGCACGCACACACACACACACACACACACACACACACACACACACACACACACATCATGCAGAAACGTGATCTCACGATTTTTTTTTAAATTTAATCAGGGGGTCCCAAAACATATATTTGTGGCGACATTTGAATATTAAACATTTAGGCATAATACAATAGGTAAGTAGTTGGGAAAGTAAACATTAAAATGATCAAACTATTGTCATAACCCTCAGTTAGCCATTACTAACTAAGGATGTACATACAGTAAGGAGGGGTTTGTAACCAATTTCTATTCATTATAGATTGAATAGATCCTTGAAATATTGTGTACCATTTTTTCAGCACAATCTTTTCCCATCTCGTGTCAGTTTGTGAGGCTATCAGTTTCTTCAGGTCACTAATTGTATCGTCTGGATTTTAAAGCGGGCTTTCTTTCCTCGTCACAAATATGTGCAATGTATATAAAGAGTTAATAATAATTACTCAGAAATATCAGATAAGCTAATGCAATTGCGATAAATAAATAATTTAATGGTATAATCTGGATTACATTTTACTTGAACTTTCTTTCCTAGTCAATTATTGCAAGTTACCTCCAGCATATCGATTAATCCTACTTCCTTAATAAATTTTTTCTCTTAGTTACATAAAATTTCTCAATCCTGCACGTCCACTCATCACTATCAAAACTTTTTATCTTCCCCACGTCGTCTTTCCACCATCAAGATTACAGAACATATCTTTATGAAGATTATTGATTTTCTGTTACTATCCAAAACTTTATATTCACCGCGACATTTTTCCATCATCATCAAACAAGATTACAGAACATATATTGATGAAGATTATTGATTTTCTTCCCCTAGCAACTGTTCATTTTTTTATATTGTCATTTCATGGCCCGCTAATAGTCAGATCAGAAATCAAGAATTTCCAACTGGATATTCATATAAAAAATTCCAACTTAAACTTACCGGCACAGGTTTCAGATGGCATAATTGCTACTTGCTGTGAAAGGAATCTAATGTTGCAAATTCTTGACTGTGGCAGAATAGTAATTTAACTACATTTAAAACTTACAGAATCTCTTTATCACATGAAGTGTAACGAGAAACCTGCCACATGCTGAACCATCTGTGTTTCTAAAACACCCAATAGATTCTTCTTCTCTATCTTTTACAAACTCATTCTTAAGTTATCAACTGCCGACTGAACTTGACAATCCCTGAATGAACTGAGGTGAACTTTCCCAAGTAGCTCATAGGAAGAGTGAGTAACATCCCAGTTAAGATGCTCTTGCCAGAGTACAGAGACAGGTTGCAAATTATATTTTGAATCAAATAGCTGTATTTAAAAATATATTTATGCAACATTTTTTTTTCATTTGGTTTACTCCACCAGGCCTTATCCTCCATGGATTTTCCTGAATTTCCACGAACAGCAGTACCGAAGGAAGAGCAACTTATGACCAACCAACTGAGTGGGAGCATGAGTTGCTAGATTGCTGGCAATGTTTCCTAACACAAAAATTAGAAAGCAGCAATATGTGTAGTAGGAAGAATATCACCAACAACTGCAAACTCAGTGGCAGCAAGAGGTGCTAGATATGGTATTGAAGTTGCCCATAGCAGAACTCCCTGGTTCCTCTAAAGACCTCTCTACAAGTCTGGACAGTTGCTAGTTTAATCAGGAGTGTGCATTGAAAATATTACTGATGGGTCAGAACAGGAGGCGGCTGTGCATGGACAATATGCCATCATTGAATTTAATGGTAAGCAAGTCTGTCAGGCTTACAAAAGCATGTAAAAGTGTTGAATGTTTTTTTCTACATTATACTTGAATAATAATGCTATTGTATATGTTAGGAAGTATTGACTATATATACATAGAAGCATTCACAGCAAATTATTGGGTGATTTGAATAAACTTCAGAGTCCAGCATGCGAGTTAATGGAGTGGAATAACAATTATTTTAAATAGATTAGTTGTGACACCAGCCTTATTGAGAAAGTCCTGAGAAAGATAGTTATTTGCTGTAAAATTTTAAAAGAGAAAGTAACACTGTATATATTTTTGAGATATTTTATGAAGATGTGTCTAAGTGTCTTCCACTTCAGGATGCTCTGTCATGCCATCACTTAAGTAGTAGTGTTGTTATTGGCTGCTGTGTCAGATGCCGCAAAGATGCCTCTAATGCAGTGAAACTCTTGCTATGACACATTTTTACAGAGTGAGGTGGCACAGCGATAGAAAGTGGGACTTAAATCCAGGAGATTGTAGGTTCAATCCTTGTATCATAAGTTCCTGACCCTTGATTTTTATCTGGAGTTTCCGCTGGTCGCTAGGTGAAGGCTGGGAAGGACAATTATATTCCCAGAATTTGGTGTCACTCCATTTACTTCGCCTTCATCTTGCTTGCTGTTTTAGGCTTGTAAGTGTCAGCAGTAGCTTTGGCAATGCATGGCAGGGAGTATGTTTTACCTTCATTCTCCACATTGAGGGCAGTTTGCAAGTCTTTGTACCCCCAGTAGAATGTATAAGCCTGGAGGAGAGCCTGTTGTATGAGGTGTTACTGGAGAGTAAACTGTAGGGACCCTGCCCTCTGTCGTCAAGTCTCTCACCTCAGGGACATGGATACAAGGTCAAGGTGCTAAATCCCATTTCTGAAAACCATGTCATATCTTATGATACATCCTCAGTGCTCCTCTTCTAAGTCTACCTCCTCACCTTCTTCAGTCAGTTCACTCAACAATTTAACAATAGTATGTAATAAACATGTCAGGAGTAAATTATTTTGGTATTCTATAAACTGGTGCTGAAGGGAAAATTGATATCCAAAAATATGTAAACTAAATAAAATTGCATCTTCAAGTGGCTCGGATTATATGGATCCTCAGATCTGAGAGACTCTACTGTGTGTATATAGCTCACATTCCTTTAATAACCAAAGTCTTCAGAGATGGATAAGTCTGAAATGAATGCTCAGTGAGCATAGAGTCCGTAGAGTGGAGAGTTAGCCAACTGGTAAACTTCAGGTGAAGTTAATGGTCTTTAAAAGACAGCAACACTGTAATTACTTTTAATTCCACATCTTTGTTAACTATTCCCTAAGATTAACATTAACCTTTGGTCTGATATATGATAACTTCAAGCATTTGCAGCTATCCAGGGAGTCAACATGTTGCAGCAATTATAGCTCATAGAAAATCATTCATATTAACAAATTTGTACTTTAATAAATATTTTTGCACTTTACCTGGTTATAGTGCCAAAGATGTAGGTATTTTATTGTATAACATTTTTCTGCTTTTTGGGATAGAATGTTCTAGTCTGTTAGTAATACTTCTAAATACAAGAATCAGTAGTTTAAACTTAGTTATAAACTTAATATTTGTTTCCATAAAAGTTGTGTTAATTCTTAAGCTTTCCAATATTATACATGAGAATCTTGTTTTATTTTATATTTTTAAGAGTAATAATCATTATTATCGACTTTAAAGCACAGTATTGTAAGCTACAGAATGATTTATGTGGCTGTAAATTCACATAATAAGCAGTTGTAATATCAAGTTAAGTAGTATATTTGAAAGTTTCAATTTTTCTGTATCGAGAAGTACAGATTTTTTCTTTATTTTTTGTGTTAACCTTATTGTTGGCAGTTTGTCACTCATATTTTTTTCTTGTTACTGAAAATGGAGTATACATTAAATCAGCTGCTCTTTTTTGTACAGCAGTGCAATTCAGTTACAGCTACTTGAAGAGTATTTCCCTAAAAGAAATATAATATTGGGATTGGTAAATAACTGCATCTCTGGTAAATATAAATATTGTTCATCTAGACTGCTCATGGTGGTTGTCAACGACTGGAGAGGTCATCCTATAAGTTATTAAGATGTTTGTTGTAGGAGACCAGAGAGCTGCAGCCATAGCCAATAATAAGGCACTCATTCCATAGCTGTGGGTTCAGATCAGCCCCAGACTGATGGCTCTTAAGTGACAGCATCATATTAGTAGATTTGCTGGCATGTAAAAAAACTCCTGCAGGATAAAATTGTAGCACATCAGCGGCACCGACATCCTGTCAATTGACATTGTCATTAATAAATGAAAAACTGTTCTAACTAAAGACATGAGATGAAAATAAGGAAGAAACAATAAACATCTGCACATCTAGTTATGAGGAACCAAAACTGCTGAACATTTTGCTTAATTTGATGTTAAAAACTGCTCATTAAGTGAATTTATAGTCAAATAATTAAAGAAAGAAATTTGTCATGCTTAAGTAAATAATTAGACACTAAATGACAATGATCTAAATATTTAATACTTATGTACATACACTGTATTGTAATGTTATTTACTTATACTATAAAAACAGTTTTCAATAAGAATTGCATAGTTTTATGCCAAAGATATAATATCTTGGTTTTAAGGCACTCTGGAACAGTTCTTGTAATTCTGGTCAGTGATATAGAATAAAAAGAAGTATTTCAGAAAGTGGAGAGCCATTGTTACTAAAATTAGGCAAATGAGTCAACTTTGTATATACTTTTCTTCACTTACAAGTTGTAAGTGGAGAAAAGTATATACAAGTTTGACTCATTTTTCTGGTCAGTGAATTTATTATTGTTTTATAGTTAAATGCTTTGGTAACATTTATCACATCCTTCTTCATTTTTATGTCTTTTAAAAACATCTATTTGAAAATTGCCACCAACTGCAACTGTACAATGTTCCATCACGTTTCAAGCTATCGACAAATTTGTTTATATTTCCATTGGGAAATGCAAAGAAATGCAGTTCCCTTTGCATAATGTATTCTATGTTTAATGACCAAGTGTTAAAAAACTTCAAATTTTTATTATTTAGATATTTAATACATAATTGTTATTTCATGTGTCATTTCGGGGACCTGAAAATGGAGAGCTGTGGTCCACAGAAAAGCATAATTCCTCAGCAAAGACCAATGCCAAGATGTCTGCAAATTTTATCAAGCAGCAGACAATAGTATAGGCTCAAGTTAGTATAAAATATCATGTATTGTTGGTTTACTTCTAACACTAATGCACCAACCTATCTCCATAGTAAACTACTATTAAAGTCAGCACTCAATAACTTCCGCATAAGAATAAACTATTTCCAGAGTGAAACTGATGACAAAAATGAAGTATTAAGAACGGTAGAACATGTTGTTAAAATGTTTTTAACCCTTTCACCGATATGGACGTCATATGACGTCCAAGTTAAAATGCCCCAAACCGATATGGACGTGTATAGACGTCCTGCGCATACATGCATTTAATGCTCATGTAACGCCAATTATTTTAATCTTGCTGTTTTACAATAAATTTAAATTAGTTCTATAAGGAATGTAAACGTATCCTTAAAGGTTTCTTTTTGAATTGTACATCTCCAAATCTGGATAAACACCCAAGGGCACATCTGCAGATTCACACCCAATAATATTGGTTTCCTTGCGAACTTCTTTTTCGCAACACACTACACATTTTCGAAATGGTTACAAGTTTTTTGGGTGTGGGTGGTATACTTTTAGGAAAGTGTTTTCTCTCAAGTATGAGGGATGATGTGGTGAATTTTGCTACCCCCTAGTATAAAGAGGCCTCTGAGTATTATAATACTCAATTAGGTTACGAGCTCTTTATACGCGCAAGTACAGGTAGATGAATGTCTTTTACAGCTCTGAAAATTACTAAACAACTGTGCATAGTTACATCCAGTGGTATAAAAATACTTTTTTTTTACCATTTAACTCTTTTCCGTAAAGAGGGATTGCTGGTAATAGCTGATCCGTATCACCCATATTTGACCCGCCATTTCCCCAAACAATGGAGTAGATAACATGCCAGCTGTAGACCAGTACACGTCACTGCTACGTATGTCCTAAAGATCTCCTTCATAATCGTACAACAAATCTTCCAGATTTTCTACAGTAATATCAGAAGCCTGTACACATCATACCCAAGCTAATTTATTTGCTACATTACCGGGATAAGCCATGGTTAACATTGAAATTTAACAATTTCAAATGTGCCATACATTTAGCTCTTGATAGCTATAAGAAATCACTTTGAACAAAGAGAGAGTATAAATAACTGAAATAGAGCGAAAACTGCTGCATAAGGCTACTAGAAACCTTGGTTGAGAAACACTGTAATAACAGATGCTGACAGAGTTTTCATTCCAGTGTGTGAGTGTGTGACGCAACATATTCTCATCATATTATCGCTTGGTATAGCATAAATAAACTAAACTTGAACCTGAGAAGTCGCTTACGTAGCTATACATGCATACTATGGCTCGTATACACACAAAACAAAGTGATTCACATATTAGGCGCGTTCGGCACAAAGAATGGCTTTTGCTACAGTGAAACAAAGTAGTGAAATTTCAACAATTTATTAATGTAGTCTCTACTTTATTGTTACTGTAGATTTATACTGCCTTTAATGAGTTTTAAACCAGTTTTTGTTTCGTTTAAATAACTTAATAAATACGGAAGATACGGAATTGTATTTATGATGCATTTTTACAGCATTTAACAATTTAAATGTCCTGTTCTGTTTATTGGGTATCCGTTGCCGGCCCCTGAAAGATTTAAATGGCCATCGGCGAAGCGGTTAAAAGACTATTGCCTAAACTCAAACAGGACTAGTTTTGAAGACATCCTCTCTGGCATCAGCTGGTCGACTGACTGATTTCCTCAACAGGTAGTTGTGTTCTCTTTCCCTCATTGACTAGTCTGCTACTTTACCATTGGTCAGTTGTAAGAAGTCGTCTGTTCCTAATTATGTAAATATTTTCCCACACTGTTAATTCCCAATAATTTTTTGCCAGTTTTAAAAGCTTGATTTCTTGACTACTGTTGCAATTTTTTTACCCTATATGACCAGCTGTGCCTAATTTATCTTTCTGTTTGTATTTTATGTTTCAGATTTTTTAAATGTGTGCTTCCTACCAGTGAAACATAATGCTGCCTACATTGCAGCATCAGCCAAGCTTAGAAGAAGCAAAGGCCAGAGACTAGAGAGAGGGTAAAGTAGCCAAAGTGTGTCCTTGAGTACAATAAACGAATGGAATATGTTTATTTGTAAGATTAAGTTTATTTTGTGTACCATGCTGCACATCTACAGGCTACAGGAAAATAATTTTGTTTGCTGGACATGTGCATATTAAATTGTTTCATGAAATTACTGTTGAAGGTATCAATGTCACTCATCAGCTGCTTCAAATAGTAGGTAACAGAATTCAGTATGAATAGATCGAGTAGCATTGAAACTGCAAGCTAAAATAGTGTCCCTTTTCAAATACACTTGGCACCCACAAACCAAAAGGGGAATGGAAGAAAAAGATGTATTGTAGCAATAGTTCTTGGCAACATAATAAGTGCTTCAAAATAAGTGTAAAATCACTTGTTATGAAAAAAAAGAAAGAAAAAAGAAAATCACAAGTAAACTTAAAAACTCAACAAAGTTTTCTTACTAATGTCAAAGAAATCAGACATAAAATTAAAATTTCCTGACTTAAAAGTAAACTTACAAACAAGAATCAACTCTTTAGAACTATTTGATATTGAACCCTATCTATACTAAGCTGAAAAATTTACAGACTCTGAAACCTCTTTGTGTTCTGAAACAAATGACACTAGAAATAATAAATTTAAGATATCCTGATTACATAGGAAATGAAGCTAGCTGCAGTGAAGCAATAAATATTACACAAATATTTATATTTGTGTAATTAAGATATCCTGCTGATGAATGGTTACATGTTTACACTGACGGCTCCAGCTTGCCAAATAATGGTGGTACTGGTGCTGGTGCAGTATGCCCACTTTTCTCCTTCTACAAAAGATTAAGTTAAAATTCCCTAAATTTTGATGGAGAAATTTTAGCAATCCTTCAGAGCTGACAAAATCATTTATATCATATAAATAAATTTGAAAAGTTTTATTATTATTTGACTCTAAAGTAGCTATAATATCCATAACATCTAAAAACCTAAGTATTGCAGAATACTGTAAAACCATAAAATAGTTAATTTAAATAAAAGAGTAATACTTCAGTGGATACCAACACAATGCGGAATACATGGTAATGAAACAACTGGCTTTCTAGCCAAAAAAGGCAGTAAAATTAGGTCAAACACATTTGAGCCACTAAGTTATCACTCTATCAAAAGAATAATTACAGCAACATATAATCAAAAATATTGAAGAAGATTAATATATTAGAAACAAAAAGTAAACTACGGCAAAAATTTATGTAACAGCACAATTAGAATCAATACACTATCAAGAAAATCTTCTGTAGCAAATTTTAGACTTCTAACAGGACATGACTGTCTGGATTAACATTTATTCAGGATTGGTATAGTGAGTGTCCTTTCTGTACATTTAAGAAGATATGACTGGAAACCTCCTACTCCTCGGTTTAACATACCAACATAACATCAAAATACTGGACTGCAAGAGAGCAAATGGCTTCATTGCCAACTGCATAACATTAGATACCAACCACACTTCATTTGGAGAACTGTTTTGAAATGTACCACATCCAACAATTATATTAATATCAAGCCATAAAATACATTGTCAATGCTTTCAGCTTCATGTATGCAGATTTTGACAAAATAAATTTTATTGCTTGATTTTATATATTTTTTTTTACTTTACGACGACCTTATCCAGCTGTAAAGAGATTTAAATCAGATAAGGAAAAATACTAATGGGTTAAAAGAATGTGTATAATGTTGAAAATCAAAGCCAGTTTGTTCCAGTTAGTAAACTCATCACCAGCCCTGTAAAAAAGAACATTTTGTTGGTAGTATAAAATACAAAAACATATGATTATTAAACATAGGGAATAGTGCATGCAGTAGAGTGTGTACCGTGAATGGAGAAGTTACAGAGAGAATTTTTCTGGTCCACAGATTCCAGTTGCACCTGAAAATGTCTCCAACACAGAAACTGAGTCCCACCAAGAGTCCAGGAGGTTCCACACCACAAGCAGCATTTACAACAGTCATTACTGAGTTTAAATCGAGAAACAGTTCTACTGAGTCTACATATTTAAATATGGTTAGTGAAATAAGACCTGAAGCTTTCCTGGCAACGAATATGCTCAAGTTGTTCCCGGGAAGCAAGCCAGGTTGAAAAGACGATTAGAAATCGACATTTCGGGAGTGTACATCTCTCCCATCATCAGGATATCTATATTACATGATATAACCACAAACATAACATGTAATATATATATATATATATATATATGTGTGTGTGTGTGTGTGTGTGTGTGTGTGTGTACAATAATAATAGTAATAATAATAATTAATAATAAAGAATAAGAATAAATAAAATGTGTTGGCATCATTTCGCTGTCTTGGTATATTTCAGCACTCTGCAGTAGGTAACAGCTTGCTTCCATTATGCCATTCCTTACCAAGGCAGATGAACCCAAGATGACACTGTTATTCTGCAGTTTAACCACTCTTTTTAAACATGTCAACAAAGGCCACAAACTTTGCAAAACTGAAGCTTTCTGTACCACATACATTGCAGATAGAGAATGTATTGCATTCCAAACAAAAATTTGATATCAAGATTTCAGTGAAAATATGTTTTGAAATCCCTTACTGCTTTTTGTTATTAAAAAAAAACATTTTTAGAAAAAGGTCTGTGTATATCATAACTTAACCCCTTCACCAATATGTACATCGTTGTAATAATCACCTGATAACTGGATAACAATGGCAGTGTTACTTTGCTTCAACATTGGAATTTATGGCCATTTGGTGTAATGCATTGTAAGATGTATCAAAGCAAAGATTGCAGAATAGAATCCCAGGAAAATGTAGCTATATATTCTTTATTCTATAGAAATTGAGGCAAAGGATGGGTGATATGACATGGTTGGCTGCTGAGAGGTTCCTATTAAATGCAGATATATACATTTTAACCTTTTATTGTGTTAAAAGAAATCTAATGGTACAATTCAATTCAGTTTATTCATGCTTTAAATCTCCATACAAGATTGTGGACACGTCAAAACAAAAATATTTACAAAATTTAAGTACAAAATTTTAATACAGAAATTACAAAAAAAAAAAAAACATTTATAATAGTATATGCCAACATATAATAATATAACTTAACTTTCCAAATACTCTTGGATAGAATAAAAACATGCTTCACTTAACAATTTATATAGTTTCAGTTTAAAAATCTTTTGGTTGTCAATCTGTTTTAAATAAAGAGGCAACTTATTGTACAGTTGGGTACCACTATAAGTGAAGGAATGTTTGTATAACGTGCTATTATGACTAATTGCCAGTAGGTTTGAACTGTTTCTTGTATCATGCCGGTGTGTCACTGCATATATTTTAAAGCAATTTAAACTAGCTTTTACATGTAAAAGAACTTTGTATATGTATAAACATGGTAGGTTTATAATTTTCAGTCCCTTAAAATACACTCTACATCTCATATGTGCAGGTTGGTTCACTATTATTCTTATGGCTCATTTTTGCATTCGATAAACCTTTTCTGGCATATTTGAATTACTCCAAAAGATGATACCAGAATTCATAAGGGAATGAAAATATGCAAAATATGCCATTCGAACTGTCTTTACGTCTGCTATCATTTTTATTGTTTTTAAAGCATAGCACTGCTTACTTAACCTTTTAATCAAATCTTCTATATGTACAGTCCAATCCAAGTTTTGATTTAACCACAAACCTAAAATTTTAGTATAGACACTCACATGACTCTCTACTCTTACACCAAATGTTCTTACAAACACATTGCTCTGTCTACTTCAAGATAAACATTATCTTATTATGATATTTATTGAGGTACTAAGCTTTTATAATTTTCAGACTGCCCTATGTTTTTGGTCTAGGCCACTGCTACATGGCACTCCATTGAAGTTTACTTACAGACATGTTAACAATCTGCGTTATCACTGAATAGAGTATTCCTCTCTTTTTACAGTCCATATCCAGTTGTATTTTACCTTACTTAAAAACTGTCCTATGTTTTTATAATTTTTGTTTAAAACTTGTTTAAGCTAATTCTC
Organism: Mantis religiosa; assembly: GCA_030765055.1. Lineage (NCBI taxonomy): Eukaryota > Metazoa > Arthropoda > Insecta > Mantodea > Mantidae > Mantis > Mantis religiosa. The sequence continues at coordinate 194,241 of JAUKNK010000321.1, read as the reverse complement.
TTGTTCATCTTTAGTATTTGACATTCTTTTCTCCACAACTCCGTTTCCTTACAATCAAACAGTATATGTTCTATATCCTCTTTGTCCCCACACAATGGGCACTATTAAATGCCCACTTGTAGTGCTTATATTAGCCACTTTAAAATTGTTCACCATGTGACTTAAATTACATGACCAAACACATAGTCTCTTGTACTATGACCATTTGCATTTATAAAAGTAAATTCACCAAGTTCATCTTCTCCATATTTTCCATTAAGAATATCCAGTGCGTTTTGCTCGCAAAAATTAATGAGTTTCTCACTACCCCTTTCTGTCACCTTATCCTTGCTATGCCTAATATTCACATTTTCCCATTACATTCCTATCGTCCCACCAATTTGTAAAGCTAACATCACATTCTCCAGTTCTTATGTTTAAATCTCCTGATAGTATTATCTGAATATATATATATATATTTTCCTTTAACTTCTCTATATCTTTATCAAGGAGATAAAACAGTTATGGATTATGAAACTGTGAAGAAGCTGGAAGGTTATATATTATTGCAATACATATACTATCCACTATCACGTTATCTTCCATTATAATCCAAAGCACTTCCTTACAACTAGACCATGTTTCTTTTATTGTTTTACTGAATTTATTCATGATAAAAAAAACCTAGTCGTGCTAATGGTCTGCCTCTCTTTGCATACATTTCCTCTTTTCTTCCTAAATAGTTATAATTCATTATTTTGATTTCATCTTTTAGCCATATCTCTACCACTGCTTGTAATCCCAATTTGCTATTAAATGCTGTATGGAACCTGTGCTGATTTTTTAAGCCCCTTTGAATTCTATAACTCTAGCTTACTTATTATTCATTATTGCAAACCTGTTCTGCCCCTGGACCATGCAAACCATTCTAGTTTTTTCATCCTGCTATGTGGCAATGTTAGTATATTTCCATCTTTCCCTCCCTCTACTCTTGCATCCCTCCTATGACCTTGGGTTGTTGCCTCTCCCTCCTCCTCACTGCTATCAATCGACTGAATCCAGCTTCCTTTCCCTCGCCCTGCAAGACCATGTGCTGCTTCTAGCTCCTTCTAGTTTGGTTACACGCTTTCTTTCTTTACTGCTGCCATCGCTCTCTCTTGTCTTGCTGACATCACCTCCCTTATTTCATCATCTGCTGCCTCATTTCTTTTATCTTTCACTTTTCCCCAGATCATCTGATGTGACTACTGGCGTCATGGCTTCTGATGACGTTGCTACTGCCTTATCCTACCTCTCTTCATCTCTCACGTGTCCGGACTTTGGTATGTTTGATGTTGCTACTGTAAAATTCATTTCCTGTGTTTGGTGTAATTTTTGGTGACTTATTTCCTCTTGGCTTGTCCCACTGTGTCATATGTCTCTCTTGCCCGTAAAAGTAACATTGACTCCTATCCATAATTGCAAATTTCTAATATATGCTCTTTTCCCTGCCACCCTTGCTTCCTTCATCTGCCAGATTAGGTTTTTTCTTTTTTCTTTTTTTTTTCTTTGTTCTTCTTTTTATGATTCTGTTGGTGTTAAAGCCTTATTTATGAAAATATCACTCTCTTTCAGCATCTTTATCCTGTCTAGTATTTCGTAAATTAATTGGAACAATGATTGGTGTCCTTTCTAATTGTCTTTTTAGGTAATAGGCTTCAACAGTCTCCCATCCTTGTAGCTCTTATTCCAGCTTATCTTTCCGTATTTGAGATACTTCTTGCACTGCTCAAAAACCTCTTCTTTTCTTCACTCCTATAAAATCAAGTTAAATCTTCTTCTCCTCTCATCTGCTTTTTCTAGTTTTATTTTCATTACTTCCACATCTGACCTAATCCTTTGAATTTTTTTACCAACTTCATCTTTTATTTCCTTCGCTATCTTGTCCAAATTATTGGTTATACTTTGCTCTATACCATCCATTTTGCTGATATTTTTCCACCTGTTCTGCTAAAATTCCCTTATTTCCTCAGGGCCTGGTTTTGCTCAATTCCAGCTATGAATAGCATTAAATTTATGATTGCCAATGGTAATCCCTCCATCTTACTGCCTCCTGCTGCTTTTTTCTTTTTTAAATATCATTCGCCTGAAGAGCCCAATTCTTGCTCTGTAGACTTGATTTCTACACCCATTGCTGATTAGGCCACTTTTGTTCCCACACCTCAGGAGCTCACTGTCACTGAGCCTCCTCCTTCCACTGAACACTTAGCACTCCCCTATCTTATTATAGTTACAAGGTGATACAGTAGACTTTAAGTGACAGTCAAATGTTTTGGTCATTATATGATATACACATGACTTTCTGTACTTTTGTACAAACACTTATTGCTCTATCTATTTCAAGAAAAACATTATCTTATTGTCGGTACAAGGGAATACAGTAAACTTTAAGTCCGCCTCGGTAGCGTAGAGGTAACATGTCTGCCTCACGTTCAAGAGGTCCCAAGTTCAATTCTCGGTCAGGGTGAGTTACCTGGATAAGGTTTCTTCTGGGGTTTTCCCTTATCCTGAAAGACGAATGTCAGGTAGCTCTAAGCTCCATGGACCCTGGACACATTTGAGTATCATTTCATCCGTTTCATTCACCATCCCATATGACTTCACATTGGAGGACGCAAAATTACAAATAATAAAAAAAAATGTAAGCTTTAAGTGATAGTCAAGCGTTTTGGTTGTTAGGGGAAGTCTTTGTAATTACATTCTCTTTGTATATCCAAAAGATAAAAAATGAATACGAGGGCCATGCCGGAAGTTTTTAGCAGTGCTAAGATGTAAAATCTGACAACCATGACATTATTGTAGTTTGAAAGAGTGATGTTTTTTGACCTTCGAGCATGCGTATGGCAGTCCCCCCACCACAGGCCCATGCATGGACAGCGAGTGAAGATGCAGTTAGTGGTGAATCAGACACAGTGCAAAGTGGATCTGTTGCACCATGATTTCCGAGCAATGATTTATTATGACTACAAAAAGAAGTTAAATGCATAAGAAAGCCAGTCTTCACTACTACGTGTTTTTGGTGAGTGTACTTCATCTAGGACCACTGTTGGAAATTGGTTCCATGAATTTTCAAGGGGCAGGGAGTCTTTTGAAGATGAACCTCGTCCTGGTCGCCCCACAACAGCAGTGACCCAAGAAAATGTTGATGCTGTGGGGAAAATGATCCAAGAGGATCCTCATCTCACATTTTGTGATATTGAAGGGACCCTAAATATTGGGTCAACTGCAGCACAAATTATTGTTCATCATTATTTAGGCCTAACCAAGAGATGTGCGCATTGGGTGCCACATTCCCTGACAGAAGCCCAAAAGAACGCAAGAGTGGATTGATGTAAATTTATGCTTGAAAAGTTTGATCAAGGCGGTCCAAAGACACTTACAATATAATCACAGGTGATGAAACATAGGTGTACCATTATGATCCCGAAACCAAGAGGAAGTCATGAGTATGGTGCTTTCCAGGTCAGGAACCACCCATGAAAACTCTGAGAACTAGGAGCTCTGGAAAGAAGATGGTCACTTTCTTCACCAAGATGGGTCATCTCACCTCTGTGACCTTGGACACATGCCGAACAGTCACTGCAGAGTGGTATGTGATGAATGTCCGCCAAAAGTCTTTGCAACATGGAGGTCAAAGCACCCCAAGATGAAGAGTGGGCATCTTCTGCATCACGACAATGTCTGAACACACATGGCTGACAGAACCATGGACTTCCTGGAGAAGGAGAAAGTGCGAGTCTTACCTCACCCACCCTATTTACCAGACCTGGTTCCAGGTGACTATTTCGTGTTCCCAAGCACAAAGGATAAAACTATGTGGGCAGATTGTTTTCATCCGATAAAGAGGCTATTGCAGCATATAACAGTGCTCTAAGTGACATCTCTAAAGAAGCTTGGACAGAGACATTTTCTAAGTGGTTTCAGAGGATGGAAAAGTGTATCAGTCCTTGTGGAGAGTATTTTGAAAAGTTATAGTTTGTGAATAAAATGTATTTCTGAATCTCTGCTAAAAACTTTCAGCATAACCCTGAAACAGCATAACAGCTTCTCATTTGAGAAAAATATAAAGTACTGGACAAACAACAAGGAATATCTCCAAAATTGTTCACTCCACAAAACCAAAAATTTATCAGACGTAATTATTTGTTTTATTGAGATCTACATTTTTTGTGTAGTAAGATTTTGCCTATCTCTTATGGTTTCCAAGTTATATAAAAGTTATTCAGAATGCTGACTTTTTCTTGAGTTGTACATTCCAGATACTCAGATGCCCAAAAATTGCCTGCCTCTGTGGTGTAAAGAAATCACTGGTAAAACTCCATGTCCTGGAATACAAGGAATCTTTCATGTCCCAGAACACTGTGGCCATGACCTTTCCTGCAGAGGGTGACAATTCAAACAATTCAAATTTTTCTTCACTGGTGACGTGAGATGCTTCCATGTCATTGAGACAGCCTTGGTTTCTGGGATAAAGTGGTATCCCATATCTCATCGCCCATGATTATTCTGAACAGAAACTTGTTTCCCTCTTGCTCGTACTGCATCAGGTGATCAAGGCAGATTCCCATTCTTGCACTCTTGTGATCCAGGGTCAGGTTTTTTGGCACCCAACTTGTGGTCACTTTTTGGTAACCCAACATATCAAGGAACATATGATGGGTCTGAGTACAACCAATACCCAGTGTGGATGCCACTTCTGACATCATTATGCACCTGTCCACTAACACCATGTCCTGTACTCTAGCAATATTGGTTTCATTCGTGGATGTGGAGGGACAGCCACTTTGACCTTCATTCTCCACACTCTGCCTTCCTTCACTGAACATGCAACACCAGCAACCAACCATTTAACAGGACATGATCTCTTCAGCATACATGATCTGTAGGCTTTCATGGATGATGGACACACTAGTCCCATGTATCTATTCATACTGGATAATAGCACACATTTCCATTTGCGAACATGTCAGCACAGGTACATCTCCAAACTTGATTTGTATTCGAATAACCTCGAGCATGCCGGTCTGCTGCCCATCTAGTCTTCTTTGGTGCTCTATGGATGCATCATTTCCACTCCGCTGGCAATACTTCTGCCATTCAATTAACAATTGGTGTTGTTACTTATGGTGATTGCTTGTTTCACTTGGTGTACCACCTTCTCATTTAATAAAAATAATGAAACTTTCGTTTGGAATGTCCCTCGAAAAATGACCTATGTTGGGGTATGTTAAAAAAATTTGACAAAAATTGAAAAAAAAAAAAGGTGAAAGAACAATTCATTTCCATTAAGTGTGAATCCATTCTATATTGGGTGTGAAAGACTGCTTAAGTTTGCTCAGGTGTCTCTTTATCAGACTTGAGGTCCTTTCATGTGCCATAAATCTATAACATGGTTCCACTGGCTTTACTTCCCTTCTGAAACAAGCCATGCTAAGGTTTCTTAATGCAAGTAGTACAGACAAAGCATTAAAAACATTGGCCATGGTAGCTCAAAGGTTAAGAGTGACCGGACGGAAACTGGGAGACCTGTGGTTCCAATCCCGGCCATGGCATTAAATTTTTCAGATTGACTCTATCTATCCAAAGGGTTAAATGTTTGGTGGTGTTGTACCAAGTCTCATATATATAATTTTAAACTCTATTTTAAGGTTTGTGTATACAATGATGTGTATACAATCATTGCACTTGTTAAAAAATGACCTGTTCCCTTATAATCCATTTGTATTGTATTTAAATACCCTACTAGTTGCTGAGAAATCGCATTTAAATGCCCTGCCAGTGGTGTTCCTGGGTTGGCATGTTGTCTGGGTATCTGTCTAGCAGAATTTGAATCTGCACTTGACTAACTTACAGGAAAATCTTTCATTCTGTAATCACTGCTTTCATAACTGATATCACTATGAAATACTGCTTGGGTTTCTTCAGAATCTAATTCACTGAAAGATAAATCACTTAGTTCATTATTGCTGTAGAAAACATGATCAAAAAGCTTTTGCAAACCCTCCTCCTCATTACCACAAACTGCTCTCTTCGGCATGTTGCTTACTGAGATATGCAACACTGTGTGAAACAGAGAAACATGTTTTACTGGGAAAACACAAGGTGTAGTACAAGGAAAAAATTTATATCACTCATCGTGGTGTACAGATTTCCTTAGAATACATTTTACAACCATCTATTGCCTACAATTCAAACTCCATGCATTTATGTGTAATAGTGGGCATGTGCAAGTTGAGGTCATCATACGGTGTGAATGGGTTAAACTGATGCCTATAAAGCCTATTAATGCCTATAAAGCATCGAAGATCTAGTTAAAACCTATGCTTTTTTTTTACCATCATCTGAGAACCGGAAAATAATTAAGTGTCCTTATAAACATAATTCAATTTAGAATAATAATACTAATAAAACATGTATTTGTGTTAACAGATAAGCACAATGTCTTATTCTGGAGCACCTCCACCACCAATGTTGCTGCCACCAGAACACATGGATCCTTCAGAGACACTTTCATTTTAGGATCCATATGGTCGTGCTAAGACAGTTAGAATTGGTAGATGGAACTGACCTCCACCACAGACAGAACAGGATGAAAGTTCAGATAGTTTCTTGCAATTCAAGATGCTGCAGCATCAAAAGAAAACGACTCCACAAAATTCTGGGGTAACTATAGGAAATACATTTGCTTTAATTCCTAAATGTATTTAATTGCTCTTTAACTTTCCTTGATTTAGTTTTTTTGTAATTTACATCCTCCAACGTTGTCATATCAGACTATATTGATCTAGATGAAGAATGAGAGACATCTTTTAAAGGTTACAATAACTAATATAAAAATTTTAGTTAATTGATGGAAATTAATTTCTCCACACTATCCGTATATAGGCTACGGTTTTTAATAGAGTCAACATGAAAAATTCAATGCCATGGCTGGGATTTGAACCACGGATCTCCTGGTTTCCGTCCAGTCGCTCTTAACCTTTGAGCTACCATGGCCACATGCCGTCCTGACATTAAATTCTCCATTTGACTCACATATTTCCCCAGTAGACCACAAGGGGTTCTCGCATCCGAGATACACCTATATAAGTCTAGTGTGGAGAAATTATTAATTTCCATCAATTAACTAAAATAATAAGAGTTAAATGGTGAAGCCTGGGACTTAAGTACTTAATATAGTAAGTCGCCACAAACGGTGTATCTCGGATGCGAGAACCCCTAGTGGTCTACCGGGGAAATAGGTGAGTCAATTGGAGAATTTAATGTCAGGTGTATCTCGGATGTGAGAACCCCTAGTGGTCTACTGGGGAAATATGTGAGTCAAATGGAGAATTTAATGTCAGGATGGCATGTTGGCCATGGTAGCTCAAAGGTTAGGAACGACTGGATGGAAACCAGGAGATCCGTGTTTTAAATCCCGGCCATGGCATTGAATTTTTCATGTTGACTCTATCTATTAATATAAAAATGTTTGCAGGATTTTGGAGAATTATCTGAGGAGATTAAATGGGAAGAATTTTAAGTGAATGAGTCACCAGTGCCATCCCCAGTAGCTGGACACACAACTGGAACTAATAGGAAAGAGAATCACTCCCATAGAGAGAATCTTTTATAAGAGAAACAGAAGAATGCTGTAAGGTTGGTGAAAAAATGAGTCTGAAGTATTTTCATTGTTTTATATTAATTTTATATTGATATTCCTATGAGTACTGTCTACCCACCACAAGAAGGCAAGCTAGAGGAATGTGTAACATAATTACTTTTAATATAATTTTGAGTCGAACTAGTACTCAGTGCTCCATTTATTGCTAATACGAGGGCTGTTCAGTAAAGAATGATCATAATTTTTTTATGGTCATATTTTTTCGCACTAAAATTCAGTCTTATTATACTTTGTTAGCTTAATGTGAAACAAACATGCCATAGTAGTTTCATTGTTGGTACTCCTGGTTCCCGCCTGTGAGAACCAGGTAAGTTCAGACATGTTCAGTGTCACTTACTGCTGCAATGGGGCAAACAGCAATGCTCAGTGTGGAAATCTCCTTCATCACCAACCCCCAAAAAAAGCAAATGTGGTTGATTCTGCTGGGAAAGTTATGGTCATCTCATTCTTTGATATTCATGGAATGGTTTATCAGCATGTTGTACCTGCACACACATCAGTAACGAGACAATACTGCAGGGATGTCCTGAAAATATTGCAAGTCCATATCAGGCGCAAAAGATCACATTTCTATGAAGCAGGCTGGATGCTGCACCATGATAATGCGTGGCCGCATATTGCCAATGTTGTTGCTGAATATCTTGCAAAAATCAACGTGAAGTACATCCCTCACCCTCCATATAGTCCAGATTTAGCCCCATGTGACTTTTTTCTATTCCCTAACTTGAAGAAACGCCTTCGTGGAAGGCATTATCCATCATCAGAAGCAGAAGCAGTGGTGAAGGCTGTGGTGGCGATTTTGAAGGATCTCTCAAAAAGTGGTTTCCAGTATGTCTTTGAAGACTGGCAGAAACGCTGGGACAAGTGCATTGCATTCAGGGGAGACTATTTTGAGAAGGACCATCAAAATTATGAGGATGAGTAAAGGTACTTTGTCAAAAAAAAAATTGAGATAATTGTTTATTGAACAGCCCTCGTATTTACCTAAAATGTATTTCGTTAAGACCTTCCTAACATCATCAGCTCTTGTCGACTACTGGATGTTGGTTTGGTGAACTCCTCAGAGGTGATATAATGATACTTTCACACATGCGGAAATAGCATTCTTAAACAGAGGGTTAAAAACTAGCGTAGATTTTTCTGATAACATAGATTACATAGTTGACATTGAAGTAGCTACTGAGAGTCTAAATACTGGACAGAAATCGGCAATTAAAAGCAAATGTTGGAAGATCCTAGAAAAAATAGAAAGGGAAAGCGGTAAATCCAAACCATACTTGAAAATAATTAAATCTCTAAATAAAAATGTTGTTTATACAAAAGCAGACAAAGGAAATAAGACGATCATCAGGGACAAACAGGACTACATTTCTAGAATGACAGATTTTTTGGCAAGTGATGAATTCCAGGAAATAAGGTCTGATGGTTTAAATAAGTGTGTAAAACAGTTAAATGAAATAGTCAAGGATAAAATGGTAATACCAAAAGAAATAAAACAAGTTTTGAAACCGGACAACCCTAACAGTAGCTAACGTATATGGATTACCCAAAATTCATAAAACAGGAAATAAGATATGCCTAATCATTAAAAACATAAATACAACCTGCTATGTCCAAGCGGCTAAACAAAAAATTTAACGAGCTACCAAAATTTGAAAGCTACAGTATTAAAAATTTGTTGCAATTCATCAACAAAACTAAAGACCTAGAATTTTCTCCCACCGAACGAATTGTATCTTTTGATGTTAGTTTATTTCCTATTTCTTATTGTAATATCTAGCATATAAAACTTCATACATATATAACATAATTAGTATACAATAAATACGAAATGTTGCATACTCCTCATTTTGGAGTTGCATTTTCTCATGCCCCATTATAATTAACCCAGGTTGTGTATATAATGGAACATTTTAAAACTTGGAATCTAGATTTTTGTTTCCCTTTATACTTTATGCTATTTTTCCTAGTTGTTCTCAGTAGTCTTCCCTGTTTTCCATAGCCATTTTTGTCTTACCTTGCCAATAAATTTTCCCAGTTTTATTATGTTTTCTTCTGATCTTAGATTCAGGATTCTTTTGCCACTTATTTCATTTGATATGTTTTCCCACTTATGCAAAAGAAATTGATCTCTCCAATATTTTGTTTTTTGACAGTTAAAAATATAATGCCAAGTACTATCTTCTTTTTTACACCTTGGACATCTTCCCTTAATATAACCATTCCTTATACCCCTTAAGTATATTACTCCTATTCTAAACCATGCTAACCCTTCTCTTCCTACATTATCACAGATGTCAATATATTTTTCTCTGCCCCAATGATTTTTCAATGTTCTATATAATTTCAGAGATCTTTTGTTTTTAAGATTAGCCCATAATTTTTATTTTTACTTCTTTCCAGAAACCCTTTTCTATTCTTCCACTATCTAACCATAATGAACCCATACCTGTTTCCTGTAAAATCTTTTGAATTTTATATATCCAAGCCTCTCTCCCCTTTATTCTTGTTTGTGCTACCAAACACTGCTTAACGGTATTCTCCTCATGTAAATTCCATATTCTGAGCCAATATATCAGAATTCTTTCCATCACCTTGCTTTTGTAACCTAATTTTCCTAATTCCCTTAAAGCGGCCTCATTCATTGAGGATCTACGTAAGCCTAAAACAAGTCTACAAAACAGTCAATAAACATTTATCACTTTTCCATCCTTCATCTGGCCCCCACATTTCTATTTCATATAGTATTCTGCTTTCTACAATTGAACCAAACACCCTTTCTAACCATTTTACTTGCATATTTGGTATTTTGTTAATACATGATCTAATAACATTCATAGCTATTTTTCCATCTGCCGGTGCTTTCCATTTTTGGTCACTCCATTCACCATTACTAGATAATCTTACTCCTAGGTAATCAATATTCTTAATCATCTCAATTTCTGAACATTCCCACCACCTTTTTCTTCTCTTTTTAGTTTGAAATCTTTTTTACCACCATGATCTTAGATTTAGTTTTATTTATCATCAAACCCCATTCTTTACAAAACTTGCCTATTGCTTCCAAGGATTGTTGTAAGCCTATACTTGTTGTGGAATCTGTCACTAAATCATCTGCAAAGAGCAGACCAAGTATCTCCCTGTTATTTAAAATTAGTAAATGCGTAACATTTTTACTTATTACTTCTAGAATATCATCAATTAATAAATTAAATAGCACTGGACTTAATTTGCAACCTTGTGTAAGTACTATATTGATTGGTATTTTCTCTGTTATCATTCGTCGATCATTTTTTATACTAAATTCATTTTCTTTGTAAATATTTTGGATTACTCTTATAAAGTTCTCGTTTACTCCTTTTTTCCTCAATTTAATCCACAGTGCTTCTCTAGAAATTGTATCGAAGGCTTTTTCTAAGTATAGGAACAGTAAATATAATTATTAATTTATAGATGAGTCATATTTATTATACATGTGCTTCACTTACGTTATAATCTCCCACTTTTGATGCTGAGATATTGATCTACTAATGTTCTAATTTTAAAAATGTTATTTGAAGCAAAAGGTTAGAAACAGTGATGTATTTAACATATGAAAGAATATAACCACATGATTAACATAGTTGCAATTAATGGATACAGTAAACAATTAATAGAAAAGAAAATTTGGAAATTCAAGAAACAGAAACACATATTGGATACCTCAAAATTAACAGAACATATCATCCCAGAGTGCATCATAAATTCAACAAGATATTCAAGAAGTAAAACATCACCCTAGCCCCAATAAATAAATTCAGTTTAAAAAACTATTATGCAACCACCTGAAAGACTCAGTACCTGAAAACAAGATATCAGGTATATACAAAATCAACTGCTCAGACTGCAATAAGTTCTACATAGGAAAAACCAAAAGAAGTTTACATATTAGATTACAGGAACATATGAGATGTGTGTAAAACAAACAAATAGAAAAATCAGCAATAGCCCACCATTTCTGGTCTACCAATCATGAAATTGTACCAAATATAAAACTATTAAAGCCAGCCAGTAATGCAGCCGAACTCAATGTTTGGGAAAAGTTGCTAATTATAAAAAACAAACAGTGCACTTTAAATTTCGAATTGCCACCTGAAAACTCTCTTTGGAAGTTCATCTCACAGACAACTAGCTCACTTCAGGAAACCACGGATCCAACCAGTCGGATAACTGCTGATGATGGGGACAAACCGTTCTCCGAAACATGACCAAGTAAGGATAATTTAAGTAATGGTTTGAATTACCCACTCATTACTTTCAAATTTAAAAATATTGTCTGCTGTTATTTTACCTTTTCTAAACCCTAGTTGAAATGATGAGAATTTTCCTTCTTTCTCTGCCCAATTTTGTAATCTTTTTGCTAACACTCCTGTGAAGACTTTCCCAAGAATTGAAAGTAAACTTATTCCTCTATAGTTTGCTGGATTTTGCATCTCTCCTTTACCTTTGTATATTGGGGTTACTATTCCCATTCTCCAATTTTTGGGTTCTTTACCCTCCTCTAAGATTAAGTTCAATACCCGCACTAGTATTTTGGATCTATTTAGGTCCTCTGCCCAAGCTCTCCAAAATTCCCCTGGTATTCCATTTATACCACATGCCTTATTAGCTTTTAAATTCTTTATTTGCTCTAAAACTTCATTCACAGTGAATTTAGTATCCAACATGTCTATTTTCAATGGATTTATACTTATCAAATTATCCTGTATAATCAAGGTTTTAACTTCCAGAAATCTTTGAAAGAAATTGCACCATGATGCTGGTGATATAATATTAGTTCCTCCCCTACTTTTGTTTAATTTACTTACCATTGCCCAAATGGTTTTGTTATCATTCTTTTTGGCTGCTTCATTTAACTTTTGGCTCAGCTTTCCCTCCACTCATTTCATTTCACTTCTAATAATGACCTATATCTGAGCCTTTCTAATAGATAATTTTCCCTATTTATTTTGTCCCCTGTTTGCCTCCAATACTTTAATTCTCTCTGTACCCTTTTTTTAGGTTGTAAACATTCATTGTCAAACCAACTCTAATTGGTTTTATGCCTATTCTCTGTCACTTTCATTTCATTTCCAGCTTTTTAACTACTGCCTCTAGGCTGAAAATACTTCTGTCTACATTTTTATCCTCCAACAAACTCTTAAGCTTATTTTCCTCTAACCATTCCACTTCTTGATTCAATTTTGTATAAAATTGCTCAGCTCTATCATTTTTCCATTTGTAAATATCTAATTTTATACCTAAACTAAAATCCACATCCCTGTTATCTTCTAAAATTCTGAACTCTATTTTTAATGGAAATGATTGCTTGTGCACATTATATTCATAATTTCAAAATCTGCTATATATCTATCTAGACTTATTGAATGTAATATATAGTCAGTAACACTTTGGCCGTTTTTGTTCACAAAGCTAAATTCTCCCCATTCATCTTTCCCTTTTACACCATTACACATAAGCCTGCCTCTCTCCACATGTCTATACCAGCTGTTGCTCCCAAACCAGCCTGTTGACATCTTCTCTCAGCTGTTGTGGTGATACAACGAGGTGACACATCGGCAATTCTTCTGTCCTTTTCACACCTTCCACTGGTGCTTCCCTACTTGTGTGCTGTTGTTTCAAGTTTCTTGCATCTGTATCGCTTCGGTCAGTCGTCAAATTTTGCCTGCTCATATCCTGTTTCCTGCCATCTATGAATAAGTTCAAGCCTCTGACATAAGCAGTTTTACCATCTTCTCTGCCTTTCTTCATTTCTTTTAGTAAAATGGCCCTAAATTCCTGTTCTTTTTTCCATAATCTTGCTCAATAAAAATGTTTGTTCCCTTTAATTTTTTTTGCATTTATCAACACCGTCCATTTAACTTTCATAGTTGTACATTTTACTAATATCAGTGTTGAACTGAGTCCTCTTCTACTAAATGTGTCCATTGTTTCCCATCCTTTTATCTGCATTTCCAGTTTTTCCTTGAATATGTCTTCCACTTCTTCCCAGGCTCTCTTTCCCCTATGTTCTTGCACTCCAAAAATTATAATATTATATTTCCTACCATTTGTCTCATTCTTTTCAAGCCTTGTTATCCTTTCCTCATGGTTCCGGATATCATATTCGACTCTCGTACCTGCAACAGTCATCTTTATTTTCTGAGAAATGTCGCTTATTTTTGTATCCAACCTCTTCTCCATCTTTTTCAACTCTACAATCTCTTTTGAAATTACTTCTAGCATTTCAACTATCTATTCCAACTCGGGGCCCGGATTCAGCTCTATTCCTCCAATCACAGGTAGTGCCAACAACCCTAGAGCATACCAATAAGAAGTCACTCATCCATTAAGAGGCATTTTCGTTCATGTTAATACACCTTATATTAAATAAGCCAATTCTGGCCTGATAGATGTCGACTGAAATTCCCATTTTATTTGCTGCGGGCAGAGTGCATATAAGTACGTCCGTCCTTCTCCAGCTCCTTCACACAACTCCATCTTTTTATGTAATATCTTTGTTTCCAAATATACCAAGAGACAAACTCGTGGAGTACATGCAAATATGGCTTAAGTCCCTACAGTTAGACCAAAATATCATAGAGGAATACCTTCACTTATCAAATATCTGCATTGAACAGTCCTTCTTTACATTCAATAAAAAGAATATTTAAAAAAAGTCAGAACTGCCTATTGGCAACCCATTGTCCCCATTTCCTGAATGCTTAAAACTATCTAAAGTTATTTCTATATAAAAACACAGTGGACAGCTATCGACCAATCAGTCTTGTTCCAATTTTTTCTATAATTATTGAGTCACTCATGTATAAACAGATGCTAAGATGGTTTGATCAGTACTCTATTATTACTACCAAGCCATTTGGTTTCCAGAAAAATAAATCTACAACATTGGCAATAGAGTATCTAACAAAAGAAATAATAACTGCTTTGGAAAACAAAGAAAATATGTCCATAGTATTGTGTGATCTCACTAAAGCTTTTGACTGTATATCACATAAACAACTCTTAGGTAAACTGGAGCACTATGGGATTAGAGGTGAAAACACAAAGCTAATAAAGTCCTACTTAAATAACAGAGGGCAAATGGTTGCTACTGCAAACAAATGTTCAGAGGTGCAGAAAATAATCAATGGAGTCCCTCAAGGGTCTATCTTGGGTCCGTTTCTTTTTATTTTATTAATCAATGACTTGACATATAATTTGCCAGAAGACCTAGTTATGTACACTGATGATACAACTTTAATTACATCGCACTCAGATCATAATCAATTAAAACTTTTAGAACTACATAACTTTAATACTGCAAAGAACTGGTTTACTGCTAATAAGTTAATGTTAAACGAACAGAAAACTCAGCATTTTACGTTTAGTTTGTCAGATATGAGGGTAAATAAATTGCCATTTGTTAAACTCTTGGGTTTCTGCCTAGATTCAAAACTTGGATGGAAAAAGCAAGTTGAAAATGTGGGCACTAAATTATCCAGATTAATCTTTACTTTTAGGAAGCTTAAGTCACTCGTGTCACAAGATACTCTCAGACAGGTATACTTTGCATTATTTTAGACACACATAAACTATGGAATAAATTTATGGGGACATTCTTCCGAGGTTCATAATATTCTTTTATTGCAGAAAAAGGTACTACGAATACTTTTAAATAAAAATAGCAAAGAACCATGTAAACCACTATTTATTAAATTGAAGATTATGACTGTGTACAGTCTATTTATATACAGATCATTAATTTATATCAGAACAAATATTAACCAATATTCTCTCAGGACTGATCGCCATAATTTCAACACAAGAAATAAGCATAAATTAGACCATCCAAGATGCAGATTAGCTCTTAGTGCAAATACTTCTTTTTATTATTGTATTAACATGTTCAATAAACTACCTGAGGCAGCAAGAGTTGTCCCAATTAATAGACTAAAAGTATGTATTCACAACTGGCTATTAAATAGGCCATTTTATTCAATTAACGAATTTCTGGATAGTTCTGTTGACATTACTCTGTAATTTAAATTTATGTAATCTGTAGCCACATAGGTAATTATTGTTTTATATATTTTAGTATTGTAATTATGACGATGTCATTTCTGGATGTATTCTGGTATCTGACAAATAAAGATTATTATTTCTCTCAGAGGTCTTCATGAGCTTTTTGGAAACTACACAATGAAATTCCTTTCTTAGATTTAAAAATAATCAGAAAACATACAAAACAAGAATTTGGTATACATAGGAAGGAAACACACACAGAAAATTTCATAAAATCAGATGGATATAACCCAAGACAACATAAGCATGCTGTTATCAACATTTAACTTACAGGTTAGTTAATATACCTTTAAACAAGATGGAATATATCAAAGAGTACAATAATATAATTCACAGTGCAGAATACAGTGGATTCAGTGCTGAATTGGTCAAAAAGAAAATTGATAAATTCAAAAGACAACAAAGATGCAAACCAGTAATTACCCGTTCCCCAATCAGCAATAAAACTTCGTACAGAAAATTTACATGTCATCCCAGAGCTACACACCTTTTCCAAAAAGTCTTCAAAGAGCACAACATTACTTTGGCCCCACAGAACGAATTTAGTGTACACCTTTTGAAATCATATAATACAAAAGAGATACCCACAGACAAAAAATCAGGTGTGTACCAGATAAACTGCAAAGGCTGTGACAACTTTTACATTGGAAAAACTAAAAGGAATTTGAAAATTAGACTTAAAGAGCATCTTAGAAACATCAGGAACAAAGAAATAGGTAAATCAGCGGTAGCGTACCACTTTTGGAATGATAAACACAATATAGAACGAGAAATCCACTTATTAAAAAGTGCCCAGCATCCATAAAGAAATATCAAAGAAAATTGTTCAATTTCAACACAATCTTTGAAGAGAACCCAAACTTCAAGTTCATCAAGATATTGACAGGGACGCCCTATCGCCTCCGAGGAGTTCTCCAAACCAACATCTAGTAGTTGATAGCAGCTGATGATGTTAGGAAGGTCCTAACGAAATGCATTCAGGTAAATACTAGCAATAAATGGAGCATTGACTACTAGTTTGACTCAAAATTATGCTTCATTGCTTCATTGTATCATAGTACTTACTCATTGAAATAATCACTTTTGCTGGCCCCAAAGGTGTTTATGCTTGCCTTTCCAGTATGAAAAGATGCTGGATTTGTTTAAAATATGCAAGTGTTGTCACATGACTCACCAATGCATGGTACCTATCACTAAAGTTACTGTAACAAACATTAAATCTGGCAGCATGGGTGACACACATGCACTGTCACACACTCATTTCCTAGTAAACAGATTCATTAACAGCAGATAAACAGTTCAAACCCCTCTTCATTCGTCTCTTGCCTTCTTGTCGTGGGTAGACAGTAAGTTCCTCTGATGCGTTTTCATCTTGTTCTTGGCGTTATCAAAAATGGAAACAAAGACAACCCATTTTTGGGGGTGGAGAATTTCAGTCAATTAGTTATTACACACTTATGACAGTAACTAGACACATATTACGAGTTGAAAAATTAACTAAATTAACTTTTTTATTGAAGATCAATTATCTCCATTTTAAACAGTCAGGTCATATTAGAGCATGAATGCATAATAACGGTGAAATGATAATTAAATGAACCCAGGGTCCACAGAGCTTTAGCCTACCTGACATTCAGCTTTCAGGATAAGGGGAACTATGGAAAGAAATGTAATCTGGGTAACACATCCATCAAATTTGGGATATCTTGAATGTGAGGTAGACTACCTACAAACCACAGGTGGACTGTTGCCTATTTTGTAGGCAAGTTATGACTTGTGTGGTTGTTTGAGGAACTTGCTGAAAGCATCTTTCAGTGGATTAAAGAATTGAAATCTCTGTCTTTGGTTTTCTTTGAAGAGGGCTGCAAATTTCTTACATTAACATAGGTTACAAGTAAAGATTCTTAAATGAAATGGTCTGCAGTTCAAACCCTATCAAATTGCCCTTTGTGACAGAGATTTTTCCCCCCAGTTTTCCTTAGTTCACATAAACATTAAAGGCATCTTACTTAAACTTAGGCCTGTAATGTTTCCTTCCCAGATTTTCTTTTTCATTTATCATTTCATGTATGCGTGATTGGAGGAATTTATTAACAGCAAAATTAATTGAAAAACTATTTGTAGTCTGTTTTTAAACACTTCATCATTTCATCACTTGATGGACTAGTTTCAGAAGTAGTTGTGTCCATTTTCAAACTCTATCCAACTAACATCTGTTGTCATCTGCTATCTTCTATCTGGTGGTGGAACTATGAACTTCTTTGACAAATTATATATTGGTAGGGTTTCAAAGTTCATTACTCAGACCTCATTTTTCCAAATGAATATATTCTCCCATGTTGTCAATTTATTTTGGTTTATCACTAATTTTAGTAATTTTGGATTTGGATCAATATCATGGTTTTTGTTCCAAAAATTGAAATGCTACTGCTGACTTATCTTCCTGTTTCATTTTGATATTTCTAAAATGCTCTGTGACTCTGGTTTTTAGGTTTCTTTTAGTTTGACCTCTGTAGCATTTTTTACAATTCTTACAACATATTTGGTATATTCTGGATCTGTTAATTGGTGGGATTTCATCTTTGTTTTTGAATTTAGAAATTTTAAAATTGAGTATTTGTTGGTGCCAAGATGATATATTGTTCCTTAAAGATCTTTTTGATTTTGTTAAATTTTGTTGGGTGATATGTGAATGCAAATGAATATGCTGTTGTTTTCTTTTTCTTTAGTGAATGTGGTTGCTTCGTTAATGGTTTTCTATAGTTTAGCCTTTTTAATTTTCTTAAACACCAGACTTATGTTGTAACCATTTTTTTCTTTGAAGTATTCTGCTTTATCCATGGATATGTTGTCTAGTATGTGTGTAAGACTGTTTATTATTGCATGTTTATAAATAATTGGGTTATAGCTATAATTTTTTATGTAATTTTCTGACTGTGTTGGCTACCTGTAAATTCAAAATTTTATAGATATAGTCTACATGAACAATTGAATGCCATGGCCAGGATTTGGGCCACGGAACTCCTGGTTTCCATCCAGTTGCTCTAACCCATCGAGCTACCATGGCCAACTTGCCATCATGACATTAAATTCTCCAGTTGACTCATATATATTTCCCAGTAAACCACTAGGGGCTCTCGTATCCGAGTTACACCATTTATGGCGACTTATTATCATAAGCACTTAAATCTCAGGCTTCATCATTATTATTAATTAATCATTTCTTCACACTAGCCATGTATAGGCTAAGGTTTTTGATAGAGTCAACATGAAAAATTCAATGCCATGGCCGGGATTTGAACCATGGATCTCCTGTTTCCGTCCAGTCGCTCTAACCCATTGAGTTACCATGGTCAACTTGCCATCATGACATTAAATTCTCCGATTGACATATATATTTCCTGGTAAACCACTAGGGGCTCTCGTAACCGAGATGCACCATTCCAAATTTTATTTTTGTGTCATTCCTGATGATATTTAGGTCAAAGAAAGAAAGTTGTCCATTGATTTTCTTTTCTATTATGAATTTGATAGTCTTTTCTTGCAGATTGATTAATTTTAATGCATCATCTAAATGTTTATTTGGAACTAGTGCAAAAATGTCATCAACATATCTGTATCAAATCTAGAAGATCCAAGGAAGGCCCTTTCAATTTGTGTTTCGAATGCACTCTTAAATAAATTTGCCATAAAGGGTGAAAGTGGGTTGCCCGTCGATAACCCTGATATCTGCTTGTAGTATCTCCCATTAAAGCAGAAGACGTTTTGTTCAATGCATAATTTTGTTAATGAAATGTATTCTTCTGCTTCTACTGTTTCCATTTCCATTGTAGTTAGCCAATAGAAAAATTATAGATACTATTAAAAATGGCTATCTTTGCAATTTATTTGAAATAAACATTTAGTTGATGCATTAAAATTAACCAGTCTGCAAGAAAAGGCTATGAAATTCACAATAGAAAAGGAAATCGATGGACAACTTTCTTTCTTGTACCTAAATATCATCAGGAATGGCACAAAAATAAAATATGGAATTTACAGATAGCCAACACAGAAAATTACATAACAAATTATAGGTAGTTATAACCCAATTATACATAAAATGCAATAATAAACGGTCTTACATACAGATTAGTCAACATACCCATGGATAAAGCAGAATACTTCAAAGATCAAAAAGCCTTATTCCACACGGCAGAAGAAAATGAAAACAACAAAAGTCTGGTGTTTAAGAAAATTAAAAAGGTTAAACTAATGAAAACCGTTAAGGAAGCAACCACATTCATTAAAGAAAAAGAAAGCAACAGCATATTCACTGCATTCACAGCAGTAACATTTCATTTTTGGAATGAAATCGATGACATTGATCCAAATCCAAAATTACTAAAAGGAGTGATGGACCAAAATAAACTGACAACATGGGAGAACATATTCATATGGCAAAATAAGGTCTGAGTAATGAACTTTGAAATCCCACCAGTAGGTTATTTGACAAAGAAGTTCATAGTTCCACCGCCACAGAGAAGAGAGCAGACAACAACAGACAGTTGGAAAGAGGTTGATAATGGAGGCGACGGCTTCCGAAACTAGTCCCTTAATATTATAAAAATGTAAGTGACAAAGTGTCAAAAAACAGACTACGAATAGTTTCTTCAATCATTTTATGTGTTATCAATGTCTTCCACTGCCTATGGTGTACTATGCTGTAAGAATAAGCATTCAGCATACCAAAAAAAAAGTAATAATAATAAGAAGAAGAGGAAGGAGGAGATGATTAATCTCCAAAATATGTTCTAATTATTGTTGTAAGTGGTATAACAGTAATTGACTCAAAATAGTATTGAATTACATTATTGTCTAGTATTTTAGCAATTTGTTTGAGAATAAAGAGAATAATATTTGTTTACAGGTCATTTGAAATTGAAGCCTCACATCCAACACCTGGTAGCATTGGCAAGTTATGGATCAGTAGTGAAATGTGCAGCAAGCTTGAAATGGTAACTGCAAACCACAGTCTCAGGTAAATACATCATATTTGTTTTCTATGCATATTCACATCAACTGGAATGTTATATCTGCAACACTAATTGGTTTAGCCAAACTTGGCCTGTAACAGGTTCACAAAATGGATATGTTAGAGACAAATATAACAGGGCTGTGCAGCACTCATGAAATAGCTAAAATGAAATTGCTAAACCTGCAGGTTCTGAGAACAGAAACCAAAATGGGAATAGAATGGGAAGCAAAATAGCATACAGTTCAGTTGACAGTAGCTTGATAACGAATGGCTATTATTAACAATATTGGTAACAAAGTAGAAAGTTAATTTTACACATTGGAATTTCTACCAATCAGAAATCCATTGGATTGGATTACATTTTATCGGAGAGGATATGGCACAGCAACCAGACTTGGCTTACTGCACCTATGCCCTAAGTAGAGCTTCCTTGAGAGAAAGGATGAGGCAAGAAGAGACAGAAGGTGCTGCCCAAGGAAACACGACAGTCTAGAGGGCATGGTTTCTACACTTAACCAGTTGGAAACTATCGAGCAGGCTATAACAACCGTCATCCCACCCTACTGTGGTCCTGAAATGACCCCACTAGACCAGGTTCAGAGACCAGAAACCATCCTCCTGGAGCAGGCAGTGTTTACAAGGAGCATTTCATCCTGTCATGCAGTGCCAAGACACCTGCTGACACTTCTACCCTGAAAGAGACCACCAGATAAGAGACAGTGTGAAATGATAATGGAGATGAAATGGAGAAAAAGGAAATTCGGGGGATGTAATTAACCTACTCAACATTTACCTGGCAACGTGAGAAAAAACCCTGGAAAATACCCATGGGTCAGGTAGATTGGCCACGAGAATCAAAGCCGAACCTCCCAAATGCAGGTCACAGATGAAACTGACTGAGCCTTCACTCTCATTCAGAAATCCATTAGTACTATCAATAAAAGTATGTTTCTATGCTGCGTATCACAACTGCTACTTCTAATGTGTGTCAACTTGTGTTGCTGCATACATAGGCAGCCTTGAAATCTCACGATGTGGCTGAGTACAATTTGCCATTTGGTACTTGTGTGTGTGTAGTGTTTAACGCCCGCTTTTACTACATATGGCACCGCAGGTGATGACACTCATGATACACGAGATGAAGATGGAGCACCGGTGGAATGAGATGGCGGGGGAAACCGGAGATCCCGGAGAAAACCTGCCCCAGCGCCGTGTTGTCCACCACAAATCTCACTTTGCGGTCGCCTGGGATCGAACCCGGGCCGCCTTGGTGAGAGCCAAGCAGTCTAACCACTGAGCCACGGCGCGGCCATTTGGTACTTCTCACTAAATGTGATCTTGTTGTTGAGTGAAGATGGGCTCATACATTGTGCATACATGGTATAGAGACAGTGCCAGGGGTTCTATTCTCTGCAGTTGGACATTAGGGGCAGGGTGGGTTAACATAGATTTTGGAGTGTTGACTCTGAGAATCTAGTACACAGGTTTAGAGAAGCAACATTCATCTGAAGACAGAATAAAATGCATTTAAAAAACTGTTTCTATTAGATCACCTGTAATGTGTGTTAGTATTCCTTGAGTCAAAACTAGAATATTCATAATGAACTGGACAAAACTTTGAATATTTCTTCTTGTATAGAATAAAAAGAAGTATTTCAGAAAGTGGAGTGCCATTGTTACTAAAATTAGGCAAGTGAGTCAACCTTGTATATACTTTTCTCCACTTACAAGTATTTTGATGAAGACTAGTTTCTGGGGACCTCTCCCCTATCGTCAGTTCTGTGGTAGTCAATTTCTTCTTGTATTTGCAAAATAGCCTTCTGCTTTCTTTTTATGCCTACAACTAATTATGTAAATGACGCTGTAAAAACCAATGGTGGAACTCTGAGCTTACAATAATGAGGAAACGAGTGTTGGCGAGTCAAGGAAGATTCAAACGTGCTAAATGCGAGCTACTGCGAAAAAAATATTAAAAGACTTACATAATGCTAAGAGCTGAATATAAAAAAATGATCTTAAATGCAAAATTCACCAGCTGGAAAACATTCTGTACAGAACAAGTCAATCCATGGGGCATTGTGTATAAATATACACGGAATTCAAAAAGCTTAATACTTTAACAACGTTGCAAACTGAAAACGGGTACACTGCTAATGCAATAGAAACTGCAAATGTATTAGCGAGCAAATTTTTCCCAATTGATACTGAAGATGATGACCACCAAAGAAGGATCCGACATGAAGTGGAAACTGAACCTGATACATCGGATGACTTTCCTTTTACTTATCCTGAGGTGGAACGAATAATATTAAAACAAAATGACCGTAAAGCTCCAGGACATGATGCTTTTAGTGCCAATATAATCAAACATGTGCATTATGTACTTCCAACTCTAATAAGTAACATTTACAATAAATGTCTAGAATTAGGTATGTTCCCAAATCAGTGGAAAATTTCAGTTGTGAAAATTATACCCAAAACTCATGTAAATAATAAAGTGACTGCTGCTACTTACAGACCAATAAGCCTGCTACCTCTGCTGGGCAAATGCCTAGAAAAACTTGTAATTGATCGTGTAATGTATCATTTACTAAAACATGGCTCAATTAGTGATCTTCAGTTTGGTTTTATGGCTCAAAAATCAACTGAAATGGCAATATATAACGTGGTAAACTGGATGAAAAATGTATACCTAAATAAACAATCTGGTGTTTTAGTCTCTTTAGATGTAACTGGTGCTTTTGATCATGCTTGGTGGCCCAAGATTTTACATCAATTGAAAACTAAAAAATGCCCAACAAATATTTACAATTTAATCGTGAATTATTTTAGAGATCGCAAATCCTTGCTTACTGTAAGTGGAGAAACCATCACAAAGGAAGTGACACGCAGCTGCCCGCCAAGGATCTGCGTGTAGTCCAGCTTTTGGGTTATACTGATTGATGATCTGTTACAGCAACAACTGCCGTCAGATTGTAGTATTTTTGCTTATGCAGATGATGCTTTACTACTTGTTAAATCAAATGATGCTAAAATCCTTGAAGAAAGAACTAATGAAGCACTTAAAATAATACACTCATGGGGAATTAAAAATAAACGTATGTTTAATCCCTACAAAACCTTGGCAATGATTGTCACCAGAAGAAGAAAAATGGAGCCCATTACTCTTACCATGAATAACGTCAACTTGAAGGTGGTATCTACGGTAAAATACCTTGGCGTTATACTGGATTGTAAATTAACATTTCGATCATACTTTGATTATATTGCTGAAAGAGCCAGCAAGCCCCTTGGTGCCCTCGCAAGAACAACAAGACCCACCTGGGGTCTGAATTCTAGTATTCTTAAAATTATATATCAAGGTGCTGTAGTGCCCCTAATTTTGTATGGTGTATCTGCATTCCAGGATGTTCTTAATAAAAAATGGGCAGTTAAAAAACTTGCACAAATTCAAAGGGGATTCCTCCTTCGCATAATTCGAGGATATCGTACAATCTCCACTGATGCAGCTCAGATTATAGCTAACATCGAACCTTTGGCTCTCACTGGTTTATCAACAGCAACTATTATGAATTTAAGATATGAACGTGAATGTGTGTCTTATCTGTCTCACTTAAAACTACAAATCCCGGAGCATCCTATCACAGCAGGACACCCATCAAATTTTGTAACCTGTTTAAAGGAAATATGTAATTTTCATGATTATTACATATATACAGACAGTTCGCGTTACCAATTTGAAGATAATATATCTGCAGTAGGATGTGCTTTTGTTGTTTATGAAAACCAAACGGAACTAACTCACTCCATGTTTAAATTGTCACCTGAATGTTCTGTATTCCAGTCGGAGCTCTTAGCAATTAAAGAAGCTATAAAATGGTGTACTGTTAATGGGAACAGTGCCCGTATTCTTAGTGATTCACAATCAGCTCTACTCGCTATTAATGATAAATACAACTTAAATTCATTAGCACATGAAATCAGAACCTTGCTTCAAAACCATCCAGGACATATTTGCATGGGATGGCTTAAAGGACACAGTGGAATTTTAGGTAACAAGAGAGGTGATTGCTTGGCTAAGAAGGCTGCAGAATCCAATCTTCCTGTGACTTACTCTTTATGTCCTATTTCTACTGTAAGGAGAATAATACAGCAACATATTCTTGAAGAACGGAACCAACAATGGCTTACAACTCCAAATGGAAGTTTAACAAAAACATTATTTTTTCCCTAGTGTATATGACAGAGAAAAATGTGAAACTCTTGTACCAAATTTTGTTTTGACACAATTTTTAAGTGGACATGGTAAATTTGGTGAATACTTATCACGCTTTCACTTAACATCCAACCCCGAGTGCATGTGTGGTGAAGAATTTCAAACTGTGGTTCATCTCCTTTTCTGCTGTCCCATTTTCTGGAGAGAAAGACAAAAATTAATATTCAAGCTAGACTCTCTAGGAACTGAATTTTCTGCTCCGCTCACATCTTTGCTAATGAAGCTACAACAGTATAAGTACTTCATGATGTTTATAAACTCAGTGTTTAAACGTCTGAAATAGTTTAAATTAATATGCATCAGATTATAACATATTTTCTTCCTTCTAGTATTAAAAATATTTTTGTTAAAATTGTGTATTTTTATGTATCAACTCTAACCCTAATATACCACTGTGTAAAATAGGGTTCCTAAATCTGGATAAATAAAAAAAAATGTAAATGTAATGAAACTAAAATTAGGCAACTGAGTCAAACTTCTATACACTCTTCTCCATGTACAAGTTTTTTAATGAAGACTAGTTTCTGGGAACTTCTTCCCTGGCCTCAGTTCTGTGGTTGACTAATATGCAGCCGGTGTCTGTGGCTTGTTTGATGATGTCATTTACAGCGGGAATTTCAAAATTCATCAAGAGGTTCTGTATCTTCGTAATAAATGTTCCCAAATCTGCAGTTCTAAAAGTTTCTTTGCCTGTTTGATCAATTCTATTTCTTGCTTTATGTTGTGATTCTCAGACCAAAAGTAATGTACTGCAACAGACTTGTCTATGTGTTTGAATTTAATATTTCTGAAGTGTTCTTTCATTGTCGTTCCTATATTCCTTTTAGACTTTCCAATGTATATCTTGTTGCAATCCTGGCAGCTCATTTGGTAAATGCCTGATAATTGAGTTTTTGGCATGCTATTTTTTAGAGGATGGTTTAGTAAATCACTGATGTGTTTGTTCTGAGGGGCTAATTTTATATTGAAGTTCTTAAATATCTTTTCAAATTTTTTAAAGTATTTTGGATGAAATGTAAATTTGCCATATCTGACATTTGGGTTTTCTAGTTTTTTTCAATGTAGTAGTTTCCTTTAAAGTTTTTGTTTCTTTTGTGTCTGTATATCAATTTTTTTATGAAATTTGTGTTGTAGTTGTTCAATTCGGCAATCTGGTGTATGTGAGTGTACTCCTGTTCATATTCTGTTTTTGTTTGCGGAATGTTGATTAATCTGTGAACCAAACTATGCATGACTGCATATTGATGTTGTAATGGATTAAATGGGTTGCATTTAATGTAATTGTCAACTTGTATTGCTTTTCTCTATATTCCAAATTCTAATCCTGTTTGTGTTCTTATAATTTTCAAATCTAGAAAAGGTAGCCATCCATCCTGTTCTACCTCAAAGGTAAAAACTATAGATTTTTCTTGTATATTTAGCAACTTTATAGCATCATCAGTTAGTCTTCTGGGAACTATAGTAAACACATCATCAACATATCTATGCTAACATTTGAAAATCTGTGGAAAGAATTTAGTAATGTTTGTTTCTAAATTACTCATGAACAGATTAGCTAACAATGGTGAAAGAGGGTTACCAATGGCCAAGCCTGCAGTTTGTTGGAAGATCTTGCCAGAGAACATGAAGCTGTTTTGTTCAATACTTAGGATAGTTTGATGTATTCTTCTATTTTATCATCTGCAACGTTGCTTTTGGATAACCATCCTTTCATTAATTTTGGTATTTTTTCTACTGGTGTGCTTTTGAATAGAGATTTGACATCGGATACCATCACCTCTCCAGTTTTTATAACCATGTTTTCAATTTCCTTTACCAAATCAAATGAATATTTTATGCTTAGAGATTCTAACTTTTCAAACTTGTCAAATTCTTCCACCAACCATTTTGCCAGTTTGTAAGTCGGGGTATCTATATTGTTAATTAATAATGGGTCGCATGCTGTTATCTGTCTTGTGAATCTTTGGTAGGCAGTTTAATTTTGGCAAATTAGGGTTGTTTACAATTATGATGTTTTTTATCTTATCTTGAACTATGGTGTTTTCTTTAATTGCTTTTCTGGTGGTTTTTATGTATCACTTTAATGGATTTGTTTGTTAGGGTTGTATATTCTGGATTTTGTAGTAGTTGTTTGACAACCCAGGATTGTGACAAGATATACATTGGGAAGACTAAAAGGAATCTAAGAACAAAAATGAAAGGACACTTCAGAAATATTAAATTCAAACACATGGATAAGTTTGCCATAGCACATCATTTTTGGTCTCAGAATCACAACATAAAGCAAGAAATAGAATTGATCAAACAGGTAAAGAAACTTCTAGAACTGCAGATTTGAGAAAACATATTTATTACGAAGATACAGAAAATCTTGATGAATTTTGAAATTCCCACCGTAGATGACATCATCAAACCTACCAGAGTATCAGATGGCAGCACAACACCAAGTCAGAGGCAGACACCAGTTGCACCATCAGTCTACCACAGAACAGAGGATGGGGAAGAAGTTTCCAGAAACTAGTCTTCATTAAAAAAAGTTTTAAGGAAGAAAAGTGTATACAAGGTTCACTCATTTGCCTAATTTTAGTAAAACAATGGTACTCCACTTTTGAAATACTTCTTTTTATTCTATATATATGTAATAAAAGTTTATCTCAATTAACAAGGTAGAAAAATAGAAGAATGGAATAGAATTAAGGCACTTAGAATAATAACAGCGTATCCCAACAAAGGTTCATTTTGAGATAAATGTCTTTTTCTGCTTTTTTTTTTTCCAGAACATAGGAACTAGTTAACATTAAGACTTGATATTTTCTAGGTATTTAAATTAAGGGATTTCAAGTCTATGTGCAAATTTTGAACCACTGTGATTAATAGTTTCCTTGACTTTGTGTTGTTTATAAGAACAAAAAATATACAACACAGAAAAACTGTTGTAAAGTAGACTTTACCCTCGTTTAACATCTTGAAATATCTAATCCAGCTCTATTTCTGAATGTTCACATTTTTCATCATCAATACTGTGACTTTGTGGGTTCGTGAAATAAAAAGTCCAATTACACCACTCAACAATGTTCTTTATTTCCACCGACTTACAGTTAAACTCTTGCCAATTACACAGAATTTCGTGCTGCACACAGTTACAATTCACCAGTTCGCCCATTACAATTTCCTTGTACTCGCGGTTACGTAAGCTCCGGTACACCTTCACAGTTACGTACAGTCTTCCGTTGCACAATCTTCTCGTACATTAACACGTCACTGACTAACTCTTACACCAAGAACTGACTGTCTCCTCACTCACTAACTGACAAAACCAACTCTACTCTGTCCGTCTGTAACCCTCTTTATATAGGAATATCGCCGGTTTCTAGTGACCAGGGGAATGTTCCAGATTCCGTAATTTCGAGAAGCAGGTGTAGAGAAACAGACGACACAGTCATGTTTTTCCCCTGACCACAGCCTGTCACCACTATAGGACAAACGAGGCGAGGGCGTGGCTAACCGAACCTTCCCTGTCTCCCGCTCTCAGCTGCTTCACAGCGTGTTCCAGCGCTCGCGTTACAATACCGTCATGACGAAGACTGTTATAAAAATCATGATAGATTTATTTATAGATTTATTTCAGTAATTTCATCAGGTCATTGTATTTAGCTTTCTTTAACTTTCTCTGTTCACTGTACTTCTGCTGTAACTTAAACCATGAAACTTGTGAACTTTTACCACTTTTCCTAAAATTAACTTTTTGATACACTTCAGAGTTAGAATAACGTAAGCCAAATTTAATAATCTCAGAATTATCATGATCCACAATAATGATGTAACCTTACGTAAAAGCAAAGGAGCACCATTAACATCGTTTTTCTAATTGCAAAGGTTGAAGTGATACCATTCTGTAGGTAAACAAAGTATTCCCTGTTCATTTGATGAATGAATGATTTACCACTATTTCTGCACAGCTTTCTTCTGTTTATTACCCATTGAGTTGCTTTCCTCATTCATTTCTTTCGCCCCCCCCTCTCTCTCTCTCTCTCTCTCTCTCTCTCTAGCCCTCTCTCTCCCTCTTTCCCTCTCTTTTTTTAATTTTTTATTTTTTTTTATTTTTTAAAATGAGATTCAGAAATAACATCTGCAGATGGCACCATATTCACTACCGTTCACTACAATGCTATGAACATGTAGCGGTCATAAAGTAAAGCATTCATAGTTGGGATATGTCACTTTTACTCTGAGAATATGTTCGTTTTTACTGCAGACAAATTTTAAAGGTGGAAAATGGAAAGCTTTGGCATATTCCAATTCATTTGATACTTCAGTACATGAAAGGTAGACGACAGCTGTACACAATCATGCTTCTATCTCAAAATTCAATGTTGTTTGGGATATACCATTATAATTCTGAGCACCTCAATTTCTTTATACAACTTACTATTCAGACATTACATGCTTAACCTGGTTATATAAATTGCCATCTTTTACAATAGCTGACTCAGCTTGTCTGGTGCCCAGCCTTTCCAGCATTGCTCAGTAACATAACATTCACTCTGTCATCTACTCACCCCTTGCAGACTCGACAGTTTTCCTTTTCCTATATTTCTATTTCTACTTCCGTTTTTCCCCGTTATCATTCTTATGGCTATCAACTCACTTGGCATCTTTTCCCTCTTTTTCTCCGATACTTTCTTGCCATACTGCTAGCTCTTTGCACTTTGTTAGAATATAAAGTGTACTTACTGTTTCTCCACATATTTCGCGTATTTTTAATATGCTACTTGTTAGTCCCCTTAAGAACATTGATCCTGTTCTAATCCAAGCCATTCCTTCCCTCTCTTGTCTCTTGCATTGATCTATATATCTTTCTCTTCCCCATTCCCTCTTTATTATCATATAAAAATTTAATGATTTTCTATATATCGAAATTTAACTGTATTGGAGCACCATAATGAAGCGAAATAATTATTAAATTATAGATGAGTCGTATTTATTACA
This sequence comes from Mantis religiosa, assembly GCA_030765055.1. NCBI lineage: Eukaryota > Metazoa > Arthropoda > Insecta > Mantodea > Mantidae > Mantis > Mantis religiosa. The sequence continues at coordinate 164,175 of JAUKNK010000321.1, read as the reverse complement.
CTTCAGCTTCACTTACATACCTATATTGAGGACATGTTTTGCAAACTATCGTTCACATCATCGGCCGAAGTAAGTGAAGCTGATATGTAATAAATACTACTCATCTATAATTTAATAATGATTTCTGTTTTCTAGCCCTCCCCATATTTCTTGTCTTTTTATATCTTCTGTCCTGGTTCTATTTTCCAAAAATCATTCACATTCCCATTTTAGATTTTCTCCATTCTTATTTTCTTTTAGTTTCTTCAGCTTCTGACCACCATCTGTTTCCCATTCACTTTTGCTGACTCATATAGACCTTTAAGATTTCATCATCTTTTGTCAAGCAGTTACACCAAAATTTCAGGATTCTTTCAATTATTATACCTTTTCTTGTGGTTTTTCCTAATTCTACGAAGGTTGGAATGATCTAGGCAATCCCAACATCACTGTAGCAAATGTTTGTATAACTAGTCTATTTTATTAGCTACTTTTGACAACCTCCATATTTCTGCAGCATACATCTTTGACTCTACCAGTGTTCCATACATTCTCTGTAACCATTTGTTTGACATATCGAGTTTTGCTTTGCATATCCTTATTCCTGTCATTGCTGCCTCTAGAGAAATAGGCTTTGTAACAGTAGGTCGTAGTAAAGTGAGTAGAGAAAGTTATGTGGATGCAACACAATATTCTTTTTAATAAAAGGTTTGTTTCCCAATATTTTGTAGGGCTATCAACAAACCTGAGAAACCTGCTGTGATACCACAATAATCCAGTCCCGTATGGCCAGTTAAGAAGTTGAAAGAAAACAGACAACTCTTGGTTGAACAACAGCTTGGTAAGCAAAATAATACTTAAGAGGTGACACTTTAGTGTCTTTTTATATTTTTAAGTTGTAATTACATAAGAATATTTCAAAATTTCACTCATATTGTTTTAATTTTTAAATTGGTGTGCTAATTGGGGTGAAATTGTCAAAGAGAGGTTTAGGGTCAACATAACATTATGCGACAATGTATGAGAAATGAAAGATACAGTAGTGCCACATAATTTGCATGATGTTGGAAGTGTGTGCTTGGCAATACATTTACACAGATTATATAGATAGAGTGATGGATAATGAAATGGAAACAGGATTTAAAGAGTAGAGCAAGATGAAAATGAGGAACAGAATTGAAACAGAAATGGTTGTATGTGGGAAGGAGTGATGTAGTTATGGAGGGAATGCAAATAAATTAGAAAAGGAAGTATAGCATTTGGAGAAGTAGTTGCGAAGTGAAGATTTCCTTTTTCCTCATTTGCTTTACCTAGTAATTATTAATGAAAATTTTCATTTAAAATAAATTTGTAATTAGCAGTAAAATCTTCAAATATTACACCACCTTTCTGCTTTATTTATATTCCCTTCCTAATTATGTCCTGCCAGTCGTATACAACCATTTCAGTTTCACTTCTGCTCCTCTTTTAAATCTTTTCTTCTCTGTAAATATTATTTACATTCCATTATCCTTAATCCATTTTGATTTATAATTGCCAACCTCCTTGTGCACTACAGGAAAATTAATGTATTTCTTCATGACAAGTTGGCATGAGTTACTGAGATTTCATGAACTGAAGACCCTCTTTAGCAGCATTATGCTAATTCTAAATAACGTAAAACATTGTAAAAATAATTTGTAATCGGTTTATTGACACTCGTCACTTACTTTTCTTATATTATTGAGGAACTAGTTTCAAAGGCTATTGCCTCCATTTTCAACCTCTCTCCAACTAGCAACTGTTGTTGTCTGCTCTCCTCTCTCTGGTGGTGGAACTACGAACTTCTTTGTCATATTATCTATTGGTGGGATTTCAAAGTTCATTACGCGGTCCTTATTTTTCCATATGAATATGTTCTCCCATGTTGTTTATTTTGGTTTAGCACTCCTTGTAATAATTTTGGATTTGGATCAATGTCATGAGCAGATAACAACAGATGCTAGTTGGAGAGAGGTTGAAAATGGAGGCAATAGCCTCTGAAACTAGTCCCTCAATAACATAAGAAAAGTAAGTGACGAGTGTCAATAAACTGACTACAAATGGTTTTTACAATTAATTTTGACGTCACTGTTACTAAATTCCTCCAAACACACATAGCGCAAAACATATTTAAAATAACACTCCCTAACACCTTTTAGAATTTTAAGGTTCTCATAATTTTAAAAATTTAATAACTCGTTGAATATTAGTACTAACTAGGAAATTTCATTTTTGTTTTGCCATTAACTGTAGTTATTGGGAAGGCCAAGTAGATGATCCGAAGGCTGAATATGGAGATTTATAAGACATTCCATACTGCATAACTTGAATTTTCCTAAATATTACATTTAACAGCAATGTTTCTAAAGAAAAAATGCAATTTTCTATACAAGTTTCAAGTTTTTTATACTTCCCATAAATCATACACATGACTTGGGCATTGTTTGGTATATATATATGTATATATGTATATATTATATATATATCATATATATATAATATGAATATAATAATAAATTAATTAACAAAGCTATTTACAGGGTAATACTGATTTACAATTTTATTTAACTGCTTAGGTATTCTTCAAGTGTATTTTTCAACTATCCTTTAAATCTATTTGTCATCTGTATACCTTTTATTTCCTGTGGCAATTTATTCTACAAGTAACAAGCTGCAAAACTGGGTTTGGATTTGTACAGTTCAATTCTGTCAACTAGAGCATGAAATTTAATGATTACCCTAGTTCCATAATTATGTATTTGACTATTACACAAATATTTATATTTGTGTAATATTTATTGCTTCACTGTAGCTAGCTTCATTTTCTATGTAATGTATTTGACTATTTGTTTTCTGACTTATAAATTTTGTTTTTGCAAGCATATATAGGGACTGTAAGCTTTCTAAATGCTTCTCGACATAGTTCATTTGTTTTAAACCTAACATGATCCTAATTGCTCTCTTTTGTAAGCTGAAAATCCTATTTGTATACTTTTTTTTTTTTTTTTTTTTTTTTTTTGCATTCTGTCCCCAAACGGTTATGCCATATGCTAAGTGAGGGTGTATTAGTCCATAGTATATGATTTTTGGTTTTGTTATGTTAACTATTTTTGACAATTTCTGTAAAACATATAGGCCTGAGCTGATTTTATTATCAATTTTCTCTATATGTTTATCCCAGACTAGATTTCTATTGAATATGATTCCCAAAAAATTAGCGCTATCGATCTTGTTTATAAATTTTTCACTTACCATAACAACTATACTTGTGACAGTTTTATTCTGCTGGGTCTGTATAAATTTGTTTTCTGTGCATTAATAATCAGATGATTTGTATTTAAATACTCAGTTATACAGTTAATATTATGTTTCATAATGTTCTCTAAAAGTGGTACACTACTGCCTACATTTATTACTTTTGTATCATCTGCATAAATAACGATTTTACCATCTGTAATGTTTATGAAATCATTTATATATAAAATGAATAAAAGAGGACCAAGGATTGAACCTTGGGGAATGCTGCACTTAACTGTTAATAAGTTTGAGTAGTAACTCCTAAAATGACGATCTGTAACCTGAGTAAATTTTAATTGCTATGTTCTGTTTGTCAAGTATGATTTCATTAAGTTGTAGGTGATTCCTCTTATTTCACAATCATACAGTTTATCCAATAGTATGTCATGATCTACACTGCCGAATGCTTTACTTAGATCTAGTAGTATACAATTGTATTTTACTTGGTTGCCTAGATTCTCAATAATATATTCAATTGATGCAGTGATAGCATCTATAGTTGATCTATTTTTTTCTAAATCCATACTGAAGATCACTGAATAACCCGTATTTATTTAAAAAAGATGTTAGTTGGTATACTATGATTTTTTCAATTACTTTCGACAGGGTGGATACTAGTGTTATCAGTCTATAATTTCCTACAGACTCCTATCTTCTTTTCTATGTATAAGTTTAACAGTAGCGTTTTTTAAATAATCCGGGTATATTCCAGTTGTAATCACCGAGTTAATCATATGTAACAGTGGTTCTAGTAGGACAGGGGTGCATTGTTTTAATAAGGCTGCAGATAAGCATTCATTTCCAGTAGCCTTTTTGTTTTTCATTCCATTTATGTTTTTTGGGTATTTCCCTAATGTAGATGGAGTTGCTAATGTATCTTTTGTCGCTAGTGGGTTTTATTGTCATGTCTTTGGTTTTTAGCTGATGAGTGATACAATTTATAAAATTTAAGTTGAAAATATTACTTATAGTTAAAGGGTCAGTCACTATTTCACCCTTATCGGATAAGGTTATGCTTTCGGGGCCTTTTTTTTATTTTACTGCATTCAGTATTGATAATTTTCCAAACTGTTTTTGAGATACACTCAGAGTTTTCTATTTCCCTTCCTATATGATTTGATTTAGTAATCTTAATCAATGGCTATACTCTTTTTTAAAAGCAAGATACTGCTGTTTATACTTGCCATCATTAGTAGTTTTATAGTCATTGTAATAATCTTTCAATTTAGCTCTGGTAATTACTATGTTTTTATTTGTCCATCGTAACCTGTTTTTTGTTAGAAAATCTCTTAACCATGGTTGGGCACGCTATATCTAAGTAATAGTTAAATATCTGATAAAATTCCTTTCTTGGAAGTGTTGAAAATAGTGTTGTTATGATAAATTAAATTTAAAGGGAGTCGATTAATGACACTCAACATTTCGACACAAGTTCTACCAGTATCCAAACAAAATTCAGTAAAAAGCCATTGTGAAAATATTTTGGAGGAAATAAAAAACGGATTCTTTCAGAAGAGAGAACATAATACTATCCATTCTTTGAAACAGAAAAACGTTATATACATAAAGGCAGACAAAGGTAACAAGATAGTCATAATGGAAAAATCAGATTATATTGAAAAAATGGAAGAAATGCTAACTGACAATGAATATGAAATCATTAACAAAAATCCTCTAAAAACTTGCATACAGTCATTTGAAAAACACAACAGCAAAATCAAGCATAATACCAAACAAATATACAGTTAAACCGGATAACCCAACCTTACCTAGACTTTATGGCTTACCCAAAATACACAAACCATCCATAACAATGAGACCTATAGTTAGCAGTATAAATTCACCAACATACAAACTTGCAAAGTGGCTAATAAACAAATTCAACTCATTTCCAAAATTCGACAGCCTAAGCATCAAAAACACCTATGAACTTATAGAACACATTAAGGATACTGAACCAAAAGAAGAGGACACACTAGTCTTGTTTGATGTTAAATCTCTTTTTCCCAGCGTAACAGTTAATCAACTCCCACCGTTGATAGAAAAATGGCTCAAATCACTTGGAATGGCATCACCTGAAATTTCAGATTACTTAGAACTAAGCAAATATTGCATAGAACAAATTTTCTTCCAGTTTCAAACAAAATATTTCCACCAAACTTCAGGGTTAGCAATGGGCAACCCCCTATCACCCTTCCTGGCCGATCTGTACATGACTCCATTAGAAATAAGGATCATGAAAGGTTTCCCTTGGATGTTCAAACTCTGGCAACGATATGTAGATGACATCTTTGCAATAGTACCAAAAAAACACAACAGTGATGCACTAAAACTTCTAAATATCCAAGAATAAAGCATCAAGTTCTCTGTAGAAATAGAAAATGACGAGTATTTACCATTTTAGGATCTAAAAATAATGAGAAATAAAAACAGACTAAACTTAGGCATTTACAGAAAACTACATAAAAGCTAATGACTACAACCCATGATCCCACAAACAGGCAATCTTCAAAGTTTAGCACACAGACTGGTGAACATCCCTCTCACAGCAGAAGAATACAAAACAGAATACAATAAAATAATTGAAATAGCACAAAAAAATAACTTTCCCAAATCCTTAGTAGACAAAAAAGTGAACTTAGCAAAAGAGAAAAAGCTAATAAAGGAAACCACAACCCTCTCAGCTACAGAAACTAATATGATTTTCAAAAAATTCACTTACCATCCATGGGCCTATGATAAATTCAAAAAAGTCTTCAAAAAACAAAACATTCAACTAGCACCAGTCAACCATTTCTGCTTAAAAAACCTAATTTGCTCAAACATCAAAGATGCCATTCCATCTAACAAAAAATCTAGTATATATCAAATTGAATGCAGTGACTGTAGTCAAATTTATATTGGAAAAACCAAAAGAAATTTAGAAACAAGAGCAAAGGAACACTTTAGAAACATAAAATATAAACAATTAGAAAAATCAGCAGTTGCCACACATTTTTATGAAAAAAAAAACACAACATAAATCCAGAACCAAAACTACTAAAACATACATCAGGAAAACAAGAACTATCCACATGGAAACAAATCTTCATTTCAAAAAATAGGAATAAAGTATTCAATTTCGACATCCACCAGAAAGATTTGTTTAGCAAATTCCTTGAACTGCCACCAGAGGAGACCTATGACAAAATATTGTCAACTACACCAATGAGAACCAGTCAATGGCCAGCTGAGGATAGAGGCAAAGTATCTGAAACATGTTCCGGAAAAATTTAAAAGTAAGTGTTGTTTAGTGTCATTAATCAACTCCCTTTAAATTTAATCTGATAAAATATATCCCAATCAAGGCTTCGAGGGTGATCAGCCATGTCAAATTAATTTGTTTATTAATTTATGTATTAAGTAATTTATTTGTTTATTAATTTGACACGGCTGAGCACCCGCAAAGCCTTGATTAGCAATGCTCACCGTGAAAGCTTCAAGTCTTACAAAATATTTCCCATTTTTTATTTACATCCCTCTCATTGTATACTTCCATCCATGTTTCAGTTTTTAACAAATTACACAGCTCATTAACATTTGCATTATTTAAATTCCTAAATTCTATAAAATATTTTTGAAACATTGGGACTTTAAATTAAATTCAAGGTCAATTTCAGTCGCATGGTGGTCTGATAGGTGACTATATACTACTTTCTTCCGGTAATTACCTGGAGATAAGTTAGTTATGATGTGATCAATTATTCTAGCTGATGTTTAAGTTTCCCTGGTGGGTTCACGACTCTTATCTTATAAATTAACTGATACAAAGTACTTAAATCTTTACCACATTATTTAAATCAACTTTTTGATGTGTTTCAATCTTCTTTCTCATTCTTCTCTGTTAAGTCATCTGCTATATTCAAGTTGCTTATTGCATGCATGATGTTACGATATGCCTTTCTCTGTTAGTATTTCCTTGGTGGTATCCATTCCAATACATTCTGTCCTCAGACATGCTTCCTACATGATCATACCATTGCAATTGTTTGAATGTAATTTCAGCCAATATCTTTGATTATTCTTCCATAATATTTCCAATAGTATTATTTTATATTTTGTCCTTTCTAGAAATTCTTGCTGGTCTCTGCCAGAAAGTCTATTTTTGTTGCCATTAATTTTGTATGATTAGCCACATATCAGTGCCTTACAATTTTGATAATACATTTTCAACTCCTTGCCCTATTCTCTTTGTTTTATGTTAAAGTGACTATTATGTGTTTCAGATGGGAAGAGTTCTCGCCTGTAGCCAATCAGATGCGTAAGAGCCTTCACCGTTGTCATCTCGTTATCCCCACTCTTTTTATATTTCCCTCTCTCACACACACTTGCGAGTGTTCGTGCCACTAGACGTATGGGAACGCAAACTGAATTTTCCAAAGTTTTATAATAATGCATTTGCTGTAATCACAATTTCAACATGAATATTTGTATATTACACAAATGTTTTAAATATTTAGTTTAAATTTAATTATAGTTTACAAATTACTTATTTTTCTAATCCAACGAAAATACAACCGGTGCATCCGTATAGCTGTGAATGTTACTTGTGTTAAGAGATAATTCGTCATTGTCATTGTCTTCAACGTCTGAGTACTGCAAATTTATGATCATAGGTTCCAAAATCTCGTTGCATACTATTTCTTTCCAAAAGTCATCTTCTTGTAGTTTATCTTATGTCTCACGCAGTTTTCCCAGTCTTGTTGTGTTCCTTGTCAGTTTGTTTGTGAATAAGCCATTCAATGTCAGTCAGTTTAAAAGTATTATTTCTGTTTGCAACATAATTTGAGCCCACATTAACTCTATTGGATTGTTCTAGCAGGAGTAAGGGGCGGAAGGGGGATCGCGTCTCATTCCAGCTGATACACTTTTTCATGTAAGGGTATCTGAATAATGCTGTTTTGAACTGTAGAGTAAATAGAGATTACGAACCATTCATGAACAAAGATATAATGTGACCATACACATTCTGCCAGACTAGCAAGAAATGTATCGTTTCCTCTCGTCGAATTTAACAAACACCTTGGCTTATTAAAAGCACATATTTCTTTTACTACATCATGTCGAATATTTACGTTTCAGTTCTGAGTAATTTCAAATATATGTTCACGCATGCATGCCAACCAGTAATGATATTGATTACAGTGCTTACGTCGCAATGCATTGTTATAATATAATGGCATCTACTTTATTTATTTGTATTAAGAAAACTATTTGAGCTAAAAAATATGGGGTTTTTAACGGTTATGTTAAATACATTACTCTCTCCTTCCTCATGGATCAGTTTTTGCAAAATCTGAATTTTTGTCTCAGCGGGAATAGTATTTATTAGAGATTGATTAGTTTGGTGCTCGTCACACACCACATAGGGGGAATGCAATACGACAACACCGCAGGACTCCGATTGGTTGCTCACCTAGTAGCGCTCAAGGACAAACACCTTCCCATTTGAAACACATAATACACCTTGTTATTTTTTCCAATTTCTTTCCTCACTTCTTTCTTCTTATTTAGACCATTCTGCTTATTATTGTTTGGCCTTTTAGCATATTACATTTTTTACTATGAATGGGGAGTTGGTCCATTACATAAACCCTCAACCTGGAGGATTAGGTAAATTATACTCTCAGAGAAATGAATTGATATCCTGCAGCATGGTAGCCATACATAATTATCATGGCACTATGAGAATAGTTGTTAATCCAGTCTGTAGCTAAACAAACTTATGTTAAAGAGGAAAAGTTTTCTTGTATTATATACAGTTATTCCTAAAAAAAAATTGAGACACATTATCTTTAAATAAATGTTAGCCATTAAGTTTAAAAGAATTGATAACTTTAGTTCTGGTAAACAATTTATTATTTTTCATTAAGTAACAATAAAAATATTACAGTACATGCCTGGGAAGGTTCAGATAATTATCTTTATATAATGGCTCGTTAGTTGGTAAGGTAAGGGATTTAATCTTTGACTATTTTCAAAAATTTTATATGCTCATCAGAAAGAGTTTTATCAGCGACTTTGTTCTGTAGCGTTACACACTTTTATAATGAGCAGATTTACATGCTATTGTTTTCCTTATTTTCCCTTCCTACATCTCTCTTTTTAACAAAATGTGCCCAAATTATTTATTTTGGAAATTAATATCATTAACTTTGAACTGATGTTATTCTATTACCTTTATAGCTGGATGTTGGGATTCAGTGGATCTTCTTGCATCTACACCAATTAGAGGAGTTACCAAGGAAGAGCTATCCAATGTACAGCAAACTAATACTGTCCACAGTCAGGTCAGTACTTGGCAATATCCTACTGAAAAGAACCGTTGAAGTTAAACTGTATAGAATGTAATTTCTAATAAGGTGGGGAGAAGTGCAGCAAAAGCATATCAAACCCTTCCACTTATACAGAAGCTATTATACTTTTTAAGTAAAGGGGAAGAGGTTTCTTTTTTATAACTAATCCTGGTTGCAGGCATGGATAAAGCTGTCACAGTAGACGAGTTTGAAAAAAGGCTGGATGGAGATGAAGATAATCCAAGTTATCACAACATGACTGACAAAGAAATTGCAGAAAGTGTAAGAAATTCAAGGGACATTAGGAGTGAATCTGAGGCTGAGGATGTCGATTTCGGAAAGTCAAAAGTGATATTAAATGAGGTTAAACAGCATCTGAATTGTGTAATAAATAGACTGTTGAAGAAACTGACAATAAATACATTTCCACATACTACTATCATATGAGGAGTCTTCGTGATCTCATTGTGGAAGAGATGTATGATAAACCACAAAAGATGATTGATAGTTTCTTCAAACCAAATATATAAAGAATGTGTAATTATAATCAAGTGGGCCTATTGTATATTACATTCTAATAAAATTATACGGTACATACTCTAATTTGATTCACAGTTTTTCCCTGTGGTATGTATTTCACCTAATCCAGACTTCAGATAATCTGGACAACATTAAGCCCCAATTGGTCCAGATTAACAAGGTTTTACTGTAGTTTTATTTGTCCTATAGAAGTTAAAGAGAAACTAACCATCTTATGCAGCCAATGTTAAGTTTGCCTTATCTAAAGACCTCTTTAAAGTTATCACAGGAACTACCCAAGATATCATTTTAAAATTTTTGCCGGATAAAGACATAAATGTTGAAGTAAATTGCCTACATTTATAAAGAAATGGATATCATAAAAAGTGTAAAGTTTTTCAAAATAAGTTTGATATATAAAATAATTTTGTGCAAAATCCTTTTTGTGATCAAACTAATATACTTATTTGTTTCAAAGTTGCTTTTTTTTATTATCATGTGTTTAATCACTTATGATTCCAGGGAAACTGGGTACAATTTCACTCAGATGTGGCAATCCAATGCACAGTGGAGGGGGAGGGACTAGTGTATGTGTTGAGGGAGTAGCATGCAGACGGCCCTAGCTGTCTTATCTCACCGCAAGCTGAGTAAAATACAACCCTGACCTTGGGGCTGGTTTGATGTGATATGTGCTGTTGCAGTCCATGATGTAGTGCAGTCATCTTATTTTGTCCGCTTCATCTCCTATTGCTTCATCAAAGTCGTCTTCTTCCCTACCACTTGAAAAGTCCGTAAAAGAATTATCGCTGTCCTCTCCCAAGTGAATTATGATCTCCTGTCCCACATCCAATCTGCATATATTCTGCTTCAACTTTCTTCACATGCCTACACCTTTCTTACCAATCTTCTACTGAAATGTTGGCAAATTAGTCATTAGCTAGGTGAATTATGTCCTCCATTCTCAGCATAACATTTTTATTAGCCACATAGTTTTTTACTGTAGCCCAAATAAGTTCATTGGGGTTCAATTCTAGATGATAAAGAGCTAGACGCAAAATATGATTATGTTGGTGGAGAAGACTAACTTATTTTGTAGGTTGTGTGTGAATTTTAAATGAATAATTAAGTTGTAAATTTTAGGATTGAGAAGAGTAGAGAAGTTAATGGCATGGAAGTGTTCTGTTGAAAGATTTTTGCCTAAGCCAATCTATCATTACATCTCTTATGGATCTGAAAGTGGGTATTTTATGAAGGTTATTGTGGTAGACCGCACCATGGCTGAGTGTTTAGACTGTTTGGCTCTCACCAAAATGGCATGAGTTCGATCTCAGGTGACCACAAAGTGAGATTTTCGGTGGACAACATGGCGCTGGGACTGGTTTTCTCCAGGTTCTCAGGTTTCCCTCGTCAGCATTCCACCAATTGCTCCATCATCATCTTTCCTATCATTCATCTCGCACTCTTATATATATATCATCCACTTCCTTCACTTTCACACCAGGCACCGGACTGATCACCTATCCTGGTTCTCTATAGGATCCAAAGCTTCGGTTCCTCTGGCCCGACCTTAAAAGTGAGAGAGGAAAAAGTATCCCCTAACACCACGATAGTGATACAATTAGGGAAGGTAAAGAAGAAAGTTGTGGTAAGGGGCACTATCCACTACTAGAACAAAATTTGGATGCAGGTTGGGTATGAGTTGCTCCAGCTATTTTTTGTAGTTTGCATAGTTCATGTTGCTATGATAATCACCAATCTTTTGATGAAACTTAAATTGAACATATGCATTGGAGATAAAACCTTGTTTTCTTCCAGCATGAATGAAGACATTGGCCTTTGGATACTGTCATCACTGCAACCATGTGTTGAGGTATGGGAAGTATGAATGTAAGTTTCATCCATGTATAGAATAGGTCAGCCTTCATTCTGGTATTGCTGTATCATCCTGAGGTAATGAAGTCGCTTTACTCTGATCTTATGGCACTCCATTAAAACTCGTCTGTTGGTTTTAGTTTTCCTCCACTTAAAGACCAACCTCAGAAGCATTCTTCTTAGAGCAGACACACTTCCTTAAAAATCAATGGAATCTTTTAACTTGGCATGCAGCTTCCTTAATGTAGTTCTTTGTTTTTCATATAATATAGAATTCATTGACCGTTCATTGAACAATGGCCTCATTGAAACTATCTAATTCGGCTCGGTGCGATCATTTGGGTCTTTTCTTTTGGAGTGTGGAAAAAGAAGTAGAAGCACCGGAATGCACATCCTTTATCCCCTTAATTATTCATCATACACTTCTTTTCAACACACCTGTGGCCTCAGCTACACTTTTCCCAGCGATTTTAATACTGTCACCCAATTAGCGGTAGGCATGAGGCCCACAGCTGTGAAGAAACCAAAGGCCGCCGAGCCACGCCTCCCATTAGTCTCTGTCACTAACTGAGGGGTGGTTAGGGAAGTGTCACCTATCCCTCGACGTTTCTCTCCCCTTCTGTGGTCTGGAACGTTCGGGTGATTTGCGGGAAACCAGAGACTTCTAGAAGAACAGTGACATTCCTATAAAAAGGGTTTCAGAGAGACAGTCAGTCAGTTCTTGGTGTAAGGACGCAGTGCTAGTGAGAAGACCGTACGTAATTACGAGTGCAATTGTAAAGGACGAACTGGTGAATCGTAATTGTGTGCATTACGTAATTTTATGTAATTGGCAAGTGTTTAACTGTAAGTCGGTGGAAATAAAGAACATTTTTGAGTGGTGAAATTGGACTTTTCATTTCACGAACCCACAAAGTCACAACTGGTGTCAGAAGTGGGATGATAACATCACCGAACATCACAACCATGGACGCGGCATTGGAGAAAATTTTGGAGAAGATGATGGAAATGAAGGCGGAACTGACAGAAATGAAGACGGCAAATGAAAACCTCGCTGCAAAAACAGAAGCGGCAAACGACAACATCACCGCCGAGTTGAAACAAATGAAGACGGCCAACGACAACATCACCGGGAAGATGGAAGAAATGAAGGCCGAATTAACAGCGAAGACGGAAACGGCTAACAACAACTTGGCCACGACAATGACCTCAAAGATGGCCGAACTGACCACGGAAATGAAGGTGGCGAACGAGGCTCTCGCCGCCAAATTTCAAGAACAGTTGGCCGGCGTGAGGGATGACGTGACGGAGCTGGGCAAGCGGATGGGCCAAGTGGACGAGCGCGTCGAGGACCTGGCGAGCCGCGTTAACGACCTGGAATGGAAAGCCGACAGCAGCGTGAAGTCCCTGAACGCCATGGTGGAGGACGTCGTCGGCAGGAAGCTGAAGGATTTGAAGGCCGACTCGCCGGGACGCGACACAACATCTGCGCGCGTCAAACCTCCCAAGTATGACGGCGCGTCAACGTTTGAGGTCTTCCGCCGCCAGTTCGACACAGTGGCCAGGCACAACGGATGGTAACTGGAGGAGGAGGCCACACTGTTAATAGCCAGCCTCCAGGGAAGAGCCGCGGAAGTCCTAAACGCGGTGCAGACAACGGCGGCGCCCAAGGACATCTGGGAGGCCCTGGAGGATCGCTTCGGGAACCACCGCTTAGCCGCAGCATACCGCAGCCAGCTAAAGGCAAGGTCACAGCAGCCGGGGGAGACGCTGCAGGAGTTCGCCATTGCGATCGAGCAGCTGGCTAGCAAGGCCTTGGTTGACCTGCCACTGGAGTTCGTATCCCGGGAAGCCGCCTACAATTTTGTCGACGGGGTACGGGACACAGAGATTCGTCAGCGCCTAATGCTCGGGGAATATAAAACCATCCACGAGGCGCTGACAGCGGCATTAAGGATGGAGGTGGCCAAAATAACATCCATCCCGACGTCGAGAACGAGGAGTGTCCGCTACGCCGGAGACAGAAGACCAGCTGAGGGACGCCGGCGAACACCTAGTGGCCTGTGTTGGGGGTGTGGACAACCCGGACACCTGCAGAGAGACTGCCCACACCAGGAAGAGCAGCCGGAAAACGAGTAAGGGCCGTCATGGAGAGGGGCACGTCGGCGCCATCACCACCATCCCCTCGAGTGACACTGCGCGCCGTCAGCCGACGTATGGATGACAGCCTCATCGCGGACGGTTGGATAAGAGGAAAGCTGTGCCGCGTGCTGGTGGACACCGGGGCGGCCGTGACCATCATCAGACCTGACGTGGCGAAGGGTTTGCCGACAAGGAAGCCAAGCCGGCCATACCAGCTTGTCACGGCATCGGGCGACACCTTGCCTGTGGAGAGGGAGGCCCTGCTGGAGCTGAACTTGGGACGGAGTGCCGTGCGTCTGTGGGTGTTCATCGCGAAGGTGGCTGAGGAGGTGATTCTGGGACTGGATGCCCTCAGGAGCCACGAGGCGACGGTCGATGTCGGCAAGAAGGTCCTGCGGCTTAACGGAGAAGAGGTTATACTCCGCCGACCCGAAGAGCGCCTTGGAATTTGCAGGGTCGGCTTGGACGAAGACCTGGTTGTCCCCGCGAGGAGCGAGGCGCGACTGGAGGGCCAGAGAACCAGGAACATGATGCTGGATCAGAAGATGCCTGTAAACGGACTGTGTGTAGCCAGGGCATTGCTGCCGTGCCGAGAGGAGGTGCCCGTGAGACTGCTAAATCCTACGGACGCCGATCACGACGTCCAGGCCGGGACGGAGTTGGGAATGTGCGAGCCCGTGGTGAGCGTAACAGCTATCGACGAGACACAGGAGCCGGCGCCGAAGCAACACCTGGGGCCCCGGCTAGAAGGCTTTGTGGAGAGGGCGGCCGACCACCTGACCACAGAACAGCTGGAGAAGGTTCGACAACTGCTAAGGCGGTATCAGCGCGTCTTCAGCCAAGGTGATAGTGACTACGGCCGCACGGACAAAGTGCTTCACCGCATCGACACCGGGGACGCCCGGCCTATTCGGCAACCACATAGACGCGTTCCGCTGGCGAAGCAAGGGGCGGTACGAGACATGCTGGAGGACATGAGATCCAGGGGAGTGATTGAAGAGTCTGACAGCCCTTGGTGTTCCCCTGTAGTCTTGGTGACAAAGAAGAACGGCGAGCTGCGCTTCTGCGTAGACTACAGAAAGTTGAACGCCGTCACCTGGAAGGACTGTTTTCCCTTACCCCGGATTGACGGCACCCTGGACACGCTAGCTGGTGCACAGTGGTTCTCGACCCTGGACCTGAAGTCGGGCTACTGGCAGGTAGCTCTAGACCCGAGAGACAAGGAGAAGACTGCATTCTCGACGGGCCAAGGGCTCTGGCAGTTCACGGTTATGCCCTTTGGCCTCTGCAACGCACCATCTACCTTCCTGCGTCTTATGGAGTCAGTGATGAGAGGGCTGACTTACGATGCCTGCCTGCTATACCTGGACGACATCATCATCGTCGGGAAGACTTTTGAAGATCACCTCGAGAATCTGAGTAAGGTGCTACAGAGACTGCAAGCGACCAACTTGAAGCTGAACGCGAAGAAGTGCCAGCTCTTCCGCAAGGAAGTTAACTACTTGGGCCACATAGTCTCGGCAACCGGAGTGGCCACAGACCCGGAGAAGACACAGGCTGTGAGAGATTGGCCTCGCCCAAAGGATAGGAAAGAGTTGCGCAGTTTCCTGTGGCTGTGCAGTTATCACCGCCGCTTCATAAAGGGGTTCTCCAACATCGCAAAACCCCTCACCCGCCTGACGGAGGAACACCGGCCTTATGTGTGGACAGAGGACGCCGAAAACGCTTTCCAGCACCTAAAGGAGACCCTGTGCAGTGCTCCAATTTTGGGTTTCCCACAACCGGGTGGCGCCTTCATTGTGGACACCGACGCCAGCGACCATTGAATTGGAGGTGTCCTGTCGCAGATCCAGGACGGCCATGAGTGGGTGATAGCCTATTACAGCAAGACGCTATCCAAGGCAGAGAAGAACTACTGCGTCACCCGACGGGAGTTACTGGCGGTAGTAAAGACATTGGAGCACTTCCACAAGTACCTGTACGGTCAGCCATTCCACCTGAGGACTGACCATTCTGCCCTAACCTGGCTATTGACCTTTAAAAACCTGGAAGGCCAGACAGCACGTTGGGTCCAGAGGCTGCAGGAGTACGACTTCACCTCGGAACATCGTAGAGGGAAGAGCCACGGTAACGCAGACGCCATGTCCCGAAGACCCTGTCCAGAAGAGTGCGGCCAGTGCACAAGAGTGGAAGAGAAGGAGCGTGCCGCAGCAGTCCGAGTAGTTGTGGCAGTGCCTGCTGAAGGCTGGGATAGTGCAGGCCTGAGGAGGGAGCAGCTGGCGGACGCAGACTTGGGGCCACTCTTGAGGGAAGTGGACGCAGGGATGAGACCAACCTGGGAGGACATCGCACCGAGGAGCGCCACCTACAAGTCGTACTGGGCCCAATGGGACTCGTTGAAGACAGAGAGGGCGTGCTGTTCCGGGTATGGGAATCACCCGATGGGAAGATGCAGAGAGAGCAGTTGGTACTTCCCCGGAGTAAGGTCCCGGAAGTCCTGGAGGAAGTGCACGCCGGTACTTCGGGAGGACACCTGGGAGCGAACCGAACGATTGACAAACTACGGCAGCGCTACTACTGGCTGAGACTCCGAGCAGATGCTGAGAGATGGTGCCGTCAGTGTCACGTGTGCGCGGCGAGTCGTGGCCCCCAGACTAGGAGCCGGGGTCGCATGCAGCAGTACAACGTCGGAGCGCCATTCGAACGGATCGCCGTTGACATTGCTGGACCGTTCCCAGTTTCCGACCGAGGCAACAAGTACCTGATGGTGGTCGTGGACTACTTCACCAAGTGGCCGGAGGTGTATGCCATCCCAAACCAAGAGGCAAAGACAATCACAGACTGCCTCGTGGAGCAAGTGTTCTGTCGATTTGGGGTGCCGTTAGAGCTACACAGTGACCAGGGTACCAACTTTGAGTCCAACCTAATGAAGGAGGCACTACAAAGGCTTGGGGTGAACAAGACTCGCACTATGCCTCTACATCCCCAATCGGATGGCATGGTCGAAAGGTATATCAAGACCTTAGAGGAACACCTGAGGAAAGTCGTTGCCAGCCATCAGCGAGACTGGGACGTCAAGGTGCCACTGTTCTTGCTGGCCTATCGCTCGTCTACACACGACACAACTGGGATGACGCCAGCCAGCTTAATGTTCGGCCGAGAGTTACGCCTCCCTTGTGACCTGGCTTTTGGAAGCCCTCCGGAAGCGAAACAGCCAGCGACCGAGTATGTGGAGAACTTGGTGGACCATCTCCACGACATGCACGAGATGGCTCGCCAGAACATTCAGAAGGCGAGCGACCGCATGAAGACCAGGTATGACAGGCAAGCCAACAGCCAAGGGTTCCAGCAAGGTGACCTGGTCTGGTTGTACCGTCCTACCCGGACCAAGGGACGCTACCCGAAGCTCCAGCATTCATGGCAAGGACCGTACCAGGTGGTGAAGAGGATTAACGACGTGGTCTACCGCATCCAGAAGGTTCCCCGAGGAAAGATGTTGGTGGTACACCTGGATCGACTAGCCCGCTACGATGGTGCTGTTCGGGACGACCAGCTTTGAGGAGGGAGCAGTGTCACCCAATTAGCGGTAGGCATGAGGCCCACAGCTGTGAAGAAACCAAAGGCCACCGAGCCACGCCTCCCATTAGTCTCTGTCACTAACTGAGAGGTGGTTAGGGAAGTGTCACCTGTCCCTCGACGTTTCTCTCCCCTTCTGTGGTCTGGAACGTTCGGGTGATTTGCGGGAAACCAGAGACTTCTAGAAGAACAGTGACATTCCTATAAAAAGGGTTTCAGAGAGACAGTCAGTCAGTTCTTGGTGTAAGGACGCAGTGCTAGTGAGAAGACCGTACGTAATTACGAGTGCAATTGTAAAGGACGAACTGGTGAATCGTAATTGTGTGCATTACATAATTTTATGTAATTGGCAAGTGTTTAACTGTAAGTCGGTGGAAATAAAGAACATTTTTGAGTGGTGAAATTGGACTTTTCATTTCACGAACCCACAAAGTCACAATACAGACCACACCACATTGTGCATATTTTGTCATAAAATTATACTCATTGCTTACCACTTCACCAATCTGTGAATGTAGCACCTCATCTTTCAGTTTGCTCACCATTAATGACATTGTCAAATATTCTTGAACAAAGTATGAAAATAAATAAAGAGAAATGTTTTCACAATCACAGATCAAGCACACACTCACACAAATGCATTTAAAAATACTAATTAATATAATGAACTATTCATCCACTCGAATTTAACAACACGGTGACAAGGCTAAAGCACTTCTTGCTAAGTTACCATGTGCCCCTCGCAATCAAGTCTGATGTTTCCTCCCCTAACAACAGAAGATGAACTCGTTTAATCTTCAGTGCTTATTTCGAGAGCTGCCACCTCCTCTGAATCAAACTGTATTTATTATTGCAATGTGTAAGGACTATGATACAATGAAGCACAAAATTAATATAATTTTGAGTCAAACTAATACTCAATGCTCCATTTATTGCTGGTATTTACCTAGAATGCATTTCATTAGGATCTTCCTAACATCATCAGCTGTTGTCGACTAATGGACGTTGGTTTGATGAACTCATTGGAGGTGACAGCGCGTCTCTCTCGGTATCATGATGAACTTGAAGTTTGGGTTTTCATCAAAGGTAGTGTTGAAATTAAACAATTTTCTTTCATATTTCTTTATGAAGACTTTTTCCCTCGTGGTTAATGCAGCTGGACCTTGGACACTTTTTAATAAGTGGATTTCTCGTTCTATATCATGATTCTCCTTCCAAAAATGGTATGCTACCGCCAATTTATCTATTTCTTTGTTCCTGATGCTCCTAAAATGCTCTTTTAACCTAATGTGCACTGATAAGCAACAGTTCACACATGTTGGCATACCGTTTCAGAGTTCGCTCGTGTGACCAAACCGCTGACACTTATAACACCGTAAAGGGTTTGGTATATACAGTCTAACTTCAGTACTCTCATACCCTGCCCTTATCCTCTACGGGAGATCTATCCGATCAAAGGTCAGGAACAGGATACGGGTAGGCACCAATTCCGCTCGCTCTCTGCGCTGAACTCGGTAGACAGCGGTAACACCTTGTTCTTTAAGGTTCTCCTGAATGCCTTGGTTGGACATTCCGTCCAACGCATGGCTGGTGACCACTCCACGAGAAGAGTTCAGGGTCTTATGAGCGCTAATGGTCACGGGATAACTGCCCAACATGTTAGGCTTTCAGATAGCAGCGGCCTGTGAAATGGAATGTGCTTCCACCAGGAGCGTGCCGTTGCGCGATCTTGTGCATATTTTGACAGGACCAGCGATTCTATCCAAACCCTTTTGGATGAGAAAGGGTTTACTGTACAGAACTTTTGGCCTCTTTCAGTTCTTCTGATCAATAAGTAGCGAGGACCAACAGACTCAACTACTCCCTTTACATTAGACTTTCTATTTTTGGTATTTTTAAGTGAAGGTGTAGCTATAAAGAGCAGCAATAAATTTCATTCCGCAGTGCTCCCCACCCACCACGGAGTGCAACAAGGGATCATCCCACGGGAATGACAGGGCTACACACGGGATATAGTGGGCTCGCCGTCCCACTCACCCTGGAGTTCGGTACAAAACCTAGTCCTGGCCGATTGATTAGAGGTGGGCTGGTCCCTGACCTCCCGTTTAGGCCAAGCAGAAACCAAAGTAGTATATCAGAAATGCGCACCCTCCCCGAATTCAGAAGAACACTGGTGCGAGCTCAGGTACGCATCCGTCAACCATCAGGATAAACCTTTGCACCGTCACGGGTCTCCACGCACGGTCTACACGTGGGTGGGCGTGTTGACTGTCTCCCTCAACCACGAGGAGGAGCCCACACGAGGGAGACTGTTGGCTCGCGACCCCGGGATCGCCAATTCCTGTACCTACTGCAGTAGGCCCCTGGGGGGTTTAACTATGTGAGTTATCTGAAAACAGAACATGCTAAGCTCCTTGGTGAGAGAAAATATGCCAAGTTTTATAACGTATATTAATTCCTTTTTGAATGAAGGTAAATGTTTCTGTAGTTATTTAGTGCTTCTAGTGCGCCGAGTGGTCCTCGGCGATCTTGTAGCTTTTCCCTGTTTGTCACCAAGTTTCAGTACTCTCTGGTCAGCTCCGCTGTGCATTTCTGAGCGCTCCCTTTTCCGGGACTCGTTGCTGTTTGTGATTGGCCGGGCGGTGGTGATTGAGTGGTTGTTGACCAAGAGAGTTCCTGGTGGGGTGGTTATCGCCGGTGAGCTGTGAAAGAGAGAGAATGTTTGTGGCTGGTGCCTCACAGGACCTTGGGGCTTTATGCTATTTGTCGACTGGGTAAGTTGCGACAGTTTTGTGCCTTCCTTGAGAGGTTTTACGGCAGAATTATAGTAAATTAATCTGTCATGTTTTCCGGATCAGGGTTTCCTCCGTCTTTAATATCTTTTAGGGGAATTTAACTTTTATACTTGTTCCTGTTCTGGTGCCACACATGCTTGTATATTTATTGTAACGGTATATGAATATTGAAATTTGAACTGCCTGGTGCAAGATCCAGTTAACTTGAGGAGAGGTATTTATGAAGTTCTTGGGTGTCTTAAGTGTAGAATTCCAGTGACAAAGTGAGATAGATTTTACATTGAATTGTTTTATCATATTTTAAATAGAGTTTTATATAGAATTTCTATGTAGTGTTTCAAACAGAATTTTTATGCAGAATTTTTATACAGAGTTTAATAGAAGTTTATATCAATTTATATAGAATTACGTTTTGTTACTTCCATTTGTATCTTTATTTAGTGCAGTTACCACTTTTGCTTTTATGCCTGTTGTTAACTACATCCCGCCATAACATTCGCCATAAGGTCTGCCCCGTTTGATTTGCTATAGCCGAGATTCCCTTTGTTATTTAATTTTTCTTGAATACTAGCTGTTGTGTTAATCTTGTAATTTCTTTTTAGGTTATTCAGTCTTTATATGGGCAGACGAATATAGTGTGTTTATTTTGATGTGATCTACAATATTTAGTTTCATTAAGTTTTTGTTAGCATTTGAAGAGTTTATTTTCCTTTGGGATTACGTACAAGTAAGGTTCCCAAGGAAGTAACAGCCAAACAAACAAAAAGAAAGAAAACTTTGGAGTTGAGTAGGCATGACATGTTTATGATGTGGGTAAAGTTCAACAAATAAATACTTAATATATCAGGGAACTGATTGTTTATACTTTTACACCCATTCTCCTGTATTCCTTCCTCAAGTGAGAGAACCCGCTTGTTTACATTCTTATGTTATTTGTGGTTGTTTGTGGCTTGCACAGTCGTAAGGGGCAGGGTTCGGGCTCACTAGCAGTCTCGTTTTACTGTCAAACAAGTTTGTTCTCTCATTTGTTTTTGTCCAAAAATGTAATGATCAGGATGTAAAACAAATGTACAAAAATAAATAAATGTGTATTAATAAAAAATTAGATCACGAAAAAAAGATGTAAAATCACGTTCCGAGGGAGGGTTTGAGTTGAGACTTCGAATATTGAAATGTGTGCCGTAGAAAATGTTTGTGAACAAATAAACTAAGTCGCTGATGACACTAATAGTAATTGTGTTGAACAAAAGCTTCAACGGGTTCTTAGAAACAATCCATCATACTCGAAACTGTGTGAAGTGCGAAATTGTTTAAATAACAACACAGATTTAAATATAAACTGTTTCAAGTATGCTCCAATAATATCATGCGATCTAGAGAGAACATTCTATCAACAAAAATATTTTGTCAGATAAATTTGAGAATATACGAATGTGCGTAGCTGTACATTGGAATAAAATTAGTGACCATAATTAAGATTTAATCAATGTTATTTGAATAGGCCTGTGTAGCTGTTCACAAAAGAGAGAATTAATGAGCTTAGGGACATTCTCATATTGATCATATATATGCGCTTATTCAAGAGCCTCTGTCGTCGACAGACTACGTACCCAAGTTCGGAATCACGTGTAACGTGCTCTACAGACGTCCTTCTCTCACTCTCAGTTCTTTGTAAACAAACATCATTCTATGGTCTCGGCGTAGCGCACTTATTAGGTTCGGTGTCTAAAGTTCTTGTCGTGATCATCACGGTCACCGCCTGCGGTGCTGAATGTAGTTTTATGCGGACAATAAACACTAAACATTTCATTTCACTTTCCAATTGCACACGTGTGTATGCATATCTGTGAGTAGCATAATTTAAAATCGTGAGGTCGGTAAATACCAAACTGGGAATTTAATTTCGGCACCTACAAAGGATTCGACACGAAGACTTTCAAGAAGATTCTCGCCTCCTAGACTACCTTTTATATGAAATATTGTTTTGAATATTTTGATTGAAATACCATTTGTTCCATATTTTGTGATGACAAATGAAAGGAATATCCTGCATTTTCAGGGAATTATCTTAGAAACCTTTGGCATAACTGGTAAACTGTAATATATACGCAAAATCTTACTGGATCAAAACATAAGGCTTATTAAAATACCCAACTTCTGTGAAATGCATTATTTCGTGGAATTACCCTTTCAGACATATTCTTGCCCTTTGTTTGGTTTATCCAATTCTTCTAATTTTCACCAATGGGAGTTGCTATTTGCTTTTCATATCGTCGCGATACAAAAGTATCGGAATTTCAAAGCCATCAAAGAGCCCCCAGTTCTTTCAAGATTTGACAATCGCTTAAAACATTCCGTATACCTACAATAACTTTGCTCCTGAAGATTATCAAAAGACTAATGCATGCAAATATGTATCCAGGTAAAAATGACATATCGGAACAAGCATTTTAAGAATAGTTTGCACAAGATAAGGGAAGACTCCCGTAGGAAGACTCCCCTTCAGCTGCCGTGATGCGGGTGCTGTGGACTCCTAGCACTCGTGGTATCTCTGACGTCACTAGAGGAACCCCGGGTCCAACATTTAAGCCCCTCCTGATTGGGAGTTGTTCTGATTGGGTTGGACTCGAGGGGGCAGTGGTTCCCGATACCCGTGGAAGATCGGGTACGTCTCAGGACGGGGTTGAGGGAAGCCATAATATTCCCGCCTACTAGCCAGCATAGCTAGTTGAAGGTGTGCTAAATCACCTGGCGGCCCCACCGAGGTCAAATCGGTAGCCTTCCCATTTTAGGGTTGGCCCGCGTAAGTGACGTATCCACTTCCATCCCGTCTTGAGTCCACAGGACCAGATTGAGGGCTTGTTAGTCTCTAGGTCTTGCCCTATGGAAAGCCTCACGGAGGTGCCGTGCGTCCTTTAGGGACAGCTCGGTAACTCCCTGGTCGTCAGAGGGGCGGTCAGCCGTCACGCTGTGAGGATCTGCCCTGGTAGATACCCTCGAGCTTTTAAGATAAGGAAAGTCAAATCGGTGCAACACAACACATTTTACCGAAGTAAAAACCACACCATGCTCTAGATGCACTCCTAAAAGAACAGCAAATTTATTACAGTGCAAATGATATGAACGGCTGTGTCGTTCTCAACTAATTCCAACACCTTATTATCCATAGGAGAAATTTGCTTGGGCCCATAAACATGTATTGGATTGCGTGACAGTAGTTAATGCCTTTTAGTCCATTTTAAAACGTGGTTCCTATATTAGGATTACTTTTCTTTTTGCAATTTAAGTCCTTTAACTTTTTAAATGATATCGGACGATAAATTGAATTAGAGAAATGATGCCCAATGGGCCCAGGATCCATAGAGCTTAGTTACCTGACATTCATATTTTAGGTTAAGGAAGACCCCGGAAAAACCTTAACCAGGTATTTCACCCTGACCGAGATTCGAACTCGGGACTTCTTGAACGTGAGGCAGACATGCTACCATCTACGCTATCAAAGCGAGCTTATATATTAGAATTAGGATTGGGTATACTTCATACGGGATTTGGCACTGCAACCCATCTTGCTCTATTGTGTCTATGCCGCCAATTGGCATAGGAATTTTGGAGAGGGAGGAGATAGATGGTGGCCATCCCAAGGAGCCATGACAGTGCAGCGGACAGGGTCCTTATGATTTACTTAAATGGAAACCTCCCCCGGTAGGACAACGGACATCCCCCCATTAGAGTGATTCGTAAGTGGTCCCAGACCAACAACCGACTTACCGAAGGAGAGTGGTTCACTTTAAGCATATCATCCTGCCATGCACTGCCCAGACACCTGCCGATATTTCTACTCTGAAAGAGAACACCTGGAAAGAGATGTGAAATGATAATGGAGATAAAATGCAGGAGTAGGAAATTCGGCGGATGTAACTAACCTGCCCACAGCATTCGCCTGGTGACCCGGGAGAACCCTCGACAAATCCCATGGGTCAGGTAGGGCGGCCACGGTCCTCCAGAATGTGGACTACTGACGAAACCGCCTATGCCATTCCGCTCGGTTGATTCCTATATTAACTTTTTATTTCAATAATAATCATGATCTGCTCTTTGGTATTTTGTACGAAATCTTGCAATCCATTAGCAAGTTTGTAATTTCATACAGAGGTGTATCAAAATTTGTATGTGGATTTGTATTAGCTATGGAAAAATTTGTTAGACTTAAAATGAAAGGGAGGTGAACATGTTAAATAAGAAAATACTTTCCAGTAAATACTTGACAAATTTTCCGATTTTAGTAAAGCCCTATACACCTGTAGTGGTTTCTAGATCTACTAATTTGTTAAGATGTAACTAGCAGTTTGTTATTTTCATGTTGATCCTTGACTACATAAATAAGTCTATTCTATTGATTTGCCGTATGGAATTAAGGATGGAAGGGATTTTCCCTATATTATATTAAGAAATAAGGAAATATATAAAAACAAGTCAATACATGGTTTTTTCTTTTATTTATTCTTATGAGATACAAGCGTGTAATTTATTTAGTCACATATAACATAATAAAGTACAAAAGATGAAGCGTTTTCCGTTGGAAGTACAAAACTAGTACTGCCTGAGGCTTTGTTAACGTAGGCCTTTAAATCTGATGTGGCTAAAACGTATTTTGCCAGTTGATGTTGACATATGTTTGCATTGCACAATAGAAAGTTTATATCATCGACAAATGATGACGTGCGAATTTTCGCTTTGTATCCTGGCGCGATGCCCATTAATGGATTTGAGGCGAAACTGTTCTTCGATGCATTTCTAGGACTGTCCTTTGCAGAGATGTTCGGCAAGTTTAGGTAGCTGATTTAGTAAGGTCCTGAAGCAGTATGATGAGAGATGACTGTTCCCTGCCTAACTCCATCAAACACCTCACCTGCGATTTGACACGTGAAAGTCCGGAAGCCAGACATTCAATCTCTAGCATAATTAGATTTAAGCCCTCTACTGGCAGTAGAATATTTTATGAGTTAGGCAAAATAACGGTAGAGGTTTGTTTTGCAGCTTTTTTTCCTTTTAGCTAGTTAATTGATTGTAAGTTGTGTACTGAAACTGCAGTGTTTTCATGTGCCTAAAACAAGTCTCGGTCTTTTGCATTTTTCACCGGGGTCTATATTGTACACTGCGTATAAGGCAGTTGAAGCGTTAGGAGAAGTTTTGGTAGAATGGGAGTGAGAGAGCGTAGATGTAGTCTCTTTGGGTAGGAATGTGTAGGTCACGACAGATTACAAGGTTAGGGATTTACCATGGGGAATCCGTGGCAATACGGAGGAATCGAGACTGTAGGACTTCAAGGCGGTGTAGGGAAGTCTTAGCTGCTACACCCCAAATGGCATAGGCATAAGTGATGGCTGGTCGGAGCACTTGTTTATAAACGAGCAATTTATTTAATATGGACCTCACTGAGCGTCGCCTGTACAATGGGTATAATAGACCCATATGTTTACTGACCTTGTTGGCTGTGTAGGTGATGTCCTTCCATGTCAGTTTTACATCAAGCAAAACGCCTAGCTATCGTACATAAGATTGCCAATGGACTCACCAAATAGACGAATAGGTGGTAGGTCATCTAATTGCCTCCTGGAGAATGTGATGGCTTGGCTCTTCTGAGGGTGGAAGCTCAAGCGCCATCGTTGAATCAGGTGGTGAGGAGGTCGGCGTAGTGCTGGATTCTATTTGCAGCCATATTATATCTAGCTGACGTGGAGGTTACAGCTGTGTTGTCTGCAAAAAGGTACAGCGAGCAGCGTGGCAAAGAGTGTAGGGTGTTGATATAGAGAAGGAAGAGAGTAGGTCCCTTGAGGAACATTAGCTCCAATAGGACGAGGTGAGGATAATATGCCATCATGGGAGAGAGGGAAGGATCTGTTGAGCAGATAGGAGTGCATGAGATGGGTCAAGTATGCAGGGGTGTTGCAGTGGATGAGGGGGGAAAGTAAACCTTCATACCAGACATTGTCAAAGTTTTGGTGATGTCCGATAATAGAGCAAGCACGTGCTGCTTACGGTTGAAGGCAGTGTACACTTCTTCGTCCAACTGAGTACGGGTTCCGGTGGAGTTACCCCAGGTTGATGTTGGAGGTTATTAAAGATGAAATGCACTTGAATGAATTCTTTCAAGCATTTTATAACAGGAGGAAGGCCATACGAATCGGAATACTATGCAAAAGAATCAGAATTTTGAGTTACAGCAGTCCAATGTAAACCAGATAGATTCTGAGGATTTAAATTTATGGCAAATGTAAATGTCTATCAATTTTTTAAAGTGTTTTAGAGCAGGTCTCTTTCTCTTTCACTTTCCGTGCTCCAACTTACATACCAATATATGTGTGCCTTCCATGACTTGTCAGGTGACGACATGTCTGACTTTGGTGCCTGCAGATCTTGCTGCAATATCACTCAAGATGTTTGCACCCATGGTGAGAGCTTCCTTGCACAAAGATTTTGCGCTGGATGGAAGGATGGGCTTAACAATTCGGAACACACTACACAAAAAGCTAACTAAGCCTCTACCTTGTTGAACGTATGGGCTTCCTACGTACAATGGTCGTATGTACTACCCCAGGCGCCCTCCACTCTGGTTTACATCGTACGCCATAAGCGGGTCCTTTGCCAAATGCATGGGCTTTTTTCATTTAGGAATGTAATTTATAATTGGACTCGCTTGGAAAACCCTTTTAAGAATTAGACATTAAAATCCAAGCGGTTTTTGTTCACCCATCTTGCAGTTCCTAGCGCCTCCGATTTGGCGCACCTCACGGTATCCACTTGATGCCAGTGACAGGAACTTGTGGTGACTAGATATTCTATTTCAGTTGTGCAGCACAGTGTTTCTATATTGAACACCTTATAGTGATATTTCGTGAACCGCTGGAAAATGTTGGTATTCCCCTTGACGAACAAGTTTCCGTCCACTATCCCATGTATGTTCGGGCCGTTTTCCATTTGACCCGAACTCCATGAAATGTGGTGGAAATTGTCCGTCACCCACGCGTTGGCTTTTCAAAACTTTTGAGGCCAAGCGTTTCTGGAAATGGTGGAGGGTGGTCTAAACAAAAAATGGAGAACTGTTTGCTCGCTTTGGAGCTCTCCTATGGCCAAATCTTTGACAAATATCTACCACTAGGCCACAGAACACCCATTGCATCGTTAAATAATTTTGCAACTGTTTTGTTATTGCATTTTTTTCCATTACTTCAAATGACAGCAATATAGGTTTGGAAGAGGTCTCACTGTTTATGGAACCAATCACAACATTGCCGATACATTGTCCTTCTACGTCTGTAGTTTCACCTACTGATACCCAGATGGAATTTTCACCTATCTCCGTTTTTATCTTCTCCAGAGATTCTTGATACACCACTTCACAATAATTTTTACGTAACCTTGACTGATCCGGAAAGTTGTGAGTAGTATATTTCTGTAGAAACTGTCGCAATGATGGACTGTTGACTTTCCAAAGAGGTATATCAGATCCGATGAGGGCATGGCAGAGATCAGTGTTGAATTCAGCATATTTACTTGTTGTGGGTTGCGTCATAAAAGTTTGATGAAATCCAGTGTATCTTTTCTTGCCAGCTTGGTGTTTTGTGATAGAAATATGTTTATTAATTAAAAATCGATGTTTTGAGTTCACATTAGTCTGACATGTATTGCAGAGTAACAACAACTCCCGCGCGATGAGTTCAGTGTCTTGTGCACTGCAATTGTGACGGGATAGCTGCCCAATAACATAGCTTTTAAGATAGTTGCTGCCTGGGAAACAGAGTGCGCTTTCACAAGGAGCGTGCTGTTTCTGGAGTGAGTACAGGGCTTGACTGGACCAGCAATTTTATCCAATCCCTTTAAGATAATGAAAAGGTTCAATGTCAGAAAGTTCTTGCCTTCCTCATTTCTGGTTACAACTAAGTAGCGAGGACCACAAGACTCGACTACTTCTTTTCCACCTTTGTTAAGTAATTTATTATTATTGTTATTGTTGAATTTTACCATACTAAATGTTCTAAGTTTCATCCCCCAGTGCTCCCCACCCACCACGGAGCCCAACAAGGGGGGATGACAGGGCTACACAGGTGATATAGCGAACTCGCCGTCCCACTCACCCTGGAGTTCGGTACAATACCTAGTCCTGGCCGATTGATTTGGGGTGGGTTAGTCCCTAACCTCCCGTTTAGGTGAAGCAGAAGCCAAAGTAATGCATTAGAAATGCGCACCCTCCCCGAATTTAGAAGAACACTGGTACGAGCTCTGATACGCATCCCTCAACCACCAGGACAAACCTTTCCACAGACACGGGTCTCCACGCATGGCCTACACGTGGATGTGTCTGTTGGCTGTCTCCCTCAACCACGAAAAGGAGTCCACATGAGGGAGACTGTTGGCACAGAACCCCGGGTGCACCAAACCAGTACCTACCGAAGTAGGCCCCTGGGGGTTTATTTGTATTAGAAAAACTATTTGAGCTAAAACTATGAGGTTTTCTTGGTTATGTTAGATATCTTACTCTCTACATTCCACATGGATCAGTTTTGGCAATATCTGAAATTTTGTCTTAGCGCGATTAGTATTTCATACAGATTGGTTAGGCTGGCACTCCTCACACACCACTTAGCGGGAATGTAATATGACAACACAGCAGAACTCTGATTGGTTGCTCACATAGTAGCGCTCAAGGACAAACACATACGCATTTGAAACACATAATAGAATGACTATGATAATAGAGCTGACAGGAGTAATATGAGTACCCATTTCATCCCCCAGACATCTTATCTGCAGCCACTGAAATGAACCGGGCCACGTTGGTGAGAAGTGAAAGGGGTAAATATTCCAAGCATATAATACATAAAATGGATGATGTAAGAATATAAGTATACAGCTAAACATTGTGTGGTACAATAATTAGCTTACAAAATCTTCCTCTGACCACACCAGTTTATATTAAATAAGGGAACTTCTAAAAAATTCAGTACTAATACAGTTTGAAATTGTATGTATTGCACCTGTATTGATTTGATTTGATTTGATTTATTGATTCATCCATTAAAACATGTACATGTTATAGGACACGTCAAATTAAAAACTAAAAACTAAGTACAATATTTATAATTAAGGTAGCTAACTAAATATTTACAAATTTAAAAATTCATTCACGCTGTAGAAGCTATTGGCTCTAAGGAAGTTTAATAACAATTTCTTAAATTGATGTTGTGATTCAATCTTTTTTATAGATTCAGGTAGCTTATTGTAAAGATGTAAGCCAGCATATGTGAAACTATTTTCATATATTTTTGTTTTGTGTGACTTCACAAATAAATTATTCTTTGTTCTAGTGTTGTGTATATGAATTTCAGAATTTGTTTTGAATAAACTTTGGCTTGCTTTCATATGTACAAGAGTTTCATATATGTATATACATGGCAGTGGTAAGATACCTAATTTACTGAAGTATGGCTTACAACTAGTTGTGCTTGAGACATCTGCTATGATTCTGATTATTTTCTTTTGGTATCTGAATACTTTTATACTGTCTTTAGAATTTCCCCAAAAAATTATACCATATGCCAACAAACTGTGTATATATGAAAAGTACACTATTCTCTGAACTTTCAAGCTTGACATGCCTGTAATCGCCCTCATTAAGAAACACATTTTACTAAGCTTTTTCGTCAATGCCTCTATGTGAGTTTCCCAATTTAAATTTTCATCTAGTATTAGTCCCAGAAATTTGATAGTTTGTACGTAATGTATTTGGTCTTGTCCCAGCATTAATTTTGGATACAATTGACTTCCACTCATTTTATTATAGAAGCTTAGGGCTGCTGTTTTCTCCTTACTCAATATTAACATATTGGCACTAAACCATTTTTGAATATATTTTAGATTATTTTCAATATGTACATCTGCCCCTTCCTTATTCACCCCTTTGATAAAAATATTTGTATCATCTGCAAAAAGTGTAACATTTATATTGGTTCTGTTTTCTACATTATCTGCCAAATCATTAATGTACGCTATAAATAAAAGAGGTCCAAGCACCGAACAACATTACTGAATAAACATTACTGCATAAGAAAAGACTAGTGTTTCTATATTCATGTATGTGGTATTCATAATAAAGCTATTTTCTTTACAGCGACTTTTCTTTTGGAAAATTGGTAAACTCTCTCCTGAGTTTGGTGTTATAGGTGACTGGCTCGCATTGTGGAGAACAAGGGAAATCCGAAGCTTCTGTATCATCTGCATCACTTTGGTATGTGAACTGCTAGTGGCATTCATTACCTGGTGATTTGAACGTTGTTCTCGTGGTATCTCTGCTTACGGCAAAAAATTTGATGTCTGAACCACGTATCCTGTAGAAGAATTGAAGGAAATTAATTTCAGCTAAAGTATTTATATATAATGTAAAGTTCCTCTGGAAACCAGAACAAAATTTTCAGTAGCATGCGGTTATTATGACATATCTTAAAACACAACTTGAAAACACTGAACGTCCATGAGGATGAAGAAACATAAAGAGAACGTGAATTATATTATAAAACTGTCAGCATAATTGACAGTTTTTTTCTTTGATATGGAGGAAAGCATTAAAATTGTAGTAGAAAGGGAATAAGATTAAAAAGAACAATTGAAGGTAAAATAGTGATTGAAGAGGAGGAAGCAAAGAAAAATAAATACTGTTAATGTGTTGAATGATTATAATATTAGCTACAACCAATGTTTATGTTCAAAACAAATAAGTACAACAGTTTAAATTTGAGACGATTTTTGTTCCATCACAGTTACAGTGATAATTGGGGCCCAGAAGTTTAGTAAAAAAAAAAGCACAGAAAAAAACAATACAGTAGGCTAGTAGTGACGGGTTTATATTACTCGACAGAGTAATATAAAACTTAATTTCTGCAACTCTGCCTTTTAATTCTACGAAACCACAAAGTTAAAAGTTCTTCAGCAAATTATTGCTACGAAAGTTATTCTTCGGTTACTACACGTTAAATTAAACATTTGTATAAACGGTTTAATGTAATATTTCCTTGTAGGTACAATGAGAATATGAAAAAAGGGTATGTCTATTTAAAAATTCAAGATGATAACAGGGAAAATCTAGGAAATTTTATTCCACATATATAAGTATTATTTTACACAAATAGTTTATCACCTAAGAACGTCAAACATGTTTCTTTTCATGTTATTGACATATTTCCTATATTCCTAGAGAAAAGCATTTAAAACAAAATGATTTAATTCTATCGATGTGATGAGCACCTAATGATTGATTTTATTAAAGTTATAATCGTTGTTTGAATCAATACACTTTGAGTTCCAATGGTCAATTTTGTCAACAAAAAAAAAAAAAAAAGAAAAAATCTGGTTTAGCAATAAGTAATTCACTTTCATCTTCTGTTGGTGAGCTATTTACGAGCTTCTTTGAAAATCATGTTACTAAAGCAGTCCCTTCAGTTTTTAAAATTTGCTATATATTCTAGATGATATTTTTATATTGTACCTCGTAAAGCACACTAACAGTGCTTTAAGACTTCTAAATTTAAGGATACGGCTGTAAAGTTCACATTAGTAACTGAAAACAATGGTTGCCTTCCTTTTCTACATCTAAAGATAAAAAATAACAATAAATTAAAGTTTGGCATTTATAGGAAATCAACTCATTGATAATTACCAGGGCTAGGATATATATGTATATACATATTCCTTAATTTCACACTCATTTTTTAAACCGATGTCCATCGATCATGTTGTCCTCTATTCAAATTAAACAAATTTATTTTACTTTACAAATTTTTCCATATTTTTGACAGTAGTACATATTTATATGTAAAATTAATATTTGTCCATATTTAGTGAT
Source organism: Mantis religiosa (assembly GCA_030765055.1). Lineage (NCBI taxonomy): Eukaryota > Metazoa > Arthropoda > Insecta > Mantodea > Mantidae > Mantis > Mantis religiosa. Next base: position 131,743 of record JAUKNK010000321.1, on the reverse strand, counting down.
TTTAACACAATTTTTGTACATATATTACTCTTAAGAGCAAACCTACACAGAATTTTCGTTTTCGTGACAAAAATGTTGTAATAATGACAAGCTTACAGTTACAATAGGGTACAAGGTACATGTAATTAGGCACATTTCTACTACCTTTGTATATAATAATTTGTGGAAATCCCTGCGTTTTCCACCTTTAAGTGGTCCCAGTTAAAGTCCAATTGTACTCACTAATTTCCTCCGTTGGAATGAGGGCAAGAAGACATCAGTGGCGTTGTTACTCTGGAAGCATTGGATGTTAATGTACTAAACGCTTTTTAGAATTTGAAAATTTGTTGGTCTTTCCTACCAGGAGTATCTATAAAACCCATTTTCTAGTGATTTATACCGTTCCTGAGGAAGATCAAGAACCAAATTTGGAGAATGGGACAGAGGAAGTAGTATCATCCGCCACTGGTTTTTCTAGCCTAGAAAGAGATGGCGAGTATTTGTTTCTCTTTCCAAACGTTGGTGTCACATGTAGTTGTAAATCTTTTCCTCAAATTCAGAATCAACCCATCCTTTCAGTCAGTGTTTATCTGTTAAACTGGTCTGGTTCTAAAATGCCTAAAGAAGCAAGAGCTACAATGAGGAAGTTAAAATATTTATGTTACCAAGTTCAAAGATGAAGGATTTTCAACAGATGGAAAAGTGTTGCTCTGCAATACATGTCAGACTAATGTGAACTCTAAACAGCGATTTTTAATTAATCAATATATTTCTACCACAAAACACCAAGTTGGCAAGAAAAGATACACTGGATTTCATCAAACTTTTATGACGCAACCCACAAGAAGTAAATATGCTGAATTCAACACTGATCTCTGCCGTGCCCTCATCGGATCTGATGTACCTCTTTGGAAAGTCAACAGTCCATCATTGCGACAGTTTCTACAGAAATATACTTCCCACAACTTTCCGGATCAGTCAACGTTACGTAAAAATTATTGTGAAGTGGTGTATCAAGAAACTCTGGAGAAGATAAGAACGGAGATATGTGAAAATTCCATGTGGGTATCAGTAGATGAAACTACAGACGTAGAAGGATGATGTAACGGCAATGTTGTGATTGGTTCCATGAACAGTGAGACCTCTTCCAAACCTATATTGTTGTCATGTGAATTAATGGAGAAAATGCAATAACAAAACAGTTGCAAAATTACTTAACGATGCAATGGGTGTCCTGTGGCCTACTGGTATTAAGCATGACCGAGTTCTGCCACTTTTGACTGATGCAGCTTCCTACATGATTAGAACAGCGGAAGCTTTAAGGGTTTTATTTCCGAAAATGAACCACTTAACCTGTACAGCGCATGCCTTACATCATATTGCAGACACAAACAGGGTAAATTTTCCAAAAGTGGACCAATTAATTTCTTGTGGAAAGAAAGTGTTCCTGAAAGCCCCCAGCAGAATTCAACTCTTGAAGGAAATGTATCCCAACGTACCTCTGCCACCGCGACCAGTACTAACCAGATGGGGTTAATGGTTGGATGCTGTAGAGTATTACTTGAAGAACTATGAAGCCATCAAGAGTGTGGTGGATACTTTTAATTTGGAAAATGCTGCCCCTATTAACGTTCTCAAATCCTTGTTGAGTGACAACTGTGTGAAAAATGATTTGTGTTACATTCAATCAAATCTTTGTAATATAACTAAAATAATTCGGAAACTACAAAATAATAATCTTACATTACCTGAAAAAATTTGATATAATGAAAAAAATGATTCATGAACTCAAATGTGTACGTGGAAATTTAGCTGATCTTGTGAAGTGTAAATTGGACAACGTGTTTTTAAAAAATGCAGGCTTTGAGGAAATGTGCAAAATAAGTGCAATCTTAAGTGGTTCGTCAAATATAAAACAGGAATCAGATATATGTCCTGCTGACATACTGAATTTTAAACACGCTCCAATCACTTCATGTGCACTAGAACGAAGCTTCAGCCAATATAAATCACTTTTGTGAGACAGCAGGAGAAGCTTCAAGTTTGAAAATTTAAAACTTTTGTCGCATATTGTTATTCTAGCAGAAATAATGAATAGATACAAGTGAAAGAATAAATATTGAATATTTTAATTTATGAATCCAGTATTTGAAATGTATTTTATAGGTTCTATTTTACCAAATATGTGTGCATTTTATATATATATATATATATATATATGTGTGTGTGTGTGTGTGTGTGTGTGTGTGTGTGTGTGTGTGTGTGTGTGTGTGTACTTAATTCGACAATTTTAGCACATCATGTACATATTGTGACTTTGTGGGTTCGTGAAATAAAAAGTCCAATTACACCACTCGAAAATGTTCTTTATTTCCACCGACTTACAGTTAAACACTTGCCAATTACACAAAATTACGTAATGCACACAATTACGATTCACCAGTTCGTCCGTTATCGTTCCGATGCACGTACACGGCGCTACTTCACTAGCACGTCAAACACTAACTAACTGACTGTCTCTCTGAAACCCTTTTTATAAGAATGTCAGTGTTTTTCTAGAAGTCTCTAATCACCGAACGTTCCAGACCACCGGAGAAGGGGAGAGAAACATCGAAGGACCGGCGACACTACCGCAAATCACCCCTCAGTTAGTGACAGAGACTAATGGGAGGCGTGGCTCAGCTCCCTCTGGTTTTCCTCACAGCTGTGCCGTCATACCTTCCGCTAATTGGGTGACACTGCTCCCTCCTCAAAGCTGGTCGTCCCGAACAGCACCATCGTAGCGGGCTAGTCGATCCAGGTGTACCACCAACATCTTTCCTCGGGGAACCTTCTGGATGCGGTAGACCACGTCGTTAATCCTCTTCACCACCCGGTACGGTCCTTGCCATGGCTGCTGGAGCTTCGGGCAGCGTCCCTTGGTCCGGGTAGGACGGTACAACCAGACCAGGTCACCTTGCTGGAACCCTTGGCTGTTGGCTTGCCTATCATATCTGGTCTTCATGCGGTCGCTCGCCTTCTGGATGTTCTGGCGAGCCATCTCGTGCATGTCGTGGAGGCGGTCCACCAGGTTCTCCACATACTCGGTCACCGGCTGCTTCACCTCCGGAGGGCTTCCGAAAGCCAGGTCACAAGGGAGGCGTAACTCTCGACCGAACATTAAGCTGGCTGGCGTCATCCCAGTTGTGTCGTGTGTAGACGAGCGATAGGCCAGCAAAAACAGTGGCACCTTGACGTCCCAGTCTCGCTGATGGCTGGCCACGACTTTCCTCAGGTGTTCCTCTAAGGTCTTGATGTACCTTTCGACCATGCCATCCGATTGGGGATGTAGAGGCGTAGTGCGAGTCTTGTTCACCCCAAGCCTTTGTAGTGCCTCCTTCATTAGGTTGGACTCAAAGTTGGTACCCTGGTCACTGTGTAGCTCTAACGGCACCCCAAATCGACAGAATACTTGCTCCACGAGGCAGTCTGTGACTGTCTTTGCCTCTTGGTTTGGGATGGCATACACCTCCGGCCACTTGGTGAAGTAGTCCACGACCACCATTAGGTACTTGTTGCCTCGGTCGGAAACTGGGAACGGTCCAGCAATATCAACGGCGATCCGTTCGAATGGCGCTCCGACGTTGTACTGCTGCATGCGACCCCGGCTCCTAGTCTGAGGGCCACGACACGCCGCGCACACGTGACACTGACGGCACCATCTCTCAGCATCTGCTCGGAGTCTCAGCCAGTAGTAGCGCTGCCGTAGTTTGTCAATCGTTCGGTTCGCTCCCAGGTGTCCTCCCGAAGTACCGGCGTGCACTTCCTCCAGGACTTCCGGGACCTTACTCCGGGGAAGTACCAACTGCTCTCTCTGCGTCTTCCCATCGGGTGATTCCCATACCCGGAACAGCACGCCCTCTTTGGTCTTCAACGAGTCCCATTGGGCCCAGTACGACTTGTATGTGGCGCTCCTCGGTGCGATGTCCTCCCAGGTTGGTCTCATCCCTGCCTCCACCTCCCTCAAGAGTGGCCCCAAGTCTGCGTCCGCCAGCTGCTCCCTCCTCAGGCCTGCGCTATCCCAGCCTTCAGCAGGCACTGCCACAACTACTCGGACTACTGCGGCACGCTCCTTCTCTTCCACTCTTGTGCACTGGCCGCACTCTTCTGGACAGGGTCTTCGGGACATGGCGTCTGCGTTACCGTGGCTCTTCCCTCTACGATGTTCCGAGGTGAAGTCGTACTCCTGCAGCCTCTGGACCCAACGTGCTGTCTGGCCTTCCAGGTTCTTAAAGCTCAATAGCCAGGTTAGGGCGGAATGGTCAGTCCTCAGGTGGAATGGCTGACCGTACAGGTACTTGTGGAAGTGCTCCAATGTCTTTACTACCGCCAGTAACTCCCGTCGGGTGACGCAGTAGTTCTTCTCTGCCTTGGATAGCGTCTTGCTGTAATAGGCTATCACCCGCTCATGGCCTTCCTGGATCTGCGATAGGACACCTCCAATGCAATGGTCGCTGGCGTCGGTGTCCACAATGAAGGCACCACCCGGTTGTGGGAAACCCAAAATTGGAGCACTGCACAGGGTCTCCTTTAGGTGCTGGAAAGCGTTTTCTGCGTCCTCCGTCCACACATAAGGCCGGCGTTCCTCTGTCAGGCGGGTGAGGGGTTTTGCGATGTTGGAGAACCCCTTTATGAAGCGCCTGTAATAACTGCACAGCCCCAGGAAACTGCGCAATTCTTTCTTGTCCTTTGGGCGAGGCCAATCTCTCACAGCCTTTGTCTTCTCCGGGTCTGTGGCCACTCCGGTTGCTGAGACTATGTGGCCCAAGTAGTTAACTTCCTTGCGGAAGAGCTGGCACTTCTTCGCGTTCAGCTTCAAGTTGGTTGCCTGCAGTCTCTGTAGCACCTTACTCAGATTCTCGAGGTGATCTTCAAAAGTCTTCCCGACGATGATGATGTCGTCCAGGTATAGCAGGCAGGCATCGTAAGTCAGCCCTCTCATCACTGACTCCATGAGGCGTTGGAAGGTAGCTGGTGCGTTGCAGAGGCCAAAGGGCATAACCGTGAACTGCCAGAGCCCTTGGCCCGTCGAGAATGCAGTCTTCTCCTTGTCTCTCGGGTCTAGAGCTACCTGCCAGTAGCCCGAATTCAGGTCCAGGGTCGAGAACCACTGTGCACCAGCTAGCGTGTCCAGGGTGTCGTCAATCCGGGGTAAGGGAAAACAGTCCTTCCGGGTGACGGCGTTCAACTTTCTGTAGTCTACGCAGAAGCGCAGCTCGCCGTTCTTCTTTGTCACCAAGACTACAGGGGAACACCAAGGGCTGTCAGACTCTTCAATCACTCCCCTGGATCTCATGTCCTCCAGCATGTCTCGTACCGCCCCTTGCTTCGCCAGCGGAACGCGCCTATGTGGTTGCCGAATAGGCCGGGCGTCCCCGGTGTCGATGCGGTGAAGCACTTTGTCCGTGCGGCCGTAGTCACTGTCACCTTGGCTGAAGACGCGCTGGTACCGCCTTAGCAGTTGTCGAACCTTCTCCAGCTGTTCTGTGGTCAGGTGGTCGGCCGCCCTCTCTACCAAGCCTTCTAGCCGGGGCCCCAGGTGTTGCTTCGGCGCCGGCTCCTGTGTCTCGTCGATAGCTGTTACGCTCACCACGGGCTCGCACATTCCCAACTCCGTCCCGGCCTGGACGTCGTGATCGGCGTCCGTAGGATTTAGCAGTCTCACGGGCACCTCCTCTCGGCACGGCAGCAATGCCCTGGCTACACACAGTCCGTTTACAGGCGTCTTCTGGTCCAGCATCATGTTCCTGGTTCTCTGGCCCTCCAGTCGCGCCGTCACCACCACCTCGCTCCTCGCGGGAACAACCACGTCTTCGTCCAAGACGACCGTGCACATTCCAAGGCGCTCTTCGGGTTGACGGAGTATAACCTCTTCTCCGTTAAGCCGCAGGACCTTCTTGCCGACGTCGACCGTCGCCTCATGGCTCCTGAGGGCATCCAGTCCCAGGATCACCTCCTCAGCCACCTTCGCGACGAACACCCACAGACGCACGGCACTCCGTCCCAAGTTCAGCTCCAGCAGGGCCTCCTTCTCCACAGGCAAGGTGTCGCCCGATGCCGTGACAAGCTGGTATGGCCGGCTTGGCTTTCTTGTCGGCAAACCCTTCGCCACGTCAGGTCTGATGATGGTCACGGCCGTCCCGGTGTCGACCAGCACGCGGCACGGCTTTCCTCTTATCCAACCGTCCGCGATGAGGCTGTCATCCATACGCCGGCTGACGGCGCGCAGTGTCACTCGAGGGGATGGTGGTGATGGCGCCGACGTGCCCCTCTCCACGACGGCCCTTACTCGTTTTCCGGCTGCTCTTCCTGGTGTGGGCAGTCTCTCTGCAGGTGTCCGGGCTGTCCACACCCCCAACACAGGCCACTAGGTGTTCGCCGGCGTCCCTCAGCTGGTCTTCTGTCTCCGGCATAGCGGACGCTCCTCGTTCTCGACGTCGGGAGGGATGTTATTTTGGCCGCCTCCATCCTTAATGCCGCTGTCAGCGCCTCGTGGATGGTTTTATATTCGCCGAGCATTAGGCGCTGACGAATCTCCGTGTCCCGTACCCCGTCGACAAAATTGTAGGCGGCTTCCCGGGATACGAACTCCAGTGGCAGGTCAACCAAGGCCTTGCTAGCCAGCTGCTCGATGGCTATGGCGAACTCCTGCAGCGTCTCCCCCGGCTGCTGCGACCTTGCCTTTAGCTGGCTTCGGTATGCTGCGGCTAAGCGGTGGTTCCCGAAGCGATTCTCCAGGGCCTCCCAGATGTCCTTGGGCGCCGCCATCGTCTGCACCGCGTTTAGCACTTCCGCGGCCCGTCCCTGGAGGCTGGCTATTAACTGTGTAGCCTCCTCCTCCGGTGACCACCTGTTGTGCCTGGCCACTGTGTCGAACTGGCGGCGGAAGACTTCAAACGTTGACGCGCCGTCATACTTGGGAGGTTTGACGCGCGCAGATGTTGTGTCGCGTCCCGGCGCGTCGGGCTTCAAATCCTTCAACCTCCTGCCGACGACGTCCTCCACCATTGCGTTCAGGGACTTGACGCTGCTGTCAGCCTTCCCTTCCAGGTTGTTAATGCGGTTCGCAAGGTCTTCGACGTCTTCCACCACGGCGTTCAGGGTCTTGGCGTTATTGTCGGCCTTTTCCTCTAAATCATTAAGGCGGTCGTCTACTTGGCCCATCCGCTTGCCCAGCTTCGTGACGTCATCCCTCACGCCGGCCAACTGTTCGTCAAATTTGGCGGCGAGGACCTCGTTCGCCTCCTTCATTTCCGTGGCCAGACTGTCGTTCGCTGCCCTCATTTCTGTGGTCAATTCGGTCTTTATTTCTTCCGTCTTCGCTGTTATTTCGGCCTTCATTTCCATCATCTTCTCCAAAAATTTTTCCAATGCCGCGTCCATGGTTGTAATGTTCGGTGATGTTATGTTCCCGCTTCCTGACACCAGTGTGACTTTGTGGGTTCGTGAAATAAAAAGTCCAATTACACCACTCGAAAATGTTCTTTATTTCCACCGACTTACAGTTAAACACTTGCCAATTACACAAAATTACGTAATGCACACAATTACGATTCACCAGTTCGTCCGTTATCGTTCCGATGCACGTACACGGCGCTACTTCACTAGCACGTCAAACACTAACTAACTGACTGTCTCTCTGAAACCCTTTTTATAAGAATGTCAGTGTTTTTCTAGAAGTCTCTAATCACCGAACGTTCCAGACCACCGGAGAAGGGGAGAGAAACATCGAAGGACCGGCGACACTACCGCAAATCACCCCTCAGTTAGTGACAGAGACTAATGGGAGGCGTGGCTCAGCTCCCTCTGGTTTTCCTCACAGCTGTGCCGTCATACCTTCCGCTAATTGGGTGACAATATTTTGACATTTAACTACATATATGTGCACATATTTTGACACTTGTTAGTTCATATAAATTCTAACCCTGGTAATTACATATAAAAGGTAAAAGTGTTAACCCTCCTCCACATAAATGTGCTCTTTTTGATAGTTTAATTCACAGGTTTATAAATATACCATAATAAAAAGGAGTTTAACAGAGAATATAAACGCTCAATTAATATTTATTTATTTAATGGTTTTAATCCAGAACATATACGTAAATTAATTGAAATATTTCATGTCAGAAGATGTAAATTATGTCTCTACTATAACCAAGTGAAAGGTGATATACCATTTTTGGGCTCATTTAAACTTTCAAAAACTTTAAAGAATTTGGTATAATTTTGATTCCTCAAAATAAATATAAAATGCATAAGAACTTACTTAATCATTCTAAAAGATAAAATGTTTGATAATAAAGGATCTGTCATTTATCAATTTAATATTCTAAATTACGACTGGGTTTACCTGGTAAGAAAACACCTAATTTGAAAATTAGAATGAAGGAACATTTTTACAAGCATTAGGTTCAAAGAGATTGATAACTCGGCTGTGACAGGTGGTGAAGGCCATTTCACCAGGAAATTAATCCATAAGTTAAATTATTAAAAAAATTAAATGCACCGATAAGGGAATGTTTGGGAGAAAGCATTTATTTAAGAAACTAGGAATCATGTGATGAAATTAGAAATACCACCGATGAATTCAGCCAATAAGTTTGTTTTATTCTCAGAGATTGCTATTAATTAAAAAAAATAATAATAATCTGTCAGCCAGCGGCTGTAATTACATCTGCTGTTTTGCACAAAATTGTTAACAGCTACTCTCGATATAATCAACATTCACAAAGCTTTGTTATTGTAGATGGTAGTTTGGTGTGACACATTCTCTCTAGAATATTCGTATCACAAATAAGGAAAATGCTGAAATAAGTACCAAGTTTGATATTTAATCAGATTGTTCATTTTTACACTCACCCACACTGATAACACACTCGTATTCTTTAACTCTTATTCGTTTGTTTTTAATCATTAGATCACACACACATTCCCACTCCTATTCATACTTCCAGACTCCGGGGAATATGGGGAATCATCTTAAAAGCATTTTGTCAGATAAATGGGACCTTGAAATGTATATTTCCGGTAAATGCTGGCTATGGAATTTCTGGGTGGAATGCAATACTTTCTCTAATTTGTACGGTAGAGAAAGTAAAAATATATTACAAAATCTGTATATGAGAATACGAATATCTCGGAGTCATAACACACCTTATTTTGAATGTGGGTTTTTATCTTTCGATACAGTGGAAAAAATATTTTGTGACTCCAGTGAATGTACAGTAGTTTCTGTGTGGTGGAGAAAATAAAAAAATTAAAGGAAAGCGTAAATGACACTAAGGAATATTGAATCATACATTTAATTGTTATCGACAGATCTATAAAAGTGAAGTTTTTGAAGGATTTCATGCAATTTTTATCTATGAGTACCCTTAAGTCATGCCCAACACTTAACCACCTTGATAGTAAAAGTGTTTAAGTCACAAAACTTCAGTCCAGTAACTGGTCAGTTCACGATTATATAATCTTCGAATATGATGAAATAACCCTAATGCATAAGCCAGATACTACAGGAGGTGACTACGTAACTACGATCAACTGCTACCGCCAGGGTGACACTGCTCCGTCCTCAAGGCTGGTCGTCCCGAACAGCGCCTTCGTAGCGGGCCAGGCGATCCAGGTGTAACACCAACATCTTTCCTCGGAGCACCTTCTGGATGCGGTAGACCATGTCGTTAATCCTCTTCACCACACGGTACGGTCCTTGCCATGACTGCTGAAGCTTCAGGCAGCGTCCCTTGGTCCGGGTCGGGCGGTACAACCAGACCAGTTCACCTTGCTGGAACCCTTGGCTGTTGGCTTGCCTGTTGTATCGGGTTTTCATGCGGTCGCTCGCCTTCTGGATGTTCTGGCGAGCCATCTCGTGCATGTCGTGGAGGTGGTCCACCAGGTTCTCCACATCCCTCAAGAGTGGCCCCAAGTCTGCGTCCGCCAGCTGCTCCCTCCTCAGGCCTGCGCTATCCCAGCCATCCGCAGGCACTGCCGTGACTACTCGAACTGCTGCGGCACGCTCCTTCCCCTCCACTCTTGTGCACTGGCCGCAATCTTCTGGACAGGGTCTTCGGGACATAGCGTCCGCGTTACCGTGACTCTTCCCTCTGCGATGTTCTGAGGTGAAGTCGTACTCCTGCTGCCTCTGGACCCAACCTGCTGTCTGGCCTTCCGGTCGCACCGTCACTATCACTTCGCTCCTCGCGGGGACAACCACGTCTTCGCTCAAGATGACCCTGCAAATTCCAAGGCGCTCTTCTGGTTGACGGAGTATAACCTCTTCTCCGTTGAGCCTCAGGACCTTCCTGCCGACGTCGACCGTCGCCTCGTGGCTCCTGAGGGCATCCAGTCCCAGAATCACCTCCTCAGCCACCTTCGCGACGAACACCCACAGACGCACGGCACTCCGTTCCAAGTTCAGCTCCAGTAGGGCCTCCTTCTCCACAGGCATGGTGTCGCCCGATGCCGTCACAAGCTGTTATGGTCGGCTCGGCTTCCTTGTCGGCAAACCCTTCGCCACGTCAGGTCTGATGATGGTCACGGCCGCCCCGGTGTCCACCAGCACGCGGCACGGCTTTTCTCTTACCCAACCGTCCGCGATGAGGTTGTCATCCATCCGCCGGCTGACGGCGCGCATTGTCACTCGAGGGGATGGTGGTAATGGCGCCGACGTGCCCCTCTCCACGCTGGGCCTTACTCGTTCTTCCCGCCGCCCTTCCTGGTGTGGGCAGTCTCTCTGCAGGTGCCCGGGCTGTCCACACCCCCAACACAGGCCACTAGGTGTTCGCCGGCGTCCCTCAGCTGGTCTTCTGTCTCCGGCGTAGCGGACACTCCTCGTTCTCGACGTCGGGATAGATGCTACCTTGGCCGCCTCCATCCTTAATGCCTCTGTCAGCGCCTCGTGGATGGTTTTATAATCGCCGAGCATTAGGCTCTGACGAATCTCCGTGTCCCGTACCCCGTCTACAAAGTTGTAAGCGGCTTCCCGGGATACGAACTCCAGTGGCAGGTCAACCAAGGCCTTGCCAGCTAGCTGCTCAATCGCTATGGCTAACTCCTGCAGCGTCTCCCCCGGCTGCTGTGACCTTGCCTTTAGTTGGCTGCGGTACGCTGCGGCTAAGCGGTGGTTCCCGAAACGATTCTCCAGGGCCTCCCAGATGTCCTTGGGCGCCGCCGTTGTCTGCACCGCGTTTAGGACTTCCGCGGCCCGTCCCTGGAGGCTGGCTATTAGCTGTGTGACCTCCTCCTCCGGTGACCATCTGTTGTGCTTGGCCACTGTGTCGAACTGGCGGCGGAAGACCTCAAATGTTGACGCGCCGTCATATTTCGGCGGTTTGACGCGCGCAGATGTGTCGCGTCCCGGCGCGTCGGCCTTCAAATCCTTCAGTTTCCTGCCGACGACGTCCTCTACTGTGGCGTTCAGGGACTTGACGCTGCTGTCGGCCTTTCCCTCCAGGTCGTCAACGCGGCTCGCCAGGTCCTCGACGCGCTCGTCCACTTGGCCCATCCGCTTGCCCAGCTCCGTCACGTTATCCCTCACGCCGGCCAACTGTTCTTCAAACTTCACGGCAAGGGCCTCGTTTGCCGCTTTCATCTCCGTGGCCAGACTGTCGTTCGCTGCCCTCATTTCTGTGGTCAATTCGGTCTTTAATTGTTTCAACTCCGCGGCCAGGTTGTCATTTGTAGTCTCCAGCTTCGCGGCCAGGCTGTTATTTGCCGTCTTAATTTCCTTCATTTCCGCGGCCAGGTTCTTATTCGCCGCTTCTGTTTCCGCAGCGAAGTTGTCATTTGCTTCTTTCATTTCCGTCATCTCCAAAATCTTTTCCAATGCAGCCTCCATGTCATCCCACTCCTGACACCAATTGTGACTTTGTGGGTTCGTGAAATAATAAAACGAGGTTACAAAACACAATTACTACACTTTATTCTCCTTGAAATATACTGTTCACCATTACCTTTCTAGCTAACCTGAAAACTGTTTTATTTTACAAAAACTACCTTCAACTGTCCGTCGCTACCTGTCATCATTTTTCATCGGCTTCGCGAGTCTACCGCCAGGGTGACAATACTAATAATTTACATAATGTATTTTAAATGTTAAATCGACGTTAATTAGGGTAATTTAACTATCTTCTTTACATTTGTTTCATATATGCCAAGAAATCTAATTGAACTAGAAAGAATAAGTGATGTTACCTTCTGATCTCTCACAGTTGGCTTGGACTCCAGTTGGTGTAAATTGCACCACTTTAATTAGTATCCTTGGAATAAGCGACCTAAAAATGAGAAAATTAAATCACTATGGTTAGTGGGCAAACAGGAATTCTCACAAAGACACTACATAATTTCTCAAGATCATTACCAGGTATACTGAAAGAGATCAAAGATACGAAAACCTAACACATAAAGCCCGAAACATCACAAAGGAGCTAGCATTACAATGTAATCTGTTGTTAAGGGGAGGCATTGGTGAAATTTGGTTGAAAATGATAAAAAAACAAACTTTCCATTTTTTGGTTTAAAATTATGTTTAAACATTGTAGTTTCAGAATCTGCCGTTAGTTAGGCCCTATCGCCATTTAAAGAGCCGCTATGTCATTATTCAAATGCCCATGTGCGGCTGGGCGTGGCCATTTATATTGCTTTTACTCGTGTGTCGCAAAGAAATTGATGGAATTCTCACGTTTAAACTACGCGGTTTGATTCCAAACATTGTGGTAATGTGCAGAAAAATCTTCTGGATGTTTGTGGAAGCTACTGAACCTGTCTGTATCCATTTACTACTTTTAAAAGTAAACAAAGATTTCCACTGACATGTAGTGTTTGTGAAATATGGTATACATGCAAGTGAAAGCTGTGGATACCAGCTAATATTAAATTGCTATTGTTTAGAATAGGAATAAAGCCTGATTTAACATTGTATTGCTTTCTTGTTGCAACAGTAGGTATATGATTCGTACCAGGTTAAGATAGGAGTACAGTGGCTATTTCGAAGCAAAATATAATGAAACTTAAAGGTTTTCTAGCCATAATAGTAAGTAATGATACTAGAATACTCTGCTTGAGGTAAATGTTAAGTGAAAACATATTATAGCCCAAGAGTTCACAGTGATTCTAGTAGGTCAGTAGAAGAATGGTTTATGTAATTCTGGGCATTGGCAAGGGTCATATTTCTATGCAGAAATTTTGTATGACCATGGTTATGAATTGCATGTACTACTGTACTTAAAATTTCCATCTCATAGACAAAAATTAAGAGATTAGAACTATTCTACGGGAAGGCTGCATTAAAGGAGGAGCACAGAATGCTAATGAAGGTCTGCATGGAGTAAATGTCACAAAGAAGTTTTTGTACTAAGAAAGAAATTGCATTGCAGTGATTGCAGCTATTAGTGAATTTAATATGGGCTATAAAGATAGACAAAATTTTAAGGTAAACGTTGCAGCAAGCAAAGTAAATCTTGTTAGCAAGAAAATTAGCAGTATTAGGGATAGGTGAAAGCTAAAACAAAGTGCTCAAAGTTTATTGAGAAAACATAAATCTGCCAAGAAGCAGTTAAAAGTGACTAAATTAAAAGAAGAGTGAGTGGTCTTCATATAGTGCAGGAGGGTTTTGAAACATAGAAAAAAATGTTGTTTATATTTAGAGCTTCTCACCAGATTTTTCTTCATGTCAAACTTTTAGCATTTTTAATACTCTTTATAGTCCAGACACTAAAGTTTTCAATAAATTTCTTTAATGTTTGCATATATGTATATTCCTAGATACGTTTTCAATAAAAATTGGTATCATTATGGTTGTATATCAAAAAGTATAATAATTGGTATTGAAAAAGGGTAATTGAGAAAAGTTCAAGAAAATTCTATCATATCCTTTAATTTTCTCCTCCAGAACCACAAGACATGGGCAAATGAGTATATACATATATAGTTTTGTAATTATTTTCTAAAGGAACCAGAATCCAAAGTTCCAATCATTTATAACAAAAATTGTAGAGAATGAAATATGTTTCCCAATGTAAAGAAATTGCAGCAAAAATTTAAATTATTATTATTATTTTTTTTTTTTTTTTGCTAAAAACTATTGTAGATAGAAATATTATAAACAAAAGAGCCAAAGCAACCAAAATAAAGAGAAAGAAGATAAGGTAGCTCTAGGGCCTGCATATGGTGCATGACGTTTTCAAAGTAAATGAAGTAGTGTAATTTCTATCTAAATCTTTAAATTCATTTTTCTCCACTTTCAATTTTTGAACATTTGGTATCTTCAAAATGCTCCAACTTCTGCAATTCTCAACGAATATGTATTAAACTTTGGATACATATTCCTAAATAAATGTTTAATAAAAATTGGTATTTTTGTTGATTTAAATTAGTTTATTTATTATTGAATTTTAAATCTCAAAATTGAAAATAAATTAAGAAAAATTTAATATATTCACATATAAAAAATTTTTTCTCCAGAAATACATGATACACACTTTAAAAGTACAGCAACTTTTGTAACTGATGTACAGAGAAACCTGAATCTAAAATTTAAGGTTTCTAAAAGAACTGTATGACCTGGGACTTTTTATATAATATACAAAAGTCATACTATAAAAAGCACTAAATATATTTTTTTTTGAAAAACTATTTAAGATACTAGGATGGATTTTGAAAGCTGAACTAGATTCCCTATACCCCACCTAATGATAAAATTTCAAGCAGTTCTGATGTAAACTCTGGATTTTAGCATTTTTCACAGATGCCTACCCTTAAACATAAAGAATACTTTGGAAACTTCAAATGCCACGGAAAGTTATTTAATGCAAACTATATAATTAACAGGTTTAAGTATTCGCCAATCGTTTACATTTACATATATGCATAAAAGAACCCAAGTTTTGTTTTTTCACATGAATGAATCTGCAGAAATATTCATGATGGCACTTTGATAGAACTCCTTAGCAAGATGCTCAAAGGTATCCAGGGCCCATGGAGCTTAGAGCTACCCAACATTCGTCTGTAAGGATAAGGGAAAACCCCGGAAAAAACCTTATCCAGGTAACTCATCCTGACCGAGTTTCGAACTCGGGACCTCTTGAACGTCAGGCAGACATGCTACCATCTACGCTACCGAGGCGGGCAGAGTGTCGGTGGCAGTGTATACAAAAAGTAATGTACATTTCTCTTAGTTCCATGGCCTATATAGTTTCCTACCTGTGTTAAAAGTGATGGGTAGTATCCCTTTTTTACATACCTAATAATTTCTGACGAAATGTTCCAGCATGGTTATTGATCTTCAGTGTTTCCATAACAAATGACATTGTGAGGGAGTGAAAGCTTGGGAGAGAATAAGTAAAGCGGTAAGGGAGAGAGTGGAAAGATTGAGAAGGAACAAAAAGCGAGAGACAGAGTAAACAAGTTTATTTTTTTTTATTACATAACATGAAACTTTAATAAGATGGCCAGGAATGTTAATATGACAGTAATTATGCATAACGTAAGTATATGTACAAATATCTTATACCTTGGTTATCTAATTTTATTAATTTCATAAAGACTTGATCATTAGTATTCTTCATTTGGTCTTACTGTACTTTTATTCTTGCTTTTTAAACTACTGTTTTCTTTAGTTATGCCAATCTCGCCTTTTTAAAAATGTACAAGCTCTGATACAAGAATTTCATAAAAAAATAAGTAAATTAGTGTCCTATGAGAAACCAATTTTATACATGTTCTCTGTAAAATGAATTGACCCCTTTGATAGGAAGAGGATGGGCCTCTGTGTTATATACCCATTCATCAAGTGAAATGAGGCTGTCATCACTAAAGAGAAGATAAAGGTATTTTAATGTTTCTGCAAGAAAGAAGCTCTGCTGTACATCATCTTTAGGTGAATCTTTCAGGTACACATTTTTGAGCCCTGTGTAACCTCCTGCAACACGGCAGTGCTTCTCCAGAGCTTGGACAGCTTCCCAGCCCCAATCACGGTATTTCTGTTGCTTGGTAAGCCTCCACATAACAAAATATGATTCTATAACTTCTGGTCTAAGTATGTAATACTTTTGACTGCACTTTAATGCTTCTGCCTCAATAGCATCCGTAAAACGGAGTGATTCAGGTCCCAATTTTACCGCTGTTCGGTCATAGGATTCGTGACATGTATGAGTAATAGCTTCTGCTATTTCCAAGTATCTTTGAGACAAATCATTGTTCAGCGTATGGGCTCCTAATCCTATCAGACCACCTGAGAAGCATGCAACATGATCCATTTTATGCTCCAGTCGATCCAATTTCATATCCGAGATGTATGTCAGTCCACCAGGTGAAACCTTTAGCATGTGAAGAAAAATATATTTTAAAGCATCATCATACATATTCCTGGATTCCTGATCTTTTTTGCCTGATTGCAGCCAGGCTTTAAGCAGGTACTCATAAAAACTATCACCTAGGGCTCCCATTGATATGTGATGATGGCACCATTTTCCAGTCTTGGGATCTATGTAGTTGGGATAAAGACCCCGAGGTTTGTCCATACCTTGAAGAACCCTCCTTATATGTTCTACCTTAGCACGGAAAACAGGATTCCCTGTTACATCTGAGAGATAAGCAAACTCCAGGTGCAGTGTACCTAACTCTGATAGTATACTGCAGGATCTACTTGCCCAGTGGTAATTCTTGCTTGCCCCTGTTTTGACGTTGATAAGCGAGTTCGGAAGCCCTGTCTGGGTTTGGAATGCTGGTAGTAATTTTTCTGCAATTTGTGCTGCCTTGTCTCTGAACATGACATCTCCAGTTAGGGCAAAACAAGCCAACAGCCCTCCCACAAATCGGATGTTTGTTTCAAAAACTGACAGGTCTGACGTTGCAGAGGTAATGTCGAAGTCTTTTGCTATCCAATCTCGGCCTTGCTTATATTCCTCCTCAAGGCCCATAATATACAATGTATCCAGTCCATCCACAATGGTAGTACCTAGTGGCACAGAGCCAAATATACTTTCACTGTGGCCTCGTTTGCTAATTGGTTTGAGTTCATTCTTCCCCCAGGCATAACGTACATAATTAACCCATGCATGCTTCGTCATCTCTCTGACCTTGTCCCTCCTCTCTCTTGCAACAGGATCGGAATCTTCACCTCCATTTACATCAGGATAGTGCTCACTAGGAGCAGGTGGAATAGTAATAATTTTATTTTGAGGTTGTGTCATTATTTCCTCCATAAGTACTTCGGATTGTTTCTGCGAATCACTAATCTTTTGGGAAGAACTTACACTTGGGAGGTTAGGTTGTTCAATTATTCCAGGTCTTTCAAGAACTTTTTGATTCCACATTCCATCCCTTTCTTCGTCCTCTTCAATTTTCGCGAGAAGTTTAGCTCTATCTTCTAATTTGTGAAGATCTGCACGTTCAACGTTGTCATGTCTAATGAATTTACTCCCTCCGTAAATTTCACTACAATCATCAGGACGAGGAGGGGGTAATAATATCTGGAGACCTGCGTTTTGCATATTTTTGTATGCATTATACTTGCTGTTAACTCTGTTAGAACCATCTCTTAATTGCAGTAGGAAAAAGAAAACCCCGAAACCCACAACCACAAACGTTGCGACCACACTTAGAGTTAAATACTTTTCTCTCGGTCCAAAAGAATGACATGAAAATGACGGCACAGGAATACCATTAGCAAGCCATTTAAACATTGAAACAATACCGGTTGATGTCATCTTCACGTTGTAGTCACTTCACATACGACTCACATTAACATTTACAAACCTAACGTTCACCGAGTGGTCATATCGAGCAATACAAGTCCATCTAATTCCCCTATTTATCTTCTTCTTCTTCTACAGTTTTCATACAAAGCAGAAACCTTCGGGAAATGCAACCACGCAACAAGTAATAGTTTTTAGATTAGTTACATTAATTGTGTAAATCGTATTTACAACAAATCTACAAAAATAGTGTCTGATACTAGTAACGCCAGCATTAACGTTTAAGACAAACTGATAAAAATTGACAAACGTAAACAAGTCTCCATAACAACACTTCACTATCTACCTATGTTGCACAATAAGTCATAGCCTTCTTATGAGAGCATAGAGAAATGAAGTTTTGAGGTTGGAACTCCGAAGGCCGTTGAACTCACGCTTTTATTGTGACAGAAATAACGCGAAAACCAAGGATTATGGGACATGTGTTCATATGAACTTTTTCCTTCTTTTGATGTGAGGAACGCATACCTGAAGTTTGTGAAAGTATTTCTGAAACATCCTGCATATATACCACAGATATAAAATCAACAGAAGAAGTCACATATATGAAAGTGACATCAAAGAAGCATACAATATAAATGGCGCAAATTGCATTGAAGTACAGCAGATATAACAATATAAACATTGAAGTTTTGCATGACTTAACATAGCTGTTCTAATCTAGAAACTAGTTAGTACCATATATGAACAGAGCGTACGTTAAACTTGGGCGAAAATTTGACTACCCCTTTGGGAATTTTAGGCGTTTCGAAAGTTCATCCCCTAAGTGTCGGTGACCGTGTATTGGAAAAAAAAAACCCTGTACATTTCTCTTAGTTCTATGGTCTATTTAGGTTCCTATCTGTGTTAAAAGTGGTGATTAGTATCCCTTTTTTACATACCTAATAATTTCTGACGAAACGTTCCAGCATGGTTATTGACCTTCGGTGTTTCCATAACAAATGAGGTTTTGAGGGAGTGAACGATTGAGAGAGAATAGGTAAAGTGGCGATGGAGAGAGTGAAGAGATTGAAAAGGGACCGAGAGAGAGAGAGTGAACGGGTTAAGAGAAGGAAGGAGAGACAAGGGTCTCCGAATCTTCCGCTTGTAGCATAACAATAACAGAGGGATTGTTTATTTTGCTAGCTTGAAATAAGAGATTAAACCGAAGCTTCATAATAAGATAATATTAAAAGATATTACAAGGGACATTTATGAAGATGCTTGGCAGTGGAGGCGCTGTTATGTGCTTACTCCGTACACCTGGCTATCAGAGGGGAGGAGAGTTAAACACCATGTCACAACATATAAGTACTACATGGCAAAGCGAGAAAGCATATCGTGAAAAATTCGCAACACAGAGATGTTTACCTGAGCTTATCGCACATACACGGCGAGTCCAGTGTATGTATAGTCTGTTCAGATGTCATTATGTCTTCTGGCCAGCATTGTGCCATATATCGGCAGCAGGCACGTATTTAGAGGTCAATTTCCGGGGGGATGGGATCCAAAAATTTACAATGAATTATTTGCTTTCAATAAATAATTAATCAAGGATGTGCTTTTATCATGTTTGTAAAATTAAAAGCACATGTAATATATTATATTCACATTACTTTCTCCACCCAAGCTTCTACAAAATGTTCTTAGAAAAGTTTGTTTTTGTCTTGATTGTTTGGATAAAGTA
Organism: Mantis religiosa; assembly: GCA_030765055.1. Taxonomy (NCBI): domain Eukaryota; kingdom Metazoa; phylum Arthropoda; class Insecta; order Mantodea; family Mantidae; genus Mantis; species Mantis religiosa. The sequence goes on along the minus strand of JAUKNK010000321.1, from coordinate 112,309 downwards.
TGTAGAAAGGTCTTGCACATTGCACGTTTTTTTGTTCTTATACCTGAGATAAAGTGATATAAGCAGTGATCATATATTTAAAAAGCGAACCACTGTTTGATGCATTTGAAGTGTTAGTTCTCCTTAAATGAAAAAGGGAATAGAAACTTAGAAGTTAAAAATTACATACCTTTAAGTAAGTATCTGGAAATTCTATTCAACAAATTATAATATATCGGAATTGGTTAACTTTGCAATACATTATTGTAAGTGACATTATTTGTCTATTTTAACGAGTTCTACAGGTGCTGTGCAGTAGCTTTTCGTTTATTTCTTAAATAGCTTCATGTTTGCCTGACAGTGAATAGAGACGTTAAGATGAGAAGCTTGATTGAACTTTTTTCGATTTATTTTAAACTAGGTTTTATTTCAAATATTTATTAAAGGTTTGAAATTATAATTCATTTGGGTGGTCTAGACCCCCTGGACCCTCCCCCCTTAAATATGTCCCTGATCGGCAGGCGCGAGAAAACATATAGACACACGCAGCTTCCAATCGCTCTATTTGTGTTTCGTAACTTACTGTACATCAACTTACTAATATTTCACTCCTCTAATCGACCAGATAAGACCCGATAAGAGACGATCACAGCGCTGGTGACCTGAAAGTCGATACGCCTCAACGCTCTGTCGAGTAATACATTATTGAAGGCAGAATATATGGTGCGCTGTATTGTCGTTTATACACTGCGTGTTTAGTCCTTTAAGTGCGTTTAAAGTCATAGAACACACATTTTTCTCTATTGTTTGTATAATGATACTCCATATCAGTTCAATGGGATTTAAATCGCAGTGATAAGGCAGTTCCTGTGGTTGCACTAAAATGTTCCGAATATTCTTACATTTCTTAAAACTAAGTCCCATTTCCTTTAATATTCGCCAGAACATTTTCTGCCCAGAGCTGAAATTAATTTTCTCCTTTACAGCATAGGATAACTTCTATGTTTCAATTCCTTTACGCTCTTCATAATACCTCATAAAAGTTGCATGATCGAAGCAGTTATCGAAATTTATTCTTTTTCCGATAACGTTGTTTAACTGGACTGGTAACTAGTGTATCTGAAATCCTAGGTTTTTAAAGTTCTTTAACGATCGTTTTTATTGTGGCTTCACTTTTTGCTAATGATGTAGCAGTTCTTGCCACTATCCTTCGCAAAAGAAAAATCTAAACCGCTTTGCTTTTCCTTCGTGCAGAACTGGAAAACATTCCAAATAAACCTTCTGCTTTGGCAGTACACAACCGACCGAGCTGACTTTCATTTTAAAGTTTCCATGTTTGAAAATTACTATCGATATCTACTTTGTGATACAACAGTACACAGTACTGCGGTACTCATGCGTCACATCACAGTTAACAAATAGTTTAACAACTTCATACGTAGCTCATAGCCAGCCATCTCAACACCTTAGGTCCTAATACCTTGTCAGTACTCATAAACGAAGCTCAAGTTTTATGAAAAATATCAGTAGTTAGATAAGTAATACGTGCAGACAGCACAATGATTAAAATATAATTAACTTTAAATTCGTAATACATCAAATGTATCCTCAAACATTTAAAGTGAATTTTTAGGTAAAGTTTGATTGTGCGTGTACCCATGTAGATATAGCAGTCTTTATTTTCTAAAAATATTCTTTGTCTTTGCATTTCGAACCTCTTATAATGATTTTACATTTGTACATACTTAATTAATTTTTTTCGGTTGCTTGGGATACTTTTCGTTTTTTCAGTTTGAAGTCCTTAAACTAATTTCCCATTTGATTTCTGATATCCTTATAATATGGTGTCATTAGCTGTGTCTCATTTTTTCCCAACAAACTCACAAGAGGCTTAGTTTATATGGTTTGCAGCTACGTTGTATTATAGATAAAACTCACACCCTCAATCCTTTCCTCCCACTTTCTATCTTGTGGGTAGGACTATAGACTGTGGGGATCTGTTAATAGAATTTCACCAATCAAGATCGACTATCGCTGACATTTTTTAAAAACGTTCTTCTCACTTTTGATTCGCAGTTGTTTCTGATTTTCAAGATAAAGAATTTAAGAAAACAGGTAATTCATACGAACAAAATTAAATGATGAGTGCTATTTGCTCAAATTGGAATGATATTTAATAGAACTTATTGCCCGACAATATAAGGCTATAGCATGACCTATACTTTTTAAGACAATCGCCGTTTCTGAATTGGATTTGTCAATAGTGAATTCCTGATCCATGAATTATCAGTTAAGCTATACCTTTTAATGCTCCGGAAATACTAGGTGTTACAAGACAGAGCAATCGTCTTGAAAAACACACATACAAAAAGCAAAACTAAACTCTATTTACTCCATATTTACGACTATAAATGCAATAATGCAAGCGTAAGTGTTAACACAAAATGTAAATGATCTGACTTAGTAAATAACAAGGGACAAGCGGACAGCATCACTTTCCTCTAGCAGGCAAGTACCATTGACACAAGCTTTGTTTCGAAAGACACTACGACCAGCTTTTGCACAGTGACGGGAATTCAAATCGTAATGTTTAGGAAAGCTTGACGTTTAGTGAGGTTAACACGATCGAGTACCACAAAATTATAACGAACACCAATTTTGCAATTACTTTGATCAAAATTACAGAGTGTGCAACACATATCCCACATCCATTGACGTTATGCCCTGGTTGTAAACTATAAGTAGGTATACCAGATCAATTCAAATGTTCCTTCATTAATTATGATTCGCAACCCACCAGAAAATATTGACACAAATTGCAATCAACTTTAACAAATGGAATCCTATTTTATTTCGTGATTATATATAATGACCTGTTTCTGCATCCTCTGGAGTAAAATAGTTTACATTTTTGTTTTTGGACATCTGGTCTGTCCTCGGAAGCATCTAAGAAAAATGGAGATTTGTGTAAAATGCTACTACTGCTACTACTACCGCTGCCACCACTACTACTGCTGCTGCTGCTGCCGCCGCCCCCGCCCCCGCTCCCGCTGCCGCAACCGCTACCGCCAAGACCACCACCGCCACGACCACCACCACCACCACCACCACCACCACCACCACCACCACCACCACCACCACCACCACCACCACCACCACCACCACCACCACCACCACGACCACTACTTGTTTATAGTAAGGGAAAAATCCTCTTGGACACCACTATGCATGGTGAGTTGGATTTCTACCAACTAAAAACCCTTACTCTCACAGCAGACCATACTGGGACTGCAATGCTTGCATCTCTTCAGTATGGCAGCTATAATTCAGGTCACCGTCTTTGTTGGACAATATGCAGGAGATTAATCTGCGAAGGGGAAGTAGAAGAACTTAGGGCAGCATCCTTTCAGCTCGCTCCTTAGTTGACATGATAGCCCTGGCCAGTTGTTGCACTATGTTCCAAGATTGTTTGCTCTGCAGCATGGTGATCCCTAGGTTCTCAGGTGTGAGCGTTGCATTTAGTTTACTATACGCCTCTCTGCGCAGGCCGTCCCATCGCGGGCAGATAAAGAAGGTGTGTGCTACAGAATCCTCAGAAGTACAATAGTTGCAGGAGGTGGAATCACTTTTTCCCATGCGAAAGGCGTAATTCTTAAATCGCCCATGGCCTGTCAGAATCTACGTGAGGAAATAATCCAGGTTTCTATGTTTGCAGCGCAACCATCGGCGCACATCGGGTATCAGCCGTTTAGTCTATTGGCCTACGATGGTGGTTGCTGTCCATCGCGCTTGCCATTGCGCAATCATGTGGTCTCTGATCAGGTGTTTAACGTCAAGAGATTGGCAGGTATTCGGGTCACTGAGTAGCTGACGTTCTTTAACCAGCAGGTCAATTGGGAGGGCCCCACTCACAACCTGTAATGCCCTATTGGAAACAGTTCGGTAGGCACAAATTGAGCGCAGAAGCACTTTTCTTTGCACAAGTTCCATCATTGTGGCGTATTTCTTCCTGTTAAGGGCAGTGTACTAGATTGGTGCAGCATAGAGCAGAAAGAATATACTACACCGCATAACATTTGGCGCTTCATGGACCGCGGACCACCAATATTGGGCATGAGTCGGGCAAGTTGGGAGGCCTTTTCTTCCGCTTTCTTGGTCACAGTTTTAATGTGCTCGCCAAAGGTGAGGTGTTCATCCAGCTTGACTCCCAGGTACCGGATAGCCTTTTGTGGTACTATCAGTGTGTGCCTTAGCATAAAGGAAATATGTGCACGCTGCCTAGGACCCTTCAAAATGACTGCCTCAGTTTTCTGTGGTGCTAATTCGAGCCGGTGGTAGGTCATCCACCTATCAATACGTCGCAATGATTCATTATGCGATATATTAGATCTTGGTCGTCCTCCGCACCAACAAGTAGTGCCAAGTCGTCCGCAAACGCAACTTGGTGTACACCTTCAGGAAGCTGCAACCGGAGAACTCCATCATACAGGATGTTCCACAAAGTAGGCCCAAGAATGGAACCCTGAGGCACACCGGCCGTGATAGGAAGCTTATGTTTATCAATGAGTATCGTCCTTGCATGAAAATACGATGTCAATATATTTAACAGGTATGGCGAGATGTTTCTTTGTCTAAGACACTGGAGGATAAGGCTCCACGAGGCGGTATTAAACGCGTTGCGTACATCTAAGGTCGTCAGTAAGCCAGCCCATTTCCCACGCAAGTCGTCTCGAATCCGAAGCACAGCCGCAATAGCCTGTATAGTAGAGCGGCCTTTCCTGAACCCGTATTGCTTATCGGAGAAGCCGCCGCTGGCCAAGATCTCCCTTTCCAATCGGAGTTTGAGCAGTCCTTCAAACAACTTACTGAGTGTGTTCAACAGACATAGTGGTCTATATGCAGACGAAACTAATGGTGATTTCCCTCCCTTCAGGAGGAAGACGACCTTAGCACACTTCCAGGTATCCGGGAAATCCTGTTGCACTAAGAGCGTGTTCAGCACCTCCAAAATCCAACCGGGCATTAATTTAACTGCAGCTTTGACTATTGCTGGGGTTATACCATCAATGCTAGGTGCCTTGCCTGTCTGCATTTTATTGACCACCGTGGCGAGTTCGTCCATAGTGAAGAGTTCTACAGCCATACTCCGGCCTCTTAGGTCCAAGGTATCCTCTCGGAAAGGGAATAAGGCAGTTGTTATCTCTTTTTTACGGACGGTACTCAGATTCACAGGCAGGGGATTTATCAATCTCCCACTACCAATCTTGTAGCCAGCACCCCAAATGTCATTGTTCAACTCATCACAGATATTTATCCAGCTATTACATTTAGATTGGAATATGAGACGAGTAAGCTGCCGTCTGCGCCGCTTATAGGCCTCCCTCGCTGTCTCCAGCTCATCGGAATCCAGATGTCGTCGACGGAGGCGAGTCAGGATTCTCCGCTTCTGAATACAAGTAGCTCGTTGCACTTCAATCTCACTATTCCACCAATATGGTACTCGCTGGTTGCGTGCTTTAGATCGCTTTATCTGGCTTAGCTCACAGGCATTCTTTAAGACTCGAGTCAAGGATGCCCAGTCACAGTCAACTTTCCGCTTCTCCACATGGATCTGTTTGCGATAGGGAGTCCCCGTAAGTTCAAAATAGATGAACCGGTGATCACTAAGTGATTCATCTTCCAGAACCTGCCAGTCCGCAATTCGAGCTGCTATGGTCTGCGTCGAACAGGTGACGTCAATGAAGGACTCAGAAGTATCTCTGACAAAAGTGAGAACAGTGCCTGTATTATGGGCTTCAAGATCCAGGGTGGCCATCCAATCTGTCCAGTATGCGCCTCGACGATCAGTAACTGGTGATCCCCATTGTGGCGATTTGCTATTAATGTCACCCAGAAGAATGCATTCCCCTCCGGTGCTTCGGCAGTCCCTCATGAGATGATCGACAGCGCTCCTAAAATCATCCAAGGAAATATTCGGAGAAACATAACAACAGAAAATATGGCAGTGCCGGAAATACACACAGAGGTAAGCAGTCTCCGCTCGAAACTTCAGCATCTCCAGTTTTTTATTCAGAAAATACACGGCGACATCACACCGTGTATCTGTGAGCCAACCACCAGCAGACACCCGCTTTTTGTTTGGTTCGCAAGCAACTATCACACCCACTTCTCGGCTTACTGCCGTAGCTTGCGCCGTATCATGACAGGCATTTGACCGCCTTAAATTAACCTGAAGTAGACGATTGTGATGTGGATGCATCACGTGGATCACAACTTTCTGGCTCAAGCAGCTAACACCAACTTGCGAAACATAGGGCATTTAATTTGGTCAAATTTATAGCCCTCTTTCTTGCATTTAATGCAGAACGGAGAGTTCGTACAGTCCTTCGCATGGTGACCTTTCTCGCCACAGTTCAAACAATCGTCTTACCGGTTTACTGCTGCCTTGCATTGGTACGATCGGTGACCTAACTCAAAGCACCTATAGCATCTGGGTATCATAACCCGTTCCCTCACGTGACAGTCTGTCCAACCTATCTGTATTCTTCGTTTCTGTAGCATCTGTCGAGAGTACTCCATAGGTACAGCAATAGAAGCATTTAGATTCCCAAAGCGGCCAGGCTGCAGAGAACTAACAAGTATTTCAGAGGCCTGGATGCCTAGTTTCGTAGCAATGGCGGCTTGCAAAATTGCCTCGTGACTACCTGGTCGATTCCATAGAGCAGAATGGAGGCATCTTTCCGTCTCAGACTCATGTCCAGCTCTTTAAGGTTACGCTCTATTTCCTGTTTTAAGGCGGTATCTTTACCTTCTCCTTCCACTGTAAGCACGAGGTCTTCCTTATCAGTCTTCTTAATAGTCTTTATTTTCACCCCAAGTTTGTCGATATCAACACCTTGTTTCACAGTCTTTAAAATATCGGCAAAGGATTTACCTTGGCATTTGATGTTCAACGTTCCCTGAGGGACTGCCATTTTATGTGGAAGTAGTGCACTAGTCGAGTTCCAGCTGTTGATAAGAGCAAAAGCTCTCGAAACATGTCCTGTGAAAAAACAGTGTGAGTGAAGCAGTGTGTCAATATCTTCTCAATTCACTTTTGTGCTAAGTTGTGCTTCACTGTATCTATGCTTCTTTCAATTTTATACTTTAAAAGAGTAAAGTCTTTGACTTTTTGAGTCACAGGCATATTTTTCAGTTTAACAGCCAAGAAAACCAAGGTTTTCTGAGCTTCGTTATACTCTTGATTATCCATGGTGATGGAGGGGATGGCTACCAGGGATAAAGCAAAACAGTGGTTAATTTAAAATGCAGAAGTTGTCATTCAACTCAGTATTTTACAGAATATTTCTTTGTTGGCATGATCACTTTTGTAGCCATGTTTTTTGTTAAACAATATTGTAATGTTTTACCAAAAATAGCCATTTACACTTCCCAAGAACTTTGTCCAAATCTCACTTGTTTCTTCACTTTTTTGTGTTACATGGTAGTTAAACAAAATATGCATGAAGCAGCCCTTCATGCTTCCGTTTCAGTCACTGAGGAGTTTAACACAGGACCTCTCTAATGTCTAGCATCAGCAGTAGTAGTAGTAGTAGCTACACAATGGATGTCACAAACTCCCTCGGAGAATAGCATTTCATGTCACATCATATTTGTATTCGTCGACATGGATTTATTTTCTATAATGTTCATTCCTTTTTAGACTAGAGACAACATTGATCTTCCTCTGATCAATCGATACCACGCTTTTTCATATTATCCATATCGCAGCGCACCAAACTTTGTTACCGAACCTCAAACAGCAGCACCAACCATAAGAATAATTAAGAAACAGCTGTGAAACTACCACAGAGATTTATAAACTTGTAGGCACATTGTGGTTTGTTTAGCACTCTATGGGACTCGCGCATGTGCAGAAGAACCTTTCTATGTTGTGTAACATTTGCTCCGTGCTGGTCCATGGCTTTACTTGGTCCGAGGCTTTTTATTGTCTATGAATACCAAAAAGTTAGACCACCTTTGGTCTGGACCAAGTTAGTCGGAAGATAGTCTAGACCGAAGTGATAACATGAATATGGCCCTCAGAGGGCTTTGATAGAACACATCCAGTAAAGTCAAGTCACTACAAGAAAGCAAGCAGGGTCTGAGGAGCGTGAAGGGTTTGAACTGCTTATCTGCTCTCATAGTGGATCTGTGAGAGTGCATAGGAGTCACCCAAGCTGCCAGATGTAATGTTCGTTTCAGTAATTGCAGTGCTAGGTATTATGTATGGGTGAGTTATGTGACAGCACTATGTACTTTAGATGAACCTAGCATCCTTATCCTATCCAGACAGTGAACATAAACATCATGCGAACCACAAAAGTGATTACATTACACATTCCTCTACATTGTCTTCTTGTGTTGGGTGGACAGTACCTCTGCCTTGTCCCAAGCAACATTAACGACCCTCTCCCATGTAATAGAATTAGGGTTAGAAATTTCTTCTGAGCGTCTGTTCAATTACAAAAAATAACCAAAAGCTGAGATTAATTTATCAAAATTAGTAAATGGAAAATTATAAATTAATGAATACATGAATGTGCCTAATGCTACACAAGTAGGAAAGGTAGGAATAGGAGTAATTACAAGACACAAGATATTTTAGAAAATTAATTTAAAATATATTTTTTCATGTTGTTTGAAGAATCTAAAAGGAAAAGTTAAGAATTTTTCTTGAAGTAGGTTTTCTTACAAAACTGTAGCATAAATTTTGGAATTCTCAGATTAAAAACAAAATTCATTGCAAATGAAGAGAGGACTTCACAATCTTGAACTTATTAAAGGGAACAGGAAAACCAGATCTCTTTTAATCCCTAGTTTGGGGAAATTCTTAGCTGCTCCCCTCTGCTACTAACATGTAGCTAGTCTTCAGTAAGCGATGAAACACAAATAGAGCACTTGCGAGCAGTGTGTCTGATATGAAATGTTAGCCAGTTAATTATTATATATGCAAATGTAAATTACCATTGCAGCCGCCCATTTGTCGCATCACAAATTCCCTCTTTTTTCTCCATTTGCAATATTCAATCACATTATATATTACTTCTTGCATCTGTCGATGTATTAAGACATTATTGTCCAGAAGACCTACTGTCCAGCAATGCAAAGAAGGTCCCTGAAAGGAATGTGCCCCCTTACACAGTGGGACAAGGACAGTGAATGTGTGAGACAGAGAACGCATGCTACACAAAGAGCAGAACCATTAAAAAAACATGTGCGCTGTTCACTCTGTACACTGAAACCGAGAAGATTCATTCACAAAAGTAGAAGCCGTCAGAATGTTTTTGAATGGTCTGTAACTGTACTGACATGGGGTGTCATAAACCTGTCCAGGAAGGGTGTGGGAACCTTCTGCAATCCCCCTGCATCTCAGGGCCCGGAGACTTTCTCTCCTGTGGAGGACAGTACTGACATGGGGTGTCATAAACCTGTCCAGGAAGGGTGTGTGAACCTTCTGCAATCCCCCTGCGTCTCAGGCCTCGGAGACTTTCTCTCCTGTGGAGGACAGTACTGACATGGGGTGTCATAAACCTGTCCAGGAAGGGTGTGTGAACCTTCTGCAATCCTCCTGCGTCTCAGGCCTCGGAGACTTTCTCTCCTGTGGAGGACAGTACTGACATGGGGTGTCATAAACTTGTCCAGGAAGGGTGTGTGAACCTTCTGCAATCCCCCTGTGTCTCAGGCCTCGGAGACTTTCCTGTGGAGGACAGTAATTGCTTCTGAACAGAGTGTACACACACTATCTCGCTGTGGATGTGTGATAGGCTTGCACAAACATCTCTGTTGGTTAACATTCCTTCTGATATGTCTCCATGCTTTGCCGTGTAGTACATTTACTGTTTTCACAACTTAACCGTTCAAGGCTAATAGAATGAAAGACCTAAGCAATATATTTTCTAAAATGTTACCCATGGTGAATCAATGTGACATGGATTTAAAAAATATTTTATTTGGAAAGTTTTATTTCAGCATTATAAAAGAAGTTGAAATCCTGGTTAGGTTTAAACTATACATTTACTTTTACTTTGCATTATAAACTTTCATCTTCACTTTAACTTGACTGAAACTTGTCTACTGCTGTATTGTAAGACAGCAGATATTTGGGAGGTATTTGAGGAATCGCTTAATGTTGATGTTATTCAGGTAATTGAAAGACCTCAGAGACTCAGAATTTTCATAAAAAGATCTCATCACTTACAGATACGGAATGATCATGAATTTTTAAACAGGTTGACACTTACAAAACAGATTGAAACAAGATACAGAATGCATGCTTAAGTATAAACTATAAAATCATGTATTTTATTACTGGATTTGTATTAAAATAAAAATATATACTTGAAAAGTAAGCATAAACAAATCAGCTAGGGACCACAAAATGCAATTATTCCATGCATCATGTAAACATACTGTCGCTAACACATTATTGATTCCAGGCGGCACGGGCAACAAGATCAAAGAGCCGGGCAGTGCAGTGCTCACATTAAAGCTCGCTGAAACGTTGGGGGGAAGGAGATGGATTTCTAGAAATTGTACTTTGTGGGTTCGTAGAATTAAAAGTCCAGGTTACAAACACCAAAAATTGCTCTTTATTTCTGTAGAAACACAATTACGTCACATACACATACAACTTGCAAGGTCATTGACCACAAAAGAATTCACTTTTACAGCTGTTCACACGCATGCGTGTAGTTACCGACTCACTCACTTTGGCGGGCAGCGGCTCCGTTTTTATAGATTACTCACTATCCGTAATTGTATTGTATTTATTTCATCCTTTGGAACATAATACATATGTGATAGGACACGTCAGTTCAAGATACAAAGATAAATATAAAAAGTTACATAAGACTAACAACTGTAACAGATACAGGATCCAACAAAAGTCTAAAGTAGAAAAGGAAATAAAAAGAAAATATATAAAGACCATAGAGAAATGCTATATAAAAGTAATTGTTCACAAATATGGAGTTTACTCTATTTCATGATTTAGGAAATCCTCTACACTATAAAAGTTTCTCTCCATTAAGAAATTAAATAAAGCCTTTTTGAATTTTGGTTTGGACTCAATATTCTTTATACTCTGTGTTAGTTTATTGAATAAATGTAGACCAGCATATGTGAAGCTACTTTCATACAATTTGGTTCTATGTGAATTGATAAATAGATTGTTCTTTGCTGTAGTATCATGTGTATGAACTTCTGCATTTGTTTTGAATGATTTTAGGGTTTCTTTCATGTAGTTAAGTGTTTCATATACATACATGGCAAAACTTTAGCTTTAAGGCTATTTAGATTGCAATAAAGAGCAATACGTTTGATGGTAGGAATACAGAAAAGAGATACATGTAGAAATGCATTTAAAAAACTAAATATTTTAACATTACGTGTGTGTGTGTGTGTGTGTGTGTGTGTGTGTGTGTGTGTGTGTGTGTGTGTGTGTGTGTGTGTGTGTGTGTGTGTGTGTGTGTGTGTGTGTGTGTGTGTGTGTGTGTGTGTGTGTGTGTGTGTGTGTGTGTGTGTGTGTGTGTGTGTGTGTGTGAATGTATCAAACTTACATTAAAAAGTTATGATCAAAAACAAAATAGTAACATCCACAAACATAACACCAAACAGACTTACTGGTATCCTAAATAATAAATGCATAGAAAAAAGCATCAAAGATTTGTATAACCACCTACCGGCTGAAATCAAACAGATAAGAAATGGGAAAACAAAACTAAAAGCTGTCAAAACTTATTTATTACAGAAAGTATTTTACTCCGTGGAAGAATATAAACAGATTAGGTAGAATATGCTATTTACACTTCTCAACTTTGTAAACATGTTTGTAAATATTATTGTATTAATTTTATGTATATACAAATTGACGATCGATGTAAAAAGCTTTACAGTTGGAGATAAACATCAATCAATCAATGACAAAATTTTAAATTTTCTGAAGTATGGTTTGCAACTAGTTTTGTTTGTGACATTAGCCATAATCCGTATTACTTTCTTTTGCATCCTAAAAACCTAAATGCTATTGTTTGAATTTCCACAGAAGGTTATCCCATATGTTAATAGACTATGAATGTATGCAAGATATACCACTCTAAGAATATGTTCACTTGACATAAATTTTATTGACCTTACTAAGAAGCACATTTTACTAAGTCTGTTAGTGAGGCTATCAATATGCATTTCCCAACTTCAGTTCTCATCTAGTAACAAACCCAGAAATTGGTTTATTTTAGCATATTTTATCTCAACTCGCCCGAGCGTAATTTGTGGATAAGTAACGTTCTTATTAAGTTTACTATGGAAGTTTATTGCTGCTGTTTTCTCTTTGCTGAACAGTAGCAAGTTTATATTGAACCATTCCTGGATATATTTCAATCTGCTGTCTATATGTAAATTCACATTGTTTTCATTTGCCCCTTTTAAGAAAATACTCGTATCATCCGCAAAAAGTGTTATGCTCACATTTGCCATTATATTTACATTGATTCTCAAACAATCAAGGTGGCACTTGAAAAAAGACGAACTCTCCAGAAACCCATCTCCTTCCCCCCCATCATTCCAGCAAGCTTTTATCTTCGCACTGCACTGCCTGTCTCTTTGCCCTCATTGCCTGCGCTGCCTCAAATCAACAATGGGTTCGCCAAAATACTGTAAATGGGTACATTTAATATGCAGTTAACCTTTGTTTTTTTTACAGATGACAAAAATTTATTGCTCTTTATAACAAGTACAATAGTATACACAATTGAAAACTTGTTTAAGATCATAGTCCAGTTAAAAATAAATAAAGACAATCAATACAATTACAAGTAATAACAGTTAAGTGCTAAAATAATACATAAAGATGATTGTAATACAAATACATTGATAAAAAGTTACTGTAGGTCAATTACAATATCATTATCATTCAGAAATTCTTCCACATCATAGTAAGCTTTTGATTTAAGAAAATTAGTTAATATGTGCTTAAACTTAGGTAATGGAGTAAAATTTCCAAAATTTATTGGTAATTTATTAAATAATTTACTGCCAATATAATCAATCTTTCTTTCATATAATTTTAATCTATGTGATTGAGTTATCAAGTTCTGTTTTCCTCTAGTGTTGTAGTTATGAATAGCTGAATATTGAGGCAAAGACCTATTTCGTATATACAATATGGATTTTAATGTAAAGATACTAGGAATGGTTGGCATTGAAAGAGTTTTGAATGCTTCCTTACAACGACTATACATTGGCAGATTGGAGTATTGCTGTTTTCTAAAATTAAAAATTACACCCAAAATGGCTAATTGGAAACTAAGTTTTCTATTTGTACAGAAAAACAAAATATATATACATATAAATATATATAACTAAATAAGCCATGTTGTTAAATGTAGGATTTTTTACATTTAAATGAGAGATTGCATTATTTCTGTAAATATGACCCATGTTTCCTAGTAGTACAGTTTTAAGATTATATATTATATATATATGCTATTTAAAACTATAAATATCATTATTTTGTAAATATGTATTACTGAGAGAAGTTTTTTGAGAAAATGTGGCACACAACAGTTGGCTTATAAACCACACAGAGAGGAAAAAAAAAACAAAAAAACTTTTACATAAATGTGGAGCACTTTTCTTTCTTTTAAAACTTTTCCACATTTCTTTTTTTTACATTCTGGCATAAAAATTGTTAAACTTTCTGTAAAATATCTTTATAAGAATAAAAAAGAATTTGTGAAATGCTGATTAGAGGTGGGGAAAAAATTACTTTCAGTACCAAATGTTTTAATACCAAAAAAAGAAAAAAGTTCCAAAATAGAGTCAAATACATCCACAAGTATTTTATTGTATGTGCATAACAGTAAAAATACTCTTTTCAATTATTTAAGTGACAGATATAGATAAACTCGAGGGGTATCTACCAGGGCAGGTCCTCACAGAATGAAGACTGACACCCCCTCTGACGACCAGGGAGTTACCGAGCTGTCCCGAAAGGGCGCCCAGCGCCTCTGTGGGGCTTTCCATAGGGCAAGACCTAGAGACTAACAAGCCCCCCCCCATCTGGTCCTGTAGACTCAAGACGGGATGGAAGTGGATACGCCACTTACGCACGCCAACTCCAAAATGGGAAGGCTACCGATCAACCTCGGTGGGGCCACCTGGTGATCTAGCACATCTTCTACTAGCTATGCTGGCTAGTACGCGGGAATATATGGCTTCCCTCAACCCCATCCAGAGACGTACCCGATCTCCCACGGATATCGGGAACCACTGCCCCCTCGAGTCCAACCCAATCCGAACAACTCCCATTCAGGGAGGGGCTCGAATGTTCGGCCAGAGGTTCCTCTAGTTACATCAGAGGTACCACAAGTGCTAGGGTCCGCAGTGCCTGCACCATGGCAGCTGAAAGGGATGGATCCCCTTCCCTACAGGAATTTAACTGACAGGGATTCTTTAGTATTTAGCCGTCATTCTTTTTGCCTAATGAATATTGCTAGAGTAGCTACAAAATAAGAATGAACATAGGTTGAGCCAATACGGTTATCGTACTCTCTTGGCGTTGCCAGTTCCACAGCTAGCGGGCAACAAAGATGGAAGATCTTTGTCTCAACCTAACAAGTATCATATAGATGATCAGATGTACAGTGATACAATGCTGACAGAGAAGTTTGCTTAATAACTCACCATGTGTGTGAGAACATATACAATGATTATCGCAGAAACTGAACCTTAAAACCTTGAACTGGAGAACAGTTCACTTACGTAGCTATCGTTCATATGCACACAAAACAAAATGATTCAAATTAGATGTATTCTATGAAATAAGATGTTTGCTACAGTGAAATAAAATAGTGACATTTCAACGATTTCTGAATATAGTTTCTAATTTAATGATGCCATATTTGTATACTGTCTGTAATGGACTTTAAACCAATTTTTATTTTATTAAAATACTTAATAAATACAGAAGATATTAATGTGTATTTATGAAGCATTTTTACACCCTGAATCTCATGTACTAATTTTATGCATTTTGCGCAGAAATTTTAGTCTTGCAGCAACAATATCGTTTCTTTCAAGCAGAAATTTGCGACCATAATTGGTTCTCCTGTATTTGAACCCAAGAGATTTTAGAATATTGTACATAGAAGATACAGAATCCATATATTCTATTTTCCCCCTCATTCAATTGGTCAGCCTTTTGGCAGTTGGATATTCACCCTTGTCATATAAATCAGAAATCGTTCTACGTAAAACACAGTTTTGAAAATTGTCTAAGTTGGTAGCACCTTTTTTAGCTGCCCAATGTTTCCCTGGAGATCTAAATATGGAAACTTCTCCTAATTTGATAAACTGTTTGCCTTCTTTAACAATGTTTGTCACAGAATAAGCACTCATGTGACAAGCTTGTAAAATTAATTCTCGACTCAGAGCGAAATTTGTACTTTCGAAAATGTCTTTAATTTACATCTGTTTGAAAAAGGAATACACATTAACAAGAATATTTGTAGCTTATTTATGTAAAATCTTATGAGTTGTTTCACAGTTACTACTAAGCGCACCAGTACTAGGCTTGCTAAGCGATATATTTACTAACTTTGAAAAGCGCGTGTGCGCTCTTAAAAGATCACCACTTTACTAAATGCAGGGCACAAAATGCAACACAGCATAGCCCGTGTGTACTTTTCTTCACTGACCAGTTATTAATTCTTTTCTCTGTAGTCAAGCACCTTATGTTTCCATATCTCTGAAAACATATGTGCTACAGACATGGGATTTGGACAGTAATCCTCAAAAAAATAGCTCTGTAACATGGGAAAAGCAAAATAATTCTTCAATTGATATCTTTAGAGTGTGTAAGGAAATTAGCTTAATGCTTCGGCAAAGCAAGCCAGTATGCGTGCCTAACTGTACAATATTGCACGCACCGCATTGGATAGTAGCGATAGAACAGCCACACCTTGCCCCGCCTTATGTTCATTCCTATTTTGTAGCAGGCGTATGCAACAAGATCATACTCTTCTACCTTCATACATTCAGTCATACATATATGAATTCCCAATGTATGCAGAAAAACAAATGACACTGAAATGTTATATAATGGCATTGGTACAAAATTGTGTAGCAAATTTATGCTTCTGAAACTTATTGAACATAGGTTGCTGTAAGGATAGCTTTATCTTCCCATGCAGTGTGGCAATATTTGTAGGTAGCTCATCGATCTTATCAAGATGCCTCATATTAAACAGACATTCCTTGATCTCAAAGTGTTATTGCAGAAGGACAAGTTATTCCCCTTAGTGTGTGTTATTGCTCTACCTTGCTGCAGCATCCATTGTCATGGAGCACTCAAGTTTCTGACATGATACCCTGGCCACCTTCAGCCCGGAAGCGATGGATACTCCGGGGCTCTTTCCATAGGGCAATACCTGATTTCTTAAGAAGCCCCCCCCCCCCCGTTGACAATAATGTCAAGACGGGGTGGAAGTGGATACGCCACTTATGCGCGTCATCCCCGCAGGGAAGACTACCGAAAACCTCGGTAGGGCCGCCTGGTGATCTAGCACACCTTCTACTAGTTGTGGTGATCTAGCACACCTTCCCGGGACTTATGAGGCAACCCTCTATCCGCTCCGGGCGGCCGTAGCCTGGCTGGAGGTACCCAATTCCTCGTGGGTGTCGGGAACACACTACCCCCTCGAGTCCAACCCAATCCGAACAACTCCCCAACAGGAGGGACTCAGCAGTTTGGCCCAAGGTTCCTCTAGTAACGTCAGAGGTACCACAAGTGCTAAGGGTCCGCAGTGCCTGCACCACGGCAGCTGAAGGGGACGGATCCCCTCTCCTACGAGATCACAAGGTAATAATGAGGTCTCTGTATGGCTCTTAGTTAACTGTTTGCAGATTGTGTGCATTGAGAATTACCAAATGATAACCCGAGCATTGTGCAGTGGTTTCTGTGTAATGACTAGACTTAGGACTTCTAGGACTCGGGTTGCTGTGTGTGCATGCTGTGAGTATTGGAAGAAGGCCATGGTTTAACTCCAGTAGTGAACAAGGTCGGCCGCCTTAGGGGTATACAAACGTGCTAACAACCTGTTTTAATAAAACAATTTGTAAATTATGTCACCATTTTCAGAATCATTCAGTAGAAGTAGATGTATAACAAAACATATTTGAATAATAAAGTAAAATAAATTACTTTTACAATACAAAATAAATGCTTCCTCTTCAATTATTCAACTTATTACAGTATATAAAAACATACATTTTAAACTTTTCGAAGGTGAATCTCCTCCTTCTGTCACTCAAGCAGTATTTGTAGTATGAAAAAGTTCTCTCGACATCAGATGATGTAACAGGTGAAAACATAAAATACTGCAGATCTCCTTGACTTGTAAGCACTGTTTGCTTATGCGCCTGCAAATGTTCACCATTTTAAAATAGCCTGGGTTTTTCTCAAGTACGGTTTTCATTTTCTTTTTATTTTATCCATGATAGGTTCAGCAGCTGCTAAGTCTATCTGTTGAGCTAGTTCTTCTGAGCCCTGTGGCATGAGGCATTTTATTACCTCTCTTTTCTAGCTGAAAAACGGGTTTGGACAGGTCTGAAAAACTGTAAATCTCCATGTAATTTGCTTGAAATGAGAGACTGAGCAGAACTATGCTTGTTATCTAACATACTAAGAATTTCAGTAACTATGTCGTAATGATCCACATAATACATAGCGGATTTAGCCAGGTGCCCAGCGTGTTGTAATCTGCTAAGGAGGTAAAGGGATGTTAGTCGCCAGGAGCTTTCAAAAATATATTTTTTACGTTTGCAATGAAACTGTTTACATCACTGTAACTTCTGTGAATTTTCTCGGCTACACAATGGAGTCTGTGTGCCAGACAGGTCAAATGCAGCATGTTGGGATACTTGTTCTGAAGCTCCTTGCCTGCTTTTATCATATAACTTGCAGCGTTGGTGATGAAAACGAGTACATTATCTACATTTATTCCTTCTGGATACAACAGCATCATGCTCGTTTTAAATATGTCTACAATTGTCACATGGTTCACCTTTTCACTAATTTCTGACATTAATCAAAATGTTTCTCCTGATTTGTCTGGCAGTAGCATTCCCAGGACGACATTTGTAACACACCTGCCAACAGCAACTTCGGTTTCATCATTTGAAATCCACATTTTATTTTCGCCCATTCTTTTTCGTATTTGCGATATGACATCATTACAACATTGTGGTAATTCTCAATTAAGTAAAGTTGTTTGAGAAGGAGGATCTCGTTTAGTATACTTTTGTACAAAGTATTTAAAATGTGTATAACCTACTGTGTGCATCGGTATATTTGCACACACCATTATCTTACACAAGTCCTGAAAAATTAGGAATGAGACGGTGAAGTTGCACTTGATAGTTCCTCGACCTCTGTTCTTGCTAAAATCCTTGCTTGATGGTTCTTAGTGTTGCAGTGCTGTCTCAGCCATTTGGGTTTAGTGCCCTTAATTTCTACATAGCATATCTTGCATTGATTATTTTCTCCCTTCTGTGTGAAAATATCATCTCTTGCTAACTGTTCGTCCATTGTGCATTTACGTTCTTCTGACATTTATGTTCTTCACTATCAGTGAACAAATCACTGTCTCCAAACACTGCCACTCTGCCACTAATGGCAGCGCGTGTGTGTTTGTATGGCCCTGAGCATTTTGACGCATGACGTAGTAGGTTGTATTACGTTGCGTATCATTTAACTGTGTTCTCCTGTGGGGGTCCTTAAAGTCCTAATTCTAGTAATGGCATCAGGCTGCTGAAACCTTAGGATGGCTTTAATGTGAAAATCATATGTTGCAGACAAAATGTGTAAGGGTAAGGGTATATTAGATGTGAATAAGTCATTTTTTTTGTGTGTGTGTGTGTGTGTGTGAAAGAAATGTTACAAATGTTAATGTATCAATATAATTGTATGTAGAAGAAAGATGAGAAGTAAATACAAATACAAATAATACTTCATGACCAGAGGGTTACTTCCATATATGGAAATGAAACCACCCAAGAAATTGTCCTAGATGGAAGACTTATTTTGGAACTATATAAATGAATTTATGTTTATTATTTTTTTATTTCCTGCCTCTGAAGCTGATGATAGCCATCTTCCATAGCTTGAGGAATTTATTGATGTATTTGATGGAATGTCATTTGGATTTTGGTGGAGGAAAAAATGTGTTTTGTTTTTAGTGCCAAATAAGTTTTAACAGTGTACAAACTAATGCGATATTAGTTTTAAGCAATTAATTAAAATATAAAGAAATGTTTTATGGTAGTTGTCATTCACCTGTTGAAATGCAAATCACTGAGAAGTTGATTGCTTGTATCACTTTGTAAAGATACAGGCAACAAGGTACTGTGATAAGTTTTGAATACTAATAATAAAATAAAATAATAAATTAATAATAATCTAAAAATGTGGAGCACTTCTTTTATTTTGAGAAGTTTTCCGAGGTTATGTTCAAACACTAAAGATAAAAAATATGTTCAGTTGTTGACATTATCATTGATCCGAAGTAGGAAAAACCTAGATGGTGATTTTTACAAATGTAAACCTTATTAATAGTACAAAGATTTGTTAATACCTTTTATTTTTGTGACAATTCTCATTTTTAACATAGAAGTGTTATAGCTGCATATAATCTGGCACTGGAACATGTTTCAAAGAGAATGTAATACCTACCTGTGTATGTTAAATTATGATAATGTAGAGAATGGAATTGTTGTGTTTATGTGTTGTGGATATTTAAGCTTGTGTTCTTTAAATAAAGTTAGGTGTAAATATTAACCCTTAACTGACAAAATGCAAGTTATATGCACAAATTAATTCCTTTATCATTATGACAGGTTGCACATACTTGAATTAGTGAACTAAAATGGCTTAATATGTTGTTGATTATATAAGGACATTGCAAAGTTAGAATTTTTCTATTTTCATACTTTGCTTCTAAATGAGTTACATATAAGTTATGTATATATTTTCTTCAGGATGAAATAGAAATTAGTAGGTTTTGGAGGAGCACACTATGTACAAGGAACAAAAAGTTTCTAGTATTTGGAAATAATCCACAAAATACCTTCATGAAATATGAGCTGAATCTTTCCTGGCAGCATATATGTTCTAGACATTCTCGTGCTTCGAGCCAGGTAAGAAGACGTTGTGACATCGACGTTTCTGGAGCATGCATCTCTCCTATCTTCAGGATGCTGAATGACTTTAGGGATGGGGGCGACCCATATATATACCGGTCACCAAGGTAAATGATAAGGACCAATCAGCGAGCAGGCTCGCGATGGTGTAATGTGGCGGACCTCTCAGAAAACACTGCTGCTCTGGTCGCTGCCCAGTAAGCCAAATCTGTGTTTCCTGAGTCTTTCTTTTTCAAGTTTTAATGCAGGATTCCATGCAGCATGAAATTGTAGCCCAGCATCTTGGTTAAGATTGACTCTCTCTCTGCCGAGATAGCCAACGCCTCCTTAACTCTGCACTCCCAGTAGCCACTGCATTTTGCTGCAATAGTGATGAGACCGAAGCTAGCCCTATAGTCTTGCTGGAAGCAATGTTCTGCCATCCTAGACTTTTCAGGTTGCAACAGTCTGATGCTTCTATCGTGTTCTTTAATTCTGGTAGCTATTGTCCTGCCTGTTTGTCCAATGTACAGCACTCCACATTCACATGGAATGCTAAAGTCATTCAGCATCCTGAAGATGGGAGAGATGCACGCTCCCAAAACGTTGATGTCACAACATCTTCTTACCTGGCTCGAAGCCCGAGAACGTCTAGAACAAATACCTTCATTTCCACAACTTTTCCTTCAGAATATTTCCTTCCTCAGTGATACACTTCTACCAATGTGTGTAAAATGTATAGAACAAAACATTTCTGGAAACCATTTTTTGAAATAATTTCAGACACACTTGTTGTATTTGCAGCAACATCTTCAGTGCTTGCAAATGGTCACCCTTTGAAATGATGTTTGTGAAATAAAAAGAAGAAAACTTATGGCTTGTAGGCTCAGGAGAATAATGGAAGATGTTCCAAAGCTGTCACATGATACCTGGTAAAGTAATGTGTTACTATTATGTGTTTCAAATGGGAAGAGTTCTCACCTGTAGCCAATCAGATGCGTTAGAGCCTTCACCGTTGCCACCTCGTTATCCCCACTCTTTTTATATTTCCCTCTCTCTCTCACACACCTGCGAGTGTTTGTGGCGCTAAATGTAAGGAAATGCAAACTGAATTTTCCAAAGGTTTATTACAATGCAGTTGTTGAAATCACAATTGCAACATGAATATTCGTATATTATGCAAATGGTTTAAATATTTAGTTTAAAGTTAATTATATTTTATGAATTATTTATTTTTCTAATCCAACGAAAATACCAGTGGTGCATCCGTATAGCTATGAATGTTACTTACGTTAAGAGATAATTCGTCATTGTCACTGTCTTCAACGTCTGAGTACTGCAAATTTATGATGATACTTTAGTTAAATGATGAAAATTAATCATTTCTTCACACTAGCCGTATATAGGCTAAGGACGGAAACCAGGAGATCCATGGTTCAAATCCCGGCCATGGCATTGAATTTTTCATGTTGAATCTATCTATATTATGATGATACGTTCCAAAATCTCGCTACGTGCTATTTCTTTCCAAAAGTCTTCTTGTAGTTTTTTATCTGATATCTCATGCAGTTTTCCCAGTCTTGTGTTCCTTGTCAATTTCTTCGTGAATAAGTCCTTCAACATCAGTCATTTTAAAAATATTATTTCTGTTTGCAACATAATTTGGGCCCACATTAACTCTATTGGATTGTTCTAGCAGTAGTAAGGGAGGAAAGGTGGATCACGTCTTTTTGATCCAGCTGATATACTTTTTCATGGAAGAGTAACTGAATAATGCTGCTTTGAACTCTAGAGTAAATAGAGATTACGAACAAATCATAAAGAAAGATATAATGTGACTAGATACGTTCTGCCAGACTATAAAGAAGTGTATCGTTTCCTCTCATCGAATTTAACAAACATCTTGGCTTATTCAAAGTACATATTTCTTTTATCACGTCATGTCAAATGTTTACGTTTCAGTTCTGAGTAATTTCAAATATACGTACACGCATACATGCCAACCAATAATGATATTCATTACAGTGCTTACATCGCAATGCATTGTTACAATATAATGGTATCTACTTTATTTATTCGTATTAGGAAAACTATTTGAGCTAAACATATGGGGTTTTTACGGTTATGTTAAATACATCATTCTCTCCTTCCTCATGGATCAGTTCTTGCAAAATCTGAATTTTTGTCTTAGCCCGAATAGTATTTATTAGAGACTGATTAGGTTGGTGCTCGTCACACACCACTTAGGGGGAATGCAATACGACAACACCGCAGGACTCCGATTCGTTGCTCACCTAGCAGTGCTCAAGTACAAACACCTTCCCCTTTGAAACACATAACAGGACTGAATGTCCAGCTTAGTGTTGTGCAGAAGTTGCCAGTTTTGTGCCCATTTTTTCAGATGCTTCATTTTCACTGCATCCCTGAGCTGACAAAAGATGTCTATGTACATTTCTTTGGTTACAGTGCAACATTCTGGAACAAATTCTTGGTGGATATGCCCCTGAGAATCAAGGAAAACCTCCGTAACTTTCCTTCTCAACTGTTCTGAGGAAATTTTTATTTCCAAGGAGATATTTTGATTTTCCACTCCCTTGACGGTTCATACAAATAATACCAAGATTGATCTGCAGCATTTATGTTCTTAGAAAAAATGCCATCTTGATCAGTCATATGAATTAAGCCTCCACAAGAATGATTAATCTTTCTTAATGTTCAGGTGTAACATTTTTGGGTCAGTAATTAATACCAATTGTGACTTTGTAGGTTTGTAGAATTAAAAGTCCAATTTTCAGAAATACAAAATGTTCTTTATTTCCATAGAAATACACTTTGGTCAACCCTTACAGTAGCAGAATTACGTCACATACACAATTACAATCTTCCAAGGTTGCCGTCTACAAACAAAAGCGTTCACTTTACAAAATATGATGCAGGCACACGATAACAGTTCCGATTCTCGACTCCCTCATTACGATGTCCCTTGGTGAGTTGCAGCTTCCTTAAATACCTCTACTCATATTACTAGACAGTTTTGGAGTATTCTGTAACAAACAAGAAACGAAACTTCCAGTCAGCTAATCTGTCTCTTTATCTGTTTCGGCAAGTTTTTATCTCTGCGCTATCTTTATCTGTCCCTTTGTGCACACAAGCCATGCAATCGCAATAATGGGTTCATGACACAATTCAAGTTTTTTGAACACTTTGTAAGATAACTGCAAACTCTGTACAGTTCTCACTGGTGATCCCTAATGGAAAATCACACTTACTGAATGTTTGCTTCAGCTGCAGTAGAAGACCAACTGGAGTGCTGGTTGTCTTCGATAGTCATACAGTCTTAAGAAAATTGTTATACCATGCAGAGAGCTGGATTTGTTTGATTGCTACTTTACTATAAGTATCTTGAAGCACTCTAAGTCTCTAAAAGATATTTAACAAAGCATAAAATTTGACATTTTATTGTTTTTCTGTATCCCACATTCCTAAATGCAACAACCAACTTGTTCACATTCGTGCAAGGTCCACCCTGGAGTTGAAACTCCTCTATAAACCAAGTAGCCACCAGAGCAGCTTCATGAAACTTTTTAGGCTCTTCTTTCCTAATTCCTTCACACCTTTTGATGTTTTTATATACAACCATGATTTTTAATATAATTTCTTTACTTTTAGTGCAATTTCGTGTTGGAGGGCATTCTTTTAACGTTATTAATTGTTTGTTTATTTACTTATTGCGTAATGTAGTCATATTGAAGAATTCAGTGCAGCCAAACTATGCTTGTTTCTCCACTGAAAGCAATGCTGACAACAGTCTTACTTGTCCCGAAATTACACTTTCTAGCAGACTATATGTATGAGTTCATGAACTGTATCGGACTGGTTCGGCTACTGCCGCGAAGTGTGCATGATGTCAAATACTCCAGGGGGGAAATTGGTGGTCCCGGTCATGTCAATCAAATCGACAAATGCAAAATAGGATGACACAAGTTTCATTGTGGGCGCTGAAATTAGACTGTAGAGCGCATTTGCATCCCTCCTGTTTCTGGGGCATACCGTCATCCACACCTCATTTGTTTCCACATCAATCATTCCCAAGATCCAGTTGCCCCCTACGACGCGCCCACGATGAAACTTGCGTCATCCTATTTTGCATTTGTCAATTTGAACGACGTAGCCGGGACTGCCAATTTTCCCCCTTGCAGTATACTTGGTGTCATTTGACATCATGCACACTTTGCGGCAGTAACCGAACCAGTCTGATACAGTCCATGAGCTCATACATGTATTTCCTATGGAGCACTCCATTATCGTCATTTTGTAGGATTGTTTATATGCAAAGCAGTGCATGAGTAACAAAATTTGACTGGGCGGTAACTTAGCCTCATCAAACCATGTTCCTTTGCACACGGACTGCGTCACCTATGTCTGGGGAATTTTGCAGAGGTTGGCTACAAGTATGACATATTTTTCTTATGTTGGCTGCAACGCCAGAACCAGCTGGTCGTCTACTTGCACATGCGTATATGTGCACCTTTGGACTTAGATAATATTCTTGCATCACACAAAAGAAAGTTTCTCCACTTTTTATTAGGGCAGTATTATGAGTCTATAAATATCCCCCTTTTGGGTGGAAGTGAATATGCCACCTAATACATGTCAACCCATCTGAAAAGACTACCGATAGCGAAAGTCAGGCTATCAGTGATCTAGCACACTGTGCTACAATCTATCTAGGCCAATACCGGAGAGTCTTGGCGCATCTCCCTACTCCACCTGGGCAGCTATGCCATCAGGAACCACTAACTCGCAGCAGGTCCCCTTTGGGAGGGGCTCTAATATTTGGCTTGGCGTGCTTCTCGTAACATCAGAAGTACCACATGTGCTAGGTGTCTGCAGAGTTCTTACTCTGTAAATTGATCCATATATTGCTATAATATTACTTCGCATTTCATTTGAGTCCCAAATAACATCTATCCACTGCATAAATTAATAAAATGTTCCTTTCTTTCTCCCATTGCTGTTTTCATATCACAAAGGGAACACCAAAGTGAAATTCGAAAATTTCCAACCATTGAATCCATCAACTTTATTTGTTTAGAGAGTTTTAATTAACACCTTTAAGTTGTATTAATTTTTGAAATACTAATTTGTTTCCCTTTGAAATTAAATTTAAGTTAATTCTGTATAAATTTGAAAATTATGGTGCAGTTTAAACTGTTTCTTTTATTATAGTTCTAACTGTAGCATCTTGGGTATTTCTGCTGCTGCAGCAGCATGTTACTTTGTATGATTTCTAACAAATTTGAAATGTATTTTGCCCAAGATATCTACAGTAGTAAGTATTACCAATATTTATGACATCTGCTAGAAAACTGTGTAACTTCCAGCAATGGATTCATCTTTTTTATTGAAAGTGAAACCTTTTTTCACCTAAATAAAGTTAAAAGTGGACAACAAAAACATAATTTAGGCATATATCTCGCTTAACAGGTTACATAAATTCAAAAGGCCTAAGGACAGATGGTTTGGCTGCTATAACATATTGAAGAGCATTCGCATACTTGCCAACGTTTAGTTTATTACAGCTTTGTGGGCAGTTTCAAAATATTAGATTGTCATCACAGACATGACAAAGCATTAAATTCTGTAATATAATATTGAATTTAAGATTACAGATTGAATGGTATACTATATACGCACAATTTCTTGAACGCTGGATTTACGGTGTGGTGTGGGCAGAGGGGAAGAAGAAAGAGCTAACATGCTTTTGTTTCTTGCAGTGTGGTCAACCTAGAAAAACACAATTCAGCCAAACTGCGGTAAGATAAGCAAAGATATGAGATGTGTCAACAATAAATTAAACTCCATTTGATATGCTGTATGCTTATATATTTACTGTTATGAAACACATAAAAGTAGAAAAGAAATATTATGACAGCTATAAACGCTCACTCAATTTGTGATTC
Source organism: Mantis religiosa (assembly GCA_030765055.1). Taxonomy (NCBI): domain Eukaryota; kingdom Metazoa; phylum Arthropoda; class Insecta; order Mantodea; family Mantidae; genus Mantis; species Mantis religiosa. Next base: position 86,150 of record JAUKNK010000321.1, on the reverse strand, counting down.
TTCAATTTCCAAGTCTGCTGCATCACTTTCATTGCTAGTATCCTTTGATGTGTTAATTTCATCAGTTGCATTTTCTATTACACCATCGTTTCTCCATTTTTGCATTTCCAGCTCCTGGACCCTCTTGCAGTATCCTTCCCAATCCGTCGCTTCTATAGCAAGTTTCTGCACATTTGTGGCTCTCGTTAATATTGCATACTTTGAAAACATTCCTTATTTTTGCCCATGCCAGCTCAATTGCATTCAGATTACAGTTATACAGAGGTAGATGAATAATAGTGTGTCCCCTTTTGAAAGCCATAACATCGACAACAACGTGTTGCTTTTAGATTTGTTGTAACTGGTTAGCTAATAATTAACCTCAAAATTGCTCAAAATGAAATGGCATATGTGTGAAAGCTTAGCATATTAGCCACTAGATGTCGCAGTGTGTAGTGCATTTCCTGATTCAAAGTTGTCATCTCTGTTTACGGAAATAGGCGAAACCTACGGAATGAGGACTTGGGACCCGAATGCCCAAGAAATCTTGCACATATAGTGCAAAGCTTATCTGCAGTAGTATCCTTCATAATGACCATTGGGCCTCCTTTTGGACTGCAACTAAATGTTTATCATGAAGATTTAAAATTTGATTTCACTACTAGTAATCTCAAGTAACCAGTGCATACTTCATTAGTGGGCAATATAAATGATTTATTTTAGATGCATTCAATGGCTGCAGGATGTTTTATATCGACTGGTTCTCAACCAGTTGATGGTTGGTTGAGGATAGAGGCAACGTCTCTGAAGCATGTTCCGGAAAAATTTAAAAGTAAGTGTTGTTTAGTGTCATTAATCGACTCCCTTTAAATTTAATTTATCACAACAACACTGTTTTCAACACTTCCAAGAAAGGAATTGCAATCTAAACAGATACTTGTCAGTTAAGGGATAATATCCTGTTAAAAATATGTTGAATCCTAATGTGTAGCAGTCAATTTTAAGATTTCTCAAGCTATGGGATTTAGAACACACTGGATGCTGATGCATTAGTCCTGTTTTACACAAATTAAATTTAGCATCTTCCAAAAGAAAAGCAGTATTATATATACCAAGATGGAAACAATCATTCACTTCGTGAACAGAGAAAAATTTTAGCTGTTTCATGTATACAAATGTAAATAAGGCTGGAAATGAATTTGCTCAGTAAAATACATGGGTATAGCTTCTCAGTAGAAAACGTGGTGATTGCAACTAGAAAACATGTTATTATATAAAGTTTATTTGTTTATATACATTCCACTGAATCACAAATACTAGTTTACTCTAGAGCTGCAATATCTAATGTTCAAACACAATGTGAATGTAAAACGATGGGCTCTTGTTAGACATTTTGCACCACTTTGTAATACTGTTTCTTCTAGCTATAATTTGGTGTGGTTTCTTGTTAGAAAAATACAATATAACGTCATTCAAAGGACAAAGAGTGCATAGTTGAGAAATGAAGAAAATAATTTCAAAGCTTTCTGAATGTATTGACATGTATACCCTTCAGCTTTTAGGTTCCTGAGAAGAAAGACAAACAATTATTCCTTTCTTTTAAGCATAAATCAGTGATGGAGAGTATTTGTTGAAAGTAATTGTAAGAAATGCAAGGTTTCTTGATGCATTATTGGTATTAAACTCATATATTTATTAATTAATAGAAATAATATAATTAGTTTGAATAATTATAAATAAAATCATTGTTAGCAGTGAAGCTAATTTCATGTATAAAGACTAAAATTGAGTCATACCTTTTAAAACTTGTAACTTCACTCACGTCTTTTTACAAAATCAGGAACATTTTCGAAACTGTTGCAATTTCATCCTCAGATGATTAGCGACTCATCACAGTTGGTTGTTGTCTGGATCTCTTGTAATTGGCTCCCTCTCTCGGAAGATTCTTTACATAAGTTCAGCAGACCACTCACTGATGGCACATCAAAATTTAGAATATGTGGAATGTTTTTAATAATAAATTTTTTTCCCAATGCTGTAAGTTCAAGTTTTGTTGACAATGGTTTTAGTAGTTTGATCTCCTCTCTGATGTGGCGGTTATCATTCCAGAAATGAAAAGCAACTGCCGATTTTTCTGTTTGTTTATATTTTAAGTTCCTACGGTATTCTGTTAATCTAGTTCTTAAATTTCTCTTTGTCAAACCAATATAAAATTTGTCACAGTCTTCACAATTAATTGTACATATACCTGATTTTTGTTAAATAATCCCTTAAAAACACAATCCCACCAGAACAAAAAGCAGGCATACGAGGCGGGACCCAAAAGAAACCGGATTGTTGTCATAAAAACTTTATTGATGAACCTTTTTACAAAATTACTTCAGTCACCTTCAAAATACTCTCCATTACATGCGATGCATTTGTCAAGTCTCTTTTCCCACTGTTGGAAGCATGTTTGGAACTCTTCAAGTTTGATATTGTCCAGTGCCCTTTGTGAAGCTGTTTTTACCGCCTGCACATCGTCATAACACTCCCCTTTTAGCGTTTTTTTCATTCGCGGAAATACGAAAATGTCACACGGGGTTAGGTCCGGCCAATACAGAGCGTGGGGGATGACAAACCACCTCTGAGATTCCAAACAGTGCATGACTCGTAAGGCCGTGTGAACTGGAGCGTTGTCGTGATGCAGAAATTAGTCACCTGATGGCCAAAGTTCTGGCCGTTTCCTCCTCACATCCTCTCGCAGATGCCTTAAAACATCCAAGTAAAAGTGCTTGTTAACAGTCTGGCCAGGGGGTCCAAATTCCCGATGCACGATTCCACGAACATCAAAAAAGACAATGATCATCGTCTTCACATTTGACCTCACTTGCCTTGCTTTTTTTGGTCTGGCAGAGTTGGGAGTGCTCCACTGGCTTGACGCTTGCTTGGTTTCTGGGTCATTCCAGTAACACCAACTCTCATCCCTTGTAATGACTTTGTTTAAGAAGTTTGGATCACGTGCAATCTGTTTTCAAGTCCTGACACACATTCATGCGAATGGTTTTGTGCTCCTGTGTGAGAAGGCGCGGAACAAATTTAGCAGCATCACGTCTCATATGCAAATCCTCCCTAAAAATCTGCTGACACGAGCTCCAACTGATTCCTGTCGCTGCAGAAATTTGGTCGATCGTTTGGTGATGATCCTCGTTGATCTTTAGGCAGACCTTTTCAAGGTTCTCCTCATTTCGCGATGTTGAAGGGCGTCCAGAATGAGCTTGATCTTCAACACACATCTCACCACGTTTAAAGCACCCAAACCACTAGAAAACCAGTGTGCGGCTCATAGCATCCTCCTGGAAAGCTTCCTGAAGCATTTGGTGTGTCTCCGTTGCAGTTTTTTTAAGCAGGAAACAAAATTTCGCACACACTCTTTATTCTTTTAAAGTTGTCATAACGACTTTGCAGAGGTAACCCGCCAACAGTCAGAGAAACAGAATACCACACTTGCACGTTCAGCTCTACACTGACACCATCTGCACAGCTGTTTCATGAAGGTCTCTACTAACACCATCTAGCATGAGAACCCTGCACTACGTCTACGAGTGGCAGAGTCCCTTTTTTTTTTGGGTCCCCCCTTGTATATAGGATAGATTGTGAAGACTGTGACAAAATTTATAGTGGTTTCACAAAGAGAAATTTAAAAACTAGATTAACAGAACACCGTAGGAACATAAAATATAAACAAACAGTAAAATCGGCAGTTGCTTTTCATTTCTGGAATGATAACCACCACATTGGAGAGGAGATCAAACTAATAAAACCATTGTCAACAAAACTTGAACTTACAACATGGGAACAAATTTGTATTATTAAGAACATTCCACATATTCTAAATTTTGATGTGCCATCAGGGAGTGATCTACTGAACTTATGTAAAGAATCTTCTGAGAGAGGGAGCCAATTACAAGTGATCCAGACAACAACCAACTGTGATGAGTCGCTAATCAGCTGAGGATGAAACTGCAACAGTTTCGAAAACGTTCCTGATTTTGTAAAAGAACGTGAGTGAAGTTACAAATTTTAAAAGTTATGGCTAAATTTTAGTCTTTATAAATGAAATTAGCTTCACTTTAACAATGCTTTTATTTAGAACTATTCAAACTAATTGTTCTTTGACACTAACGGTGTGTCCTCCTACTAGGAGGACAAAGTAGGAGAATTTAATGCCATGCTGGCCTGTTGGCCTTGATAGATCAATGGCTAAGAGCAGCAGGATGGAGACCAGAAGATCCATGTTTCAAATCCCGGCTATGACATTGAATTTTTCAGTCTGACTCTACCCTTTTAAGATGGTTTGTTCCAACTTCACATGGAGCTGAGAAATGCAGATAATAGAGTTGCTTTCTTTGTCAATCAATAATTGCATTTAAAGCTTAGTGCCCAATTTCTCCAACAGATGTTAAAATCGACATTAACTAATGTAACGTAACAATTGTAACAGTGCTAACAAAGCTGTTAAATTTCTTGCAGTTCACCAACATGTTTTCTGAAAATGTTAACAAACAGGTGTTAACGCCAAGAAACGTGTATGTATTACAGCTATAGAAGGCTATGGATGAGTCGTATTAGTTTCTGAACGTAATGTGATGTTCTTTTGTTTTCATTTTCCTCTTTACACAGCTAAAAAGTGGCGGATAAAGAAAATCGTAAACAAAAGCCGTGAAACAAATTTCTCATTGATGGAGAAAGAATTGTTAATTGAATTGGTGATGCAGTATAAGGATATCGTGGAAAATAGGAGGACGGATGCGGTGAATGTAAAAGAGAAAAATGTCAGGTGGAAAAAATTGGAAACAAATTTAATTCAAATGCATGTGTCATTACTAGAATCACGAAACATCTTTTTCAGCATTACGTAAATTTAAAACGAGGTGCAAAGAAGTACAAGTGATGAGTGACTTGAACATTTCAAGATGAGAGGTGGACAGTGTATTATGCACATAATTCAGTGAATTATAAAATTGCAAAATTATTAATACTTGAAGCAAAGGCGAGATCAGCATATTCCTTTCGATGCATGTCCTAACCACTCTTGTACTTCCGGAGTAATCTTCATAACAACTTGTTTGGGCAGTCTGTACCTCTGTAGAAAATTTTCTTCTGATAGCTCCTCAAAATCATTTCTCCCCATAGGCCGTACTCTATTACAAATGCCATTTAGACATCCTTAAAGTTAGCAAATCTACATCAACAGCTGCGTTCTCACCTGCCATCTTGACTATTTACAATTGTTAAGTACTTAACAACAGAAATATGGCTTGTTAGTTTAACAAGAGATTTAATACGAGTGTTAAGCAAACACTTGTTGGTGAAATGCAATTTTTGTTATAGCTATTGTTAAACCCGTGTAAAGTCTTAACATCTGTTGGTGAAATCGGGCTTTAGTCAGCTGTTAATTCAACAAGAATGTTATTGTTGTATCATTACTTTTTGTAACTCTTCACATCATAGTCTGCTTGAGTTCATCACAGCAGTAAGATGTGATGTGATGTTTAAGATAAGAATTGTTTTGTAATCAAGGTTAAAAAATGAGACTGTTATTTTAACATATGGGGGATTTGTTATGTATCCGTTGTTTCATCTTTTGAATATATATACATACATGTATTTGAGTATTAATGACTACAACATAAAAGAGGTGCAAAGTTCCAAAGAGCCACATTGCAATGAAAGCATGTAAGCTTGTTCAGTTACAGATGATGGTGGCACTTCTTCACCGATTACTTACCTTAGGTTTTCTAGTAAAATTGGTAAATTCTAAAGTGCCAAGGAAAAAAACTTGAGGTTCAGTGGAGCATCGATAATGAGATTGATGTGTGGACTGAAAACAGAGTAATCCATTTGCAGGTATCAATTCATATCATGTGTCATTTTAACTTGTACCACTCCCTCCCTTCCTCCCAGATTCTTCACTTGTTTACCTCAAAAATGCCTTTACTGTAAGTAAAACCCTCTATAAAATGCTGTTTAAAGATGTAAATCAGTAAGTAGATTATCTAGTGGTGATAAAAATACAATTTTGAAAGACTTTGCCTCATGAAATTCACTGTAGATTTATTTGTAGTTTTATCCTCTCAATATTCATTATCCCTTTTTCCTTTTAATTTCTTTGTCTTCATAGGGAGAAATATAGAAATACAGTAGAATGGCCGGACTTCCTACCTTACTGGGATACATTCTATATTTTTCCCTGTGTCTGGCAAAAAGTTAAAAAATATACTATATTAGCGACTTTATCAAACTTACTTAACTCTTTCACCGATATGGACATCATATGACGTCCAAGTTAAAATGCCCCTAACCAATATGGACGTGTATAGATGTCCTGCGCATAGACACCTTTAGTGCTCATTTAACGCCAATTATTTTAATCTTCCCATTTTACAATAAATTTAAATTAGTTCTATAAGGAATGTAAACGTACCCTTAAAGGTTTCTTTTTGAATTGAACACCTCCAAACCTGGATAAACACCCAAGGGCACATCTGCAGATTCACACCAAATAATATTGGTTTCCTTGCAAACTTCTTTTTCGCAACACACTAGACATTTTCGAAATGGTTGCGACTCTTTTGGTTGTGGGTGGTATCCTTTTAGGAAAGTGTTTTCTCTCAAGTATGAGGGGTGATGTCTTGGTGGAGTTCTTACCCCCGAGTATATAGAGGCCTCTGAGTATTATAATACTCAGTTAGGTTACGAGCTATTTATACACGCAAGTACAGGTAGATGAATGTCTTGCACGAATTTACAGCTCTGAAAATTACTAAACAACTGTGCATAGTTACATCCAGTGGTATAAAAATACTTTTTTTACCATTTAACTGTTTTCCGTAAAGAGGGATAGCTAATAATAGCTGATCCACATCACCCATATTTGACCCGCCATTTCCTCCAAACAGTGGAGTAGCTAACATGCCATCTGTAGACCAGTACACATCCTGCTACCTATATCCTAAACATCTCCCCCATAATCGCACAACAAACCTTCCAGATTTTCTACAGTAGTATCAGAAGCCTGTACACACCATACCCAAGCTAATTTATTTGCTACATTACGGGGATAAGCCATGGTTAATATTGAAATTTAACAATTTCAAATGTGCCATTCATTTAGCTCTTGATATGTATAAGAAATCACTCTGAACACAAAGAGAGTACAAATAACTAAAATACTGAGCGAAAACAGCTGCATAAGGCTACCAGAAACTTTGTAATAACAGATCTGTAATAACAGATGCTGACAGGGAGTTTTCTTTCCAGCATATGTGTGTAACGCAACATACACTCATATGATTATCGCCTGGTATAGCATAAATAAACTAACTAACTAACTTGAACCAGAGAAGTAACTTGCATAGCTATACAATCATTCGTTCATATACACACAAACAAAATGATTAAAATATTAGGCGCGCTCAGCGCAAAGAATGGCTTTTGCTACAGTGAAATAAAGTAGTGAAATTTCAACTATTTATTAATGTAGTCTCTACTTTATTGTTACTGTAGATGTATACTGCCTTTAATGGGTTTTAAACCAGTTTTTGTTTCGTTTAAATAACTTAATAAATACGGAAGATACGGAAATATATTTATGATGCACTTTTACAGCATTTAACAATTTAAATGTCTCGTTCTGTTTATTGGGTATCCGTTTCCAGCCCTTGAAGGGTTTAAATGGCCATCGGCGAAGTGGTTAAATGACAAATTGATATCATTTACTTCTTACTATGAGGGCTGTTCCATAAAGAATGATCATAATCTTTCTACGGTCATAATTTTTTGCACTAAAATTCAATCTTATTATATTCTAATGTGTAAGGACTATGATACAATGAAGCACAAAATTAATATAATTTTGAGTTGAACTAATATTCAATGCTCCACTTATTGCTAGTATTTACCTAGAACACGTAGGTAAGTCAGCTGTTGTCGACTGAACATGATGTTAGGAAGATCCTAATGAAACACATGCTAAGTAACTGCTAGCAATAAGGGGAGCATTAAGTATTAGTTCAACTCAAAATTATATTAATTTTGTGCTTCTTTGTATCATAGTCCTTACACATTGGAATCATTATATTCTGTTAGCTTAATGCGAATCAAACACGCCATAGTAGTTTCATTGTTGGTACTCCTGGTTCCCATCTGTGAGAACCAGGCAAATTCAGACATGTTGAGTATTGCCTACCACTGCAATGTAGGTAACATGCGAGGAACAATATGCGGCTTTGAAATTCTTCTTTCGTCTCAACAAATCTTCAGTTGAGGCCTATACAATGTAACAGGAGGCCTATGGACAGTCTGGTCTTCCCTACAGCACAGCTCGAAGGTGGTTTAAAATGTTTAAAGAGGGGAGACAATCAATTTCAAAGGAAGGTGGACCCAGTGCTCCAGTTACTGCTCTTACGGATGAAAACATCAACACTGCTGCTGTCATTGTGAGAGAGGACCGACAAATTACCATAAGATCACTTTCTGAAATACTGAACATTTCATTGGGTGCCACCCACAGGTTGGTGACAGACACATTACACATGAGACGTGTTTGTGTGCATTGATTTCCAGGACTGTTGATACCCAAACAAAAGGACATTCGCATGCAGACCTGCATGCAGTTAAAGGTGAAGTTAGAGGAAGATCTGGAGCTTCTTTCAAACATAATCACTGCTGATGAAACTTGGCTACATCGTTTTGATCCTGAGAGCATACGGCAAAGCTCAGTGCAGAAATCTCCTTCATCACCAACCCCCAAAAAAGCAAAAGTGGTTGCTTCTGCTGGTCACCTCATTCTTTGATATTCATGGAATGGTTTATCAGCATTTTGTACCTGCACACACATCAGTAACTGGACAATACTACAGGGATGTCCTGAAAACATTGCAAGTCCATATCAGGTGCAAAAGACTGTATTTCCGTGAAGCAGGCTGGATGCTGCACAACGATAAGGTGCAGCCACATATTTCCAATGTTGTCGCTGAATATCTTGCAAAAATCAACCTGAAGTGTATCCCTCACCCTCCCTATAATCCGGATTTAGCCCCATGTGACTTTTTTCTATTCCCTTACTTGGAGAAACGCTTTCATGGCAGGCATTATCCATCATCAGAAGCAGTGGTGAAGGCTGCGGAGGCGATTTTGAAGGATCTCAAAAAATGGTTTCCAGCATGTCTTTGAAGACTGACAGAAACGCTGGGACAAGTGCACCACATTCAGGGGAGAAGATTTTGAGAAGGAGCATCAAAATTATGAGGATGAGTAAAGGTACGTTGTCAAAAAAACTTGAGATCGTTCTTTATTGAACAGCCCCCATATGTACAGTGCCTAATTTTTTTTTACTGCTGGCCAGCTGGCAGGCAGTTAGTTCTGCAACAGAAGGCATGCTGCTGCATTGAATTGGATTGAATTCAATTCAATTCAATTTAAAGTATAAACTTGAAAGAAGCGTAGGGACAGTGAAGCACAAATTAGTACAAAAGTGAATCGAGAATATATTGACACATTGCTTCACTCACACTGTTTATTCACAGGACATGTTTCAAGAGCTCTTGCTCCTATCCTCAGCTGATACTCGACTAGTGCAAGTTGTAGTGGTTTCTTCTTTCTCCGTATTGTCAATAGATGGCATGATGTACTTGTCAAAGATGTCCGGTGGTGGAGTTTCAAAATTCATGACTCTATGACGATTTTTGTTAATGAAGATTTTTTTCCCATCCGGAAAGGTCTATGGGGTGATTAACGTATTTTATTAGAGATGTTTCCAAATTGATATCATGTCTAGTATTCAAAAAATGAAAAGCCACTGCTGATTTTTCTGTTTCACCATTTTTAATGTTTCTCATATGTTCTTTAGTTCTGATGTTAATATTTCTTTTTGTTTTTTCTATATAAATTTTAGGGCAAGTTTCACATTTGATCTCATAGATTCCTGGTTTTTCTTTGGTAGTGATTGAATTTTTGGGAGGGCCTTTTAACAAATTTCTGATATTAAACCTATTTTGAGGTGCAAGAGTTATGTTGTGTTTTGAGAAGATTTTTTGGAATTTGTTATAGGCTGATGGGTGGAAGGTGAATATTTTAAAAAGTTTTTTCTCTTTTTCTCCTGTAGGTTCTAGGGTGGTGGTTTCTTTTATTTTCTTAGCTTTGCTGAGTCTGTTAACAGTTTTGTCTACTAAATTTGGGTTGAAACCGTTGGATATAGCTACTTTTTTTATGTGTAGGTATTCTTCTTGATAATCTTCTCTGTTTAGTGGAAAGTTGATCATCCGAAAGATTAAACTGTTGAAAATGGCATGTTGGTGTTGTTTTGGGTTGAAACTGTTGTTCTTAATGTAATTATCTGTGTGTGTCGGTTTCCTGTAGATACCAAAAATGAGTTTGTTGTTCATTTTTTTGATCTTGATGTCCAAAAAGGGGAGCACACCATCCTCTTCTGTTTCCAATGTAGATTATCAAGAAGAATACCTACACCTAAAAAAAGTGGCTATATCCAACGGTTTCAACCCAAATTTAGTAGACAAAACTGTTAACAGACTCAGCAAAGCTAAGAAAATAAAAGAAACCACCACCCTAGAACCTACAGGAGAAAAAGAGAAAAAACTTTTTAAAATATTCACCTTCCACCCATCAGCCTATAACAAATTCCAAAAAATCTTCTCAAAACACAACATAACTCTTGCACCTCAAAATAGGTTTAATATCAGAAATTTGTTAAAAGGCCCTCCCAAAAATTCAATCACTACCAAAGAAAAACCAGGAATCTATGAGATCAAATGTGAAACTTGCCCTAAAATTTATATAGGAAAAACAAAAAGAAATATTAACATCAGAACTAAAGAACATATGAGAAACATTAAAAATGGGGAAACAGAAAAATCAGCAGTGGCTTTTCATTTTTTGAATACTAGACATGACATCAATTTGGAAACATCTCTAATAAAATACGTTAATCACCCCATAGACCTTTCCGGATGGGAAAAAATCTTCATTAACAAAAATCGTCATAGAGTCATGAATTTTGAAACTCCACCACCGGACATCTTTGACAAGTACATCACGCCATTTATTGACAATACGGAGAAAGAAGAAACCACTACAACTTGCACTAGTCGAGTATCAGCTGAGGATAGGAGCAAGAGCTCTTGAAACATGTCCTGTGAATAAACAGTGTGAGTGAAGCAATGTGTCAATATATTCTCGATTCACTTTTGTACTCAATTCAATTTATTCATCCGATAAATCTTCATTCAAGATTGTGGACACGTCAAAACAAAAATGTTTACAAAATTGGAGTACAAAATTTAAATACAGAAAGTACAAAAAACATGTATAAGAGTAAATGCCAAAATATAATAATATAACTTAACTTTCCAAATACTCTTGAATAGAATAAAAAAATGCTTCACTTAAAAATTTGTGTAGTTTCAATTTAAAAATCTTTTGGTTGTCAATCTGTTTTAAATAAAAAGGTAAATTATTGTACAGTTGGGTACCACTATAAGTGAAGGAATGTTTGTATAATGTGGTATTATGACTACTTGCTAGTATGTAAAAGAACTTTGTACACTGTGTTCATTTTTATCTGTGGTTTTACCACGCAAAATTTGACATAGTCATTAGCATCGCTGATGGAGCGTGTTTATACACGATTCCTCTAGTGGCTTGCAGACATACTTGGTGTGTTGACAGCAGCTTTCAGGTCTCCCTCTACCAGCAGGTAAATATACTATATGAGAGGTGGGTCTGCCTGCATAATATAAAGGTGCGTAATTTTGCCTGGTGCATAGATACGATAACTGTTGTAGTTTGTTTTAATGAATGTGAAAACTAAATGATGGATAAATGCAAACAATATCTTGCAATTTGTGTTTCTATGTGAAGATATATAACTTAATATAATTTAATAAAGGAATATCAAATTAATAACAGCATTAGTTTCAAAACATTTAGTAAAGAAACAGAATTTTCTTTTTTTGTCTTTTCAACAGTGCACATTATATCGAACAATGAATGAATAAATGAATGAGTGAATGAATGAAATGGATGATATGATACTCAAATGAGTCCAGAGTCCCTAGAGCTCAGAGTTACCCAACATTCGTCTTCATAGGATAACGAAAAACCCTGGGAAAACCTTATCCAGGTAACTCATCCTTAGCGAGATTCGAACTCGCAACCTCTTGACTGTGAGTTACACACGCTACCTCACACCATGGAAGCGGGCAAGAAACAGATTATTTATATAATATATTATAATATTTACTTATTATATTGAAATTTAACCGTATTGGAACACCACAGTGAAGTGAGCATCCCAATAGACAAACTTTTGATTCAACTTAAGAAATGGCTAACTTCTATTAATCTAGATGCCAATACAATAGAAAAATATTTGGCAATGACTGAAATATGTATACAGCAAAATTATTTTGTCTTTGATGGAAAGTATTATAAACAAATTTCAGGACTGGCTATGGGAAGCCCGCTATCACCATTTTTGGCCAACTTATACATGAGCTTTTTTGAAACACATATAACTAAAGCCTTCCCTCATATTTTTAAAACATGGTACAGATACCATGAGAATATCAAGATGGCGTCAGACAGTGAGAATGTGATTGAGAACGCTCTGAACAGTTTGATTAGTGTGCAGGAAGAGTGCATCAGAATGAGAAGTGACTTGAAGCAGAGGATTCTAGACGCAGTGAGTACCATTAGAGTAGAAGCTGCAAACCTGAGATCTGTTATAAATGAAAAAAACCAAGTGATTACTGAGTTAGAAAGTAAGGCTGTGGCAACGAACCCCATGATGCATGTCAGACCGGGGTTTGCTACGTTGCAGGGCGTTGCGACATCTGTTGGTTCAACGTCGCACTACCTCCCCGCTTGCTCGTTACCTCCCTCTGCAGGCGGGCCGAAGAAGCTTTATGCAGATGTTCTGAGGGATACGTCTAATCATAACAAGCGATACAAGCTGTTCATTAAATCCAAAGATAATCAATCGGCAGAGTATACAAAGACCTTACTAAAGACAAAGTTAAACCCGACTGAGTTGAGGGTAGGAATCAATGCACTGAAAACTCAAAGGGATAATCAGCTATTGGTAGAATCCGAAAACAAGGCAGACATAGATACCATTTCTAATAAAATAAAAGAGGTATGTGGGGAGGAATTAGAAAGTTATACACCCAAATTGAGAAATCCGAAGTTGATCATTTTTAATGTTCCAAAACAAATAAATACTGATAATGCTGTAGCAGCCATAATATCGCAGAACAATGATTTGGCGCTAAATGGGAACAACATCACAGCGAAGTTTGCTTTTCTAGATAAGAAGAAGCATAAGAACTTAGTCATAGAAGTCAATGCAGAAACAAGGAAACGCCTAGCAGGAAAGAAACTCAAATTAGGGTGGAGCATTTGCAGGAGTGAGGATTATTTGTCAGTTACCCGCTGCTACAAATGCAGTAAATATAACCATACGGCAAAAGAATGTACTGGAAATGTGGTGTGCCCCCTTTGCGCACAAAGTCATGAGCTGAAACAATGTGAAGCGGCCGTGGCAAACTACCGTTGTATTAATTGTATCAATTACAATAAGTACAACAAAGCGGCACTTGTCGATGTGAATCATTCCTCTCTCGATAGAAGTTGTGGTTGCTATAATGCTATGCTTAAGAGGTACGTAGAAAAAATAGATTACTAATATGGGAAATCAAAGGAATAGACAGTTAAGACCATTACGTTGTATACAGGTTAATATACAACATAAAAGGGCTGCAACAAACAACTTAATTCACATATTGAGTGAACAACGTATAGATATAATAGCTTTTGTCCAAGAACCCTACATTGTACACAATCACCTTGCTGACATACCTAAATCTTTCAGGACTTACGCATGTGGACAGGGGAGGAAACGAGCAATCATCATTGAAAATAACAAAGAAATTGATGTGCTTCTAATTAAACAACTTTCACATGAAGACTGTGTCATGGTAGAAATAAGTTATGGGGATTTCAAAATTTACGGAATAAGTGCTTATTTTGACATAACACAGGAAATTGAAGGTAAAGTAAGGGAAATAGAACAGATTGTGAACCATTCGAAAGGCACAGGATTAATATTAGCAGTTGACAGCAACGCTAGAAGTAAAACATGGCACGACGTCCTAACCAATAAACGGGGATTGTCTCTAGAAGAATATATTACCACATCCGATCTTTATATAATAAATGAGCTTTCAGAACCTACTTTTGAATCGACAAGAGGCAGCAGCCATGTTGACCTAACGATATCAGACACACTAATGCTACGGCACATCACAGATTGGGAGTGTGGCACACAAGAGAGCTGCTCTGATCACAAAATTTTAATGTTTAATATTAACCCCGGTAAACAAGAGTTCTCAAGCACTACAGGCTATATGGGACCGAGGTATATAATTAACAGTGACAATTTTCAGGCATTCGATAACGAGTTGATAAATAACATGGCCATTAATTTAAAATGTGAAAGCAACAACAACAAAAATTTGGACAAACTGGAGCAAGAAATGTGTGAGAAGTTGCAAAATTTCGAAAATGTAAATGAAATAGTGGACCTTAGTTTTTCAGGAATTACATCAGCATGTCATTCAGTGTTCAAGGTGTCAAAAGCAAGGAGACAGACAGACCAGAAACCGGTACCTTGGTGGACAGACGAGCTGACAGTACTAAGGAAAAGAACAAATGCTTTACGAAGAAGATACCAAAGGACTACCAATAGTGAACATCTAAGAAGGGAGAGAAAAACAGCTTATTTAAAAGGGAAAAGAGAATATGAAGATAAATTACAACAAGAAAAAATAAAGTCATGGAAAACCTTGTGCTCAGCACAAAATGAGGCGAATCCTTGGGACATCATATACAAACTAGCATCAGGAAAAGTTAGAACCACTCCAATATTAACTACACTCAAACGCAACGATAACACATACACGGAAGATACTTGTAGCACTCTGGAATACATGCTTGCTCATTTCACCCCCGAAGACAATCAGGAGGACGACAATGAAACCCACAGAAGAATAAGGATAGAAATTCAAAAGCCAATGCCAACAGATGACGACAAAGAATTTACGAGTGAAGAGATAATCTCAAGTTTGAAAAAATTTAACTTGAAGAAAACCCCAGGGATGGACGGATTAACTAGTGACATAATTCTCAGAGCATTTAATATCTTCCCAAAGTATTTCACTGCACTGTACAATATATGTCTCAGAAAAGGAAAGTTCCCGCAGAGATGGAAACACTCCATTATTATTCCAATTACTAAACCCGGAAAAGAAAACTGCAACGATGTCTCCAAATTTAGGCCTATCAGCCTGCTTAACATCGGGGGAAAACTGCTAGAAAGACTTATGATAGACAGAATTTTATTCCATATAAATTCTAATGACCTGTTCAACAACAACCAATATGGGTTCATCCCACAACGTGGAACAGTTGACGCTGTAATGCAATTAAAGGAATTTGTAGAAAACAGTCTGAAGCAGAAACAGTGCACAATTGTAATAAGTCTGGACGTGCAAGGTGCATTTGATGCTGCCTGGTGGCCCAGCATTTTGAAGAACCTCAGAGAACTGAAGTGTCCAAGAAACTTGTACAATTTAGCCGCAAGCTATTTTGGTGAAAGAAAAGCAACTCTAACAATAAACAACTACAGCGCAGAAAAAGAAATCCAGAAAGGCTGTCCACAAGGCTCATGCTGTGGCCCGGGATTCTGGAACATATTATATAATTCCCTCCTGAATCTACCATTCTCCAAGAGAACTAAAGTTATAGCCTTCGCGGATGACTTGCTCATCTTAACAAAAGGAGACTTCAAAGCAGAAGCAGAAAATTACGCAAACCAGGATGTGAAGAAAATAGAGAGATGGGCTCTTAACAACAAAATGGTATTCAACACTAATAAGTCAAAAGTTATGTTAATATCAAGGAAAAGAAGGGGCGACAAGAACGTCAGTATGCTCCTAAATGATAGGGTACTAGTACAAGTAGAGGAAATGAAATATCTAGGAATTCACTTGGATAGCAAATTTAACTTCAATGCGCATATAGCCCACACAGTAGATAAATCTCTGGGACTAATCAATATGCTGGCAAGAACAGCGAAACTTCAATGGGGCTTGGGTCATAAAGCGCTCAAGACAATTTATGAAGGCGCGCTCGTACCAATCTTAACTTACGGAGCTCCCGTTTGGAAGGAAGCAGTGCAGAAGCAGAAAAATATTGCAAAATTCAAGCGTGTACAAAGACTCATGAATATTAAGATAGCCAAAACATTCAGAACAGTATCATACGAGGCCTCGTGCGTGTTAGCAGGAGTTAAACCTATAATGATAACAATAGAAGAAAAAACTGAAATATATACAGCAACGAAATCCCTAAACCAGGAATACGACGCTCCATTAGAAGTGAAGTATTGGCGGCACCCCGCGGAAACAGCAATCATCCACCAAGTCGAAAAACACACTCTCTACCAGACTGAAATATATACAGATGGCAGTAAAACCGGAGGAAAGGTAGGAGCGGCAGCAATCGTATACACAAATGGAGAAGTGACCCACAGATTTAAGTTTAAATTGGGTGAAAATTGCACAAACAACCAGGCAGAGCAAATCGCTGTATTGAAAGTCTTAGAAAAACTCCAAGAACTACAGGATATTGAAGAAAACAGGAAAAGAGTAGCAATATACACTGACAGTCAAATAACTCTAGATTCATTGAAGAATAAAATGAAACATCCCAGATTAATAGAATCTATCAGAAGTAAAATAATTGAATTGACAGAACAAAACTGGATAATCCACTTTGGCTGGGTCCGAGGACACGCTGGGATAGAAGGGAATGAACTAGCAGATCGATTAGCAAAGGAGGCAGCTGCAGAGGAAGGAGAAGCAGTCTACCAGAAAATATCCAAGGACGTAATTATCACAAGAATGAATGAAGATGGAATCAGGAGGTGGCAAACAGAATGGGACAAAACATCCAAAGGAGCGACAATGATGGAATTCTTCCCAAGCATCATCGATCGTATCAAGAGCAATATAAGAATTACGCCAAATTTCACTTGCATAACATCTGGACACGGCAATATACGAAGCTACCTGCACAGATTTAAAATCATGGATGAATCAATTTGTCCATGTAATACAGGAGAACAGACTGTGGATCATCTCTTGTTTCACTGTCCTATCCTCGGCAAACAAAGGAAGGATCTTGCAGCAGCCATAATTCACCAGGGCGGTAAATGGCCGACTGCAAAGAAGGACCTCACAAGAAGATTCATAAGACAGTTCAGCAGATTCGTAAATGCAATAGACTTTAAAAAGTTATAATAATTGTGATAGATATTGTGACCACACTGTGATTTTACGCTGGCGAAATGTCAATATATAGGAAGTCATCTTGTCAAGACATTGTTAAAAAATATGTTATGTAAATTAAATTAATTAAATTAAATTAATGAATCATTGTGACCGACACGTCAGTTCAGAAGCGCAGTACTAAGATATTATTATACTAAAATAAGTGGTTCAACAGTATTATAAAGGTCGCAGGCTAAAAAAATAGAACAATGTACTCTGGCCAATGTATCCCAAGTCGCTCTGAACCGATCTCTCGGAATATAAAGCATGTAGTATTACATTGTAATGGGGCATGCTGCTCAAACTTTTTCAATAAAAAAAAAATGGTACAGATACGTAGACGACATCTTTGCAATAGTGCACTACAAACAAATAGATGATGCTTTGAAATTACTCAACCTTCAAGAACCCAGCATACAATTCAGAGTAGAAACTGAAGAGGACTGTACTCTACCTTTTTTGGACCTTACAATCACAAAAAACAATGAGAAACTGGAATTTGGTATTCATAGAAAAGCAACACACACAGATAATTACATCAAAGCAAATAGTTTCAACCCAATTCCACACAAACATGCCACCATCAACAGTCTCACACACAGATTAGTAAATCTACCCCTCAGCATGCAAGAATATCAAAAAGAAAACCATCAAATCTCAAAAACCGCAATTAAAAATGGATATGGAAAAAGCCTTGTAGATAGAAAACTAAAATCTTTCACACTTCAAAAAAGATTAAAACAGATCACAGCTCTTTCACCAATAAAACAAGAAATTAGATTTGCTAAATTTACTTACCACACCTGGGCCACAAAAAAGTTCCAAAAAAGTATTCAAGAAATACAATATAACATTGGCACCAAAAAACAATTACAGCATTAAAATCCTACTTAACAGTAATAAGATAAAACCAGAAGAAAAGTCAGGCATTTACAAGATTAAGTGTAAAGACTGTGAAAAAATTTACATAGGAAGGACAAAAAGAAACATAGGCACTAGAAAGAAAGGACATATTAGGCAATTAAGATACAAAAATATTGATAAGTCCGCAATAGCAGCTCATTTCTGGCCTGAAAATCATGAAATTGAAGATAGCACCAAATTACTAAAATATGTACAAAAACATAGTGAACTCATCATATGGGAGAGAATATACATAGAATATCATAAAAACCAACTAATGAACTTTGAAATCCCGCGAGAAGAGAATCCCACATATATATTCATCACAAAATCAACAGATGGCAGCAGCAACTCCAGAACTTCCCACACCACTGGATCAAGCTTTAGTCCCATTAGAGCCGATGATGCACACGATGGTTCACGAAACATGTCCTCAATATAGGTACGCAAATGAAGCTGATGTGTAATAAATATGACTCATCTATAATTTAATAATTTACTTAGTAGTGTGACGTAGACGGCGAACTCGCATTGCCGATCAATAATGCGGACTGGCGGTGGTGGTGGGGGGGACGCAAGGGGTGGCACCTCCTCCTACCGCGTGAAGGTGCTCATTGTGTATGTGCATCGGAACGGTAACGGACAAACTGGTAAATCGTAATTGTGTACATTAAACTGTAATTGGAATAAGGTGAAAATAAAGAACATTGTTGAGTTTGTGTAATTGGATTTTTTATTTCACGAGCCCACAAAGTCACAGTATGTTTATTACTTCTAAATTGGGACCGTCACTTTATAGCATCGTGTATTTCTCATTTTGCAAGTAACTGAACTTGTATCTTGTAAACGTTTGATTCACCTATTGGTTTTAAGAGACATAAGGATACCAACATGAAGAAATACATTTTAATTAAGCGTGAGAATGACAAAAAGTTTATATTGTATACTGATAAAACGTAAGACGTTTATGTTGCAAACTAAAGTATGTCAATTTGACGTTACCCAGACACTTTACACAACATTATGCTCTGAGAGACTTCTCTGAATGCCGGATAGCGCTGCATGAAATCTTCCATGCAGCGGTTTAAACTATATTTATATGTCTCACTAATTTTAATGCCTGCATGAAAGTAGCATTAAATCATGAAGATGCGGTGCTCTGTCTACATATCCACGTTTAGAGTAGAAATGTGCTACTTTACATGTGTACTAGAATTATAATAATGATTTCCATAAAGAGGGGTGAAAGGCGAGGCCGGTTGTATTAGTAATGAGCACAATCACACTCAGAGTGTTGTAGTTAGTTACCGTTCTGCAAACATTACTGCTTCTTGTCCATAGAGGGCACTACAATTTCAAGATAGACTCACCAGTCAACTATGACATCATTCTTGCTCAATCGGATAGCGGGAAATAACGAATAAAAATGAACACTGTGTATATGTATAAACGTGGCAGGTTTATAATATTCAGTTCCTTAAAATACACTCTACAGCTAACATGTGCAGGTTGTTCATTATTACTCTTATAGCTCTTTTTTGCATTCGAAATACCTTTTCCAACATATTTGAATTACCCCAAAAGATACCATAATTCAGAAGGGAATGAAAATATGCAAAATATGCCATTCGGACTGTCTTTACGTCTGCTATCATTTTTAATGCTTTTATAGCATAGCACTGCTTACTTAACCTTTTAATCAAATCTTCTATATGCACACTCCAATTGAATATTTAAATTCTAGCACTTACGTTTATTGTGAAAATTATAATTACATAACTGTCACTGAAGATGGAGATGATCTCCTTTTGCTTCCACGCATGTGTCACACCTTCAGAGAAAATTTGTGTTGAGATACACATATGTTGATGATATTTTTGCTGTAGTCTCTCAAAAGTTTTTAACTGACTCCTTAAAACTACTGAATATACAAGATCATAATATAAAATTCACAATGAAAGTTGAAGGAAACAATCAATTGCCTTTCTTAGATTTAATGATCATTAGACAAAATGACAGTGTAAAATTTGGAATCTACAGAAAACCTACTCACACAGATAATTACATAAAACGCAACAGTTTCAATCCTCTGTCACATAAATTAGCTGCTCTTAGACGTTTGATCCATAGACTGAACAGCATACCTTTAGATCAAAAACACTACGACGGGGGATGCAAAAGCAACCGGATTGTTGTCATAAAAACTTTATTGATGAACCTTTTTACAAAATTACTTCAGTCACTTTCAAAATACTTTCCATTACATGTGATGCATATGTCAGGTCTCTTTTCCCACTGTTGGAAGTATGTTCGGAACTCTTCAAGTTTGATATTGTCCAGTGCCCTTTGCGAAGCTGTTTTACTGCCTCCACATCATCATAACACTCCCCTTTTAGCATTTTTTTCATTCGTGGAAATAGGAAAAAGTCGCACATGGCTAGGTCCGGTGATACGGAGCGTGGGGAACGACAGACCACCTCTGAGATGCCAAATAGTGGGTTACTCGTAAGGCCGTGTGTGCTGGAGCGTTGTCGTGCTGCAGAAGCCAGTCACCATATCGCCAAAGTTCCGGGCGTTTCCTCCTCACATTCTCTCACAGACGCCTTAAAACATCCAAGTAAAAGTGCTAGTTAACAGTCTCGCCAGGGGGTCCACGAACATAAAAAAAGACAATGATCATCGTTGATGTGTGTTTGGAGGAATTTAGTAACAGTGACGTCAAAATTAATATAAAAATTATTTGTGGTTGGTTTATTGACACTCATCACTTACTTTTTCATATATTTATGAGAGACTAGTTTCAAAGGCCTTGGCCTCCATTTTCAATCTCTTTCCAACTGGCATCTGTTGTTGTCTGCTCTCTCTGGTGGTGGAACTATGAACTTTTTTGTCAAATTATCTACTGGCGGGATTTCAAAGTTCATTACGCGATCCTTATTTTTCCAGATGAATATGTTCTCCCAATGATAAATGATATTTATAATATCATCAGGAATGATACAAAAATAAAATTTGGAATTTACAGGAAGCCAACACATTCAGAAAATTATATAAAAAATAATAGCCACAACCCAATTACACATAAACATGCAATAATAAACAGCCTTACACACAGACTAGTCAACATACCCATGGAAAAAGAAGAATATTTTAAGGAACAAAAAGCAATAATACACATAGCAGAAGAAAACGGATACAACAAAAGTTTGGTGTTGAAGAAAATTAGAAAATCTAAACTAAAGAAAACCATTAAGGAAGCAACCACATTTATTAAAGAAAAAGAAAGCAACAGCATATTCAGTTCATTCACATATCATCCAAAAACATTTAATAAATTTAAAAAGATATTCAAGGAACAAAATATCATCTTGGCACCTACTAACAGATACTCAATTTTAAAATTACTAAATTCAAAAACAAAAGATGAAATTCCTTCAGGTAACAAATCTGGAATATACCAAATAAATTATAAGAATTGTGAAAAATGCTACATAGGTCAAACAAAAAGAAATTTAAAAACCAGAGTCAAAGAACACTTTAGAAACATCAGATTGAAACAAGAAGACAAGTCATCAGTAGCATTTCATTTTTGGAATGAAGACCATGACATTGATCCAAATCCAAAATTATTAAAAGGAGTGATAAACCAAAATAGATTGACAACATGGGAGAACATATTCATCTGGAAAAATAAGGATCGCGTAATGAACTTTGAAATCCCGCCAGTAGATAATTTGACAAAAGAGTTCATAGTTCTACCACCAGAGAGAGCAGACAACAACAGATGCTGGTTGGAAAGAGATTGAAAATGGAGGCCAGGGCCTTTGAAACTAGTCTCTCATAAATATATGAAAAAGTAAGTGACGAGTGTCAATAAACCAACCACATCGTCTTTACATTTGACCTCAGTTGCCTTGCTGTTTTTGGTCTAGGAGAGTTGGGAGTCCTCCACTGGCTTGACACTTGCTTGGTTTCTGGGTCATACCAGTAACACCAACTCTCATCCCCTGTAATGACTTTGTTCAAGAAGTTTGGATCACATGCAATCTCTGTTTTCAAGCCCTGACACACATTCATGCGGATGGTTTTGTGCTCCTGTGTGAGAAGGCGCGGAACAAATTTAGCAGCAACACGTCTCATATGCAAATCCTCCCTCAAAATCCGCTGGCGCGAGCTCCAACTGATTTCCGTCGCTGCTGAAATTTGGTCGATCGTTTGGCGATGATCCTCGTTAATCTTTTGGCGGACCTTTTCAATGTTATCTTCATTTCGCTCTGTTGAAGGCCATCCAGAACGAGCTTGGTCTTCAATACACATCTCACCATGTTTAAAGCGTCCAAACCACTCGAAAACCTGTGTGCGGCTCATAGTGTCCTCCTGGAAAGCTTCTTAAAGCATCTGGTGTGTCTCCATTGCAGTTTTTTAAGCAGGAAACAAAATTTCACACACACTCTGTTCTTTTAAAGTTGCCATAACAACTTTGCAGAGGTAACCCGCTAACAGTCAGAGAAATACAATACCACACTTGCACGTTCAGCTCTACACTGACGCAGTCTGCACAGCTGTTTCATGAAGGTCTCTACTAATACCATCTAGCGTGAGAACCCTGCACTACATCTACGAGTGGCAGCATCCTGGAGTCCAGTTTCTTTTGGGTCCCCCCTTGTATAATGAGGAATTTACATATATTTTAAATACAGCACAAAAAAATGGTTTCAATCCAAACCTAATCAAAAAAAATATTAATCAGGACTGCAAGCAAAAGAAATTAAAACAGATCACTACTCTTCAAAACATAAATAAAAACTGGAAATACAAAAAATTCACTTACCACCCTTGGGCATTTCTGAAGTTTGAACGAATATTTAAAGATTATGGCAGCAAACTAGCATCACAAAACAGATTCTCACTCAAGAAATTGTTAAATAATCCCTTAAAAAACACGATCCCACCAGAACAAAAATCAGGCATATATAGGATAAATTGTGAAGACTTTGACAAATTTTATATTGGTTTGACAAAGAGAAATTTAAAAACTAGATGAACAGAACACCATAGGAACATAAAATATAAACAAGCAGTAAAATCGGCAGTTGCTTTTCATTTCTGGAATGATAACCACCGCATCAGAGAGGAGATCAAACTACTAAAACCTTTGTCAACAAAACTTGAACTTACAACATGGGAAAAAATGTTTATTATTAAAATCATTCCACATATTGTAAATTTTGATGTGCCATCAGTGAGTGGTCTACTGAACTTATGTAAAGAATCTTCCGAGAGAGGGAGCCAATGACAAGAGATCCAGACAACAAACAACTGTGAGAGTCGCTAATCAGCTGATGATGAGACCACAACAGTTTTGAAAACGTTCCTGATTTTGTAAAACGACGTGAGTGAAGTTAAAAGTTTTAAAAGGCATGACTCAATTTTAGTCTTTATACATGACATACGTTAATTCATCTTCTAAAACTGCATAATTTCTCTTCTGATATTATCATTGCAATTAATTAGGGAAATTTTTGAAGATAGGGTCATTATTAAAGGACTAGGGCCACCACAATCCCCAGACCCTACATTATGTGATTTTTATTTATGGGGAACTTAAAAAATAAGGTGCATCAGAACAACCCGCATACGCTGGAAGAACTGAAACACAATATCAAAAGAGAAATTACTGCAATTTCAGAAGATGAATTGACCACTTCGCCGATGGCCATTTAAACCCTGCACGGCCAGGAACGGATACCCAGTAAAAAGAACAAGACATTTAAATTGTTAAATGCTGCAAAAATGCTTCATAAATAAATATTTGTATCTTCCATATTTATTAAGCTATTTTAGCGAAACAAAAATTGGTTTAAAGCTCATTCAAGGCAGTATACATCTACGGTATTGCTAAAATTGAGACTGTATTAATAAATCGTTGAAATTTCATTAATTTGTATCTGTGTAGAGAAAGCCATTCTCTGCGTCGAATGCACCTAATGCTGAGTATTTTTGTTTTACAAACTATATGTGTATATCAGCTGCATAAGCTGATTGTTTTAGTTTATGCTACTATGCAATAATAATTGTATATGTTGCGTTACACATGCTGGAAAGAAAACTCCGTCAGCATCTCGCTAATTGCACAACCGAAGCTTATGGTAGCTGATGTAACTGTTTCTTCGCTGAGTTCACATAGTAATTTTGACTGTGTCGGAGTTCCGAGTGATTTCTTTAGCTAAAACACATTTGAAATAGTTTCCTCTGTGCTAATCATGGCTTCAGCTAGTAATGTAGCAAATAAATTGGCTAGTGTAGGAAGAGAGTGGGCTTCTGATATTACATCAGAAAAGGTGGAAGACTTTTTGCTGTTAGACAGTGATTTGGACATTGATGGCGAGTTTTCAAATGTTGAGGGGGGTGTTAAGGATATAGGTAGCAGTGAGGAGATGTTTGTGAAGAATCAACATAATGGAGGTGGAAAAATAACTCTAACATAGACATACCTTCAGGAGCACAACCTCTGGTGTAGAACCACATACTCAGCTAACTTCTGACAGCCAACCAATTGACATTTTCTCAAAATTTTTTACTACTGACTTACTGTCTCTCATTGTTTTGGAAACAAATGTATATGCGAGTAGGGTGAAGGAAGACTTGATTTCTAAAGGCAATTTAGGACCTAAGAGTAGAATTCAGAAGTGGACAGAAGTAACAATGAATGAGATTTACAGACTACTTGGTCTAATTATGCTCATGGGTGTTATTTGTAAACCTACGCTAGACATGAACTGGTCTGCAGATGACATGCTAGCTACCTCATTTTTTGGGAAATGCATGTCAAATAATAGGTTTACTTCCATTTTGCGCTTCATTTCACCTGCACATAAAATGAAAATGATAAACTATACAAAATCAGACCAGTTTTTGATTACATTATTTCAAAATTCAAAGAAAATTATGTGCCTAGTGAAATGGTTACTGTTAATGAAAACCTGATGCTTTGGAAGGGCCGTTTAGGTTGGAAACAATACATCAAAACAAAGAGAGCCAGATTAGGCATAAAGAGTTTTGATGTATGTGAAAGTAAAACAGGATATCTGTACAATAGCTGCAAATACACTGGCCAAGGAACTGATAACACCGGAGAAAAAGATTTGGGGTTATCTGGTTCCATAGTAATGTACCTGATGGAATCTGGGTTAGATGGCAACCGGTGGTGTAATGACGCATTCTAGTAAGCAACTTTTACAAGTTAATAGCGTGGAAACAAGTGAAAATGGAAAAAAAGAAGTTCATATTGCAACCGACTTGGATCAAGTAAGAAGTGGTAATAAAGACTCCGATATCGAAAGTGGAAATGCGGAAAATGCCAGCCGCAAATTGGGTGGTGATACATCGGACACAACACGGGAGGCGGAAACCAACACCAACTAGAATACTCAGACCATAATACGAGAATAAATTGTAGGAAAAATGGCGGCGCTCGTGGCCCAGCTTGTTATGTTGTGGTTATATCTACAGAGTAAAGTGTGTGTTTGTTTACTTTGACTGTGTGTTTGAAGAATTAATGTAATTCATATTACAGTGGCAATTAGTGACTAACGAGTTAGTTTATAGTTAAGTATTTAACATAAAGTGATAACGTTTACCTAAATATATACTGTGAAGTATTGTCGAAATGCATCGTTGTTGTGTTCCCAGCTGCAATCTAACTATGGTAGTGCACCTCACACGACATTTAAATTTGCGAAGGAAAAATCGTAATGGGATAAGTGGATCAGGATCATACATTGTAAAGATTTTAAAGTAAATGACAAAACTGTAGTTTGTATTCATCATTTTGAACAGTGCTTTGAGGTTAAGGAAGACATATTTCCCATAATTGATGGTGAACCAATTCATGCCCTTCGAAAAGTACAAAAATTAATAGATGATGCCTACCCCACGATTTTTAAGAATCAGCCATCCTATCACACATTAAAGCTCAACCAGAAAATACGAAATCCTGAAGAATGCATCCAAGACATTTTACAGAGAGTGAAGATAATTTTAATATATGGTGTGCACAAGATGTTATTGACAGTTTTGACTCCTTAAAAACCAAAGTGGTGAGGAGATTCTAACCCATTGATAGGCATTATTAAAGACAATTAGTTACGTTCTTTTCAATAACATTCAAGATCCCAGCTTCACTGATGTTCCTTCACTTAATAAGTTTCAAAGTATTTCATAACCTAGAAGGAATATTATGAGCCTACCAGTGGAAAATTTTAAATGGTTCTTGCAGTGTGAGGGAACTTGACACCTTCAAACGTGACAATTGGAGTAAACTGGACAATCTGGTGAATTCTCTTAAATATTATAGTATAAGCAGTATGTCCTTGCCAGAAAAGGTTACCATGTAAACAATGTAAAAGAAACTTTAGTACTTGCTACAGACGATAGGATGATACAGTCCAATAAGATAAAGTTTGCTGTGTTTAATGCTTATGAGTTGTCATGCCTTATAAATTAAATTTTGATTGGAAGTATAAGGTGGAAAATGCATAGTACTGGTCGTGCTACTATATAATGTTATAAGCTCTTAGAATTTGTCATGATGCTCTTTATTTATGTTATTACACATTTTAGTTGAAAGCATAAAGTGATAAATGCTTAGGAGTTACCTCGCTGCTCCGTAATATGGATTATATTATGTCCATTGTATATAGTTTCCTATTCTGCGTAACCAGAGTCGCTGGGCTTTGACGGGCGCCATCTTGGAATCTGTATTATGGTCTGAGTATTGGAGTTGGTGTTGCGGAAACAATAGCGTTGTTTCACATGGTGATCAATTTGCTCACAAGGGACCTCCTTAATGCTCAAAAAGAAATCAACCAACTAAAATCTGAAAACGCAGATCTAAAGGATACAATAAACAGAGAAAATGCAAGTCCTTCATACAGTACCGTTACAAAAGGACCGCGGAGTGTTGAGGTTAGGGAACGTGGAAAAGAAGCTTTTTCAACCAAAAACAGGTTTGAGGTTCTGAAGAAAACGGATGTGGCGAATGAAGAAAGCAGTGAACAAAATGCTAATCAATGTGATTCAAAAATCAGTGCAAATAAAAGGCGTGTGTTAGTCGTAGGTGATTCCATCTTGAAATTTTCTGGTGAGGCATGCAAAGAAAGAGGTTACGAAACGTGTTGCCTTCCTGGAATAAAACTAAATGAAATGCAAAACAAAGTGGAAAACATGAACATAAAAGAAGATAATCCGGAAGTGGTGTTAATTCATGCTGGGACAAATAACATCAGACGGGGGCTGAGTGATGAAGAAATTCTTAATGAAGCAATAAACCTAGTGAACTCAATTCAATCTCAAGCTAAAGGGGCTAGAATTATAATAAGTGGTGTACTTCGTAGGCGTGATATAAATAGCAACAGAATAATGAGAATAAACAGAGATCTTGAATGGCTCTGTTCTTCCAAAGATTGCCTACTGGTAGATGGGAACTCTTGGCTGTATGACAATGACTTTGGTCGAGATGGCATACATCTTAATCGCAGAGGGTCAGCCAAATTTGGACAGTTATTAGTTAATGTAATTACATCTGTACTTAAGGGAAACCGAAAAGTAACGTGGTGGATGTTCAACCAGCAAAACAGTTTATACAGAATTACTTATTGTCTATCTTTCATCAAAATGTAAAAAGCATTAGAAATAAGCATACTAACTTTGAAGTGTTGTTAAATGATAAATTACACGGCATTGATATCATAGCACTTACTGAACACTGGTTAAAAGAAAATGAAATAGGCATGTTAAACTTTGAAGGTTATATAAGGGAAAGCTTTTACTGTAGAAAAACTAAAAACAATGGGGGATCATGTATTTTTGTAAAAGAAAATATTTTGGCTAAACAGATATCTACCTTCGACAATTTCATGTGTGACAAGCACTTTGAGGGATGTATGGTGGAACTGTCTGATTCCAAAGTTATAGTAATTTATTTGTATAGAAACTCCACCAGTGACTTAAATGAATTCATCAGAAAATTAGATATTATTTTATAAATCATTTTTATAGAGGGAAAAGAAATGGAATCATTGTGGGTGACCTAAATATAAACTTTTTTGGAAGAAGGTTGAGGTAAAAGACAGATCACAGATCTGCTGAGCATGTATGGCTTAGAATCGGTTATAAATTCACCTACTAGAGTAGCTGTAGAATCAGTGAGTGCTATAGATCAGTTTATCTTGAATTCCAATAAATTTGAGTTCGAAGTTGACAACTTTGAGACAGGCATCTCAGATCACTACGGTCAAAAACTTAAAATAAAATTGTGTAATACTATAAGCAACCCTGGCCAGTCATTCAAAAAGTGTAGGATATACAGTGAAGACAATATTAAATACTTTTACTACTTACTCTCCAAAGAAAACTGGATGGATGTATACTGCTGTGAAAATGATCTGGATAAATGTTACATCGAATTTGATAAAATTCTTAATCCCAACTTGAACATAGCCATGCCTATCACAATTTTGAAAGAAACATAATAAAGCTAAGTGGGTTACTAAGGGTATTCGGATATCAAGCGAAAGACTTCGTTTCCTAAGTAGACTAACTAAACATAATCTTGCTTCCGATGATTTTAAACAATATTACATAAAGTATAAAAAAATATACAACAGAGTAGTCAGGATGGCTAAAAAACTCTACAATGGTACTATGGTAAATAGCTCTTTAAACAAATCAAAAACTATATGGAATGTTATAAAACATGAGATTGAGGGAAATAAAAGGAAAAATATTGATTTTAGTGTGAATATAAATGGTAGGCAAGTATCTAATCCATTAATGGTAGCTCATGAATTTAACCAATATTTTTCGACCATTGCAGAACTCATTAGAAAGAGGGAAAATGTAGCTATCAATTCGTGCTTAATTACCCAAAATAATCAAATTCGGGAATCTTTATATTTTTTACCAACAACAGAAGCAGAGCTACTCTCCATTATTAAAAGTATGAAACCCAAAAAATCTGTTGGCCTGGATGAGTTTTCTAATATGCTTCTAAAAAATTGTGCTGTGCATCTGGTTAAACCATTATGTCATATTATAAATATATCACTCTGTGAAGGTCACTTCCCTGAGAATCTAAAGGTCTCAAAAATTAAACCACTGTTTAAAAAGGGTTCTAAATCTGATTGTGAAAATTATAGGCCAATATCTATTTTATCAGTTTTTTCTAAAGTAATTGAAAAGGTGGTGTACAATAGAGTCTTAGCATTTCTAAATAAATATGATACTATATCGAAAGTGCAGTACGGGTTCCAGCAAGGGAAATCAACAAGCTCAGCACTATGGAACGTTATTGAAGATATACTAAAAAATCTAGACAGTGGAAATCAATGCATGCGACTATTTCTTGATCAGTCAAAGGCTTTTGATCTAGTCGACCATGATATATTATTACACAAGTTGTATAATTATGGTATCAGAGGAGTTCCATTTGAATGGTTTAAATTGTACCTAATAAATAGAAAGCAGTTAACTGAAATTGAATATGTAGTAAATGGTTCGAAGGAGATTAAAGCTGCTCACTCTAGTGTAAAAAACATTAAATATGGAGTTCCGCAGGGCTTGGTATTGGGTCCCTTATTGTTCCTATTGTATATTAATGACCTGGCCAAAAACAACCAATGCATTAATACTAAATTTACTCTGTTTGCTGATGATACCAGTGTTCTCATTTCTGGGAAAAACAAACAAGAACTCAAAGCAAATGTTGATGGGGTAACAGACTATGTTTTAAATTAGTTTAAAGACAATAAACTTATTATTAATAAGAGCAAAAGCATCGCTGTAGGTTTCCATCATAAAGTCAACAAAAACTTAAGTTTCCCTAATATATGCTTAGAGAATGAATCAGTAACTACTACAGATAACAGATAAAATTAAATTTCTTGGAGTTTGGGTAGATAGTAATCTAGATTGCAGAACTCATATTGATGCTTTATCCAAAAAACTATGTCAAACTTGTTTTGCACTATATACTTTAAGATCATCAGTCAATCTTGATGTGCTTGAAATAGCCTATTTTGCCTACTTTCACTCGCAGTTATCCTATGGCATAAAATTCTGGGGAAAGACGAGCTATACGAAAAGAATGTTTATAATACAAAAGAGGGCCATATGTTTAATGAATCTTTCCAGTACCACAAGTTGTAGACCTTATTTCAGATCATTGAATATTCTGACAGTTCCATCTATATATCTCTATGAGGTGCTGGTGATCGCTCATAAACAGTTAAATATTTTTGTCACAAACGCTGAAATACATAGTCACAACACTAGAGGTAAATCACATCTTCATGTTACAGGGCATAAGAGAACCCTATATGAAAAAAGTATACACTATAACTGTATTAAATTGTACAACAAACTTCCTCAATATTTCAAAGAATTACCAAATTTAACAATATTTAAAAGGAAATTAAAGAAGTATCTAATACAAAGATGTTTTTATTCAGTAAATGAATACCTTGATGAACAGTGAATCAGTTTTGTTAGAAATATGTATTATATATATTGCAATTGTAAATACTATCACCTTATTTGTTTATCTGATCATGTGTTTACTCTTAATCTGTAATGTAAAATTGTATTGACGAAGCTGATATTACTGTAATTGGAAATCTTATGGTGAATAAATTTGATTTGATTTTGATTTGTACTTGATCAGGGTAGGACTGTATATTTAGATAATTGGTACAGTTCCCATAAATTATTCATGGCCTTATACAAAAGAAAAACAAATGCAATTGAAACAGTAAGCTCAAATCGTATTGGTTTGTCAAAAGATGTGAATACGAAGGCTCTAAGAAGAGGAGAAATGCAGGTGCATCAGCTCCCACCCTTGACATATGTTTTTTGGCAAGACAGGAGGGTTGTTACAGCATTATCCAATTGCAGCTCTAAGATTTTGATGATTGATACTGGAAAAATTGATGCTCGTAACAAAATGTCAAATTTCAAGCCTGATATTATCCAGGAATGCAATATGCATATGGGTAGAGTGGATCTAGTAGATCAAGTATTACACGCATATCCCTCTTAAAACAATCAAATGGTATAAAAAAGTATTTTTACATCAGCTGGATATAATCATATACAATTGTTTAGTAATTTGGAGAGCTCTAAACCCACGGAAGACAATGACGTACCTGGACTTTCGCTTATCAATAGCTCGCAGTCTAATTGAGCAGTATAAAATTCAGACACCTCTCCATACTAGGGGTAAGAAATCCACCAATCCAGCACCCCTCAGACTTGAAGGAAAACATTTTCCTAAAAGGGTACCACCCACAGCAAAACAGTCGCGTCCCTCTAGAAAATGTCTGGTGTGCCGCAAGAAAGGTGTCCAAAAGGAAACTAGTACAATTTACCATGAATGTGGAGATGTGCCCTTGAGTGCTTATCCCTGTTTTGACGTGTACCATTCAAGAAGAAACTTTTAAAGGTAAGCTTTTACTTCTTATAGAATTTATTTAAATTTACTGTAAAACATAAAGTTTAAATAATTATCATTAAATAAGCATTAAATGCACGTATGCATAGGACCTCTATACACGTCCATATCTGTTTGGAACCTTTTAACTTGGACGTCATATGACGTCCATATCGGTGAAAGCGTTAATGCGTGTCAACAGAAATTTTCTTTGAAGGTGTGAGATGTGTGGCAGCACAAGGCTGTGACAAAGGTAGATGATAATTGTAATTATACATAATTTGCATGATAGATCTAAGTGCTAGAATTTAAATAATTAACATGGCAGCAGTGTACCTACTGCGGTGGCAGCGTGCCTTCTGCTGCAGCTGGCCGGCCAGTCACCGGTGAAATATAAGATACTGTACAATAAATTAAATTTAAATTTAAAGGGAGTCGATTAATGACACTAAACAACACTTACTTTTAAATTTTTCCGGAACATGTTTCAGATACTTTGCCTCCATCCTCAACTGGCCATCAACTGGTTCTCATTGGTGTAGTTGATATTTTGTCATAGGTCTCCTCTGGTGGCGGTTTGAGGAACTTGCTGAACAAATCTTTCTGGGGGAAGTCGAAATTGAATTCTTTGTTCCTATTTTTTGAAACGAAGATTTGTTCCCATGTGGATAGTTCTTGTTTTCCTGATGTATGTTTTAGTAGTTTTGGTTCTGGATCTATGTTTTTTTTTTTCCAAAAATGCGTGGCAACTGATTTTTCTAATTGTTTATATTTTATGTTTCTAAAGTGTTCCTTTGCTCTTGTTTCCAAATTTCTTTTGGTTTTTCCAACATAAATTTGATTACAGTCACAACATTCAATTTGATATATACCAGATTTTTTGTTAGATGGAATGGCATCTTTGATGTTTGAACAAATTAGGTTTTTTAAGGAGAAATGGTTGACTGGTGCTGGTTCAATGTTTTGTTTCTTGAAGACTTTTTTGAATTTATCAAAGGCCCATGGATGATAAGTGAATTTTTTGAAAATCATATTAGTTTCTGTGGCTGAGAGGGTTGTGGTTTCCTTTATTAGCTTCTTCTTTTTTGCTAAGTTCACTTTTTTGTCTACTAATGATTTGGGAAAGTCATTTTTGTGCTATTTCAATAATTTTGTTGTATTCTGTTTTGTATTCTTCTGCTATGAGAGAGATGTTAGTTAGTTTTTATTCATCCTTTTGATCATATTACATGATATAGGACAGTTGACCAGTCTGTGTTTTAAACTATTGAAGATTGCCTGTTTGTGGGATCTTGGGTTGTAGCCATTAGCTTTTATGTAGTTGTCTGTCTGTGTTGGTTTTCTGTAAATGCCAAAGTTTATTCTGTTTTGATTTCTGATTATTTTTAGATCCAAAAATGGTAAATACTCGTCTTTTTGTATTTCTACAGTGAACTTGATGCTTTTTTCTTGGATATTGAAAAGTTTTAGTGCAATACTGATGTGTTTTTTGGTACTATTGCAAAGATCGCATCTACATATCGTTGCCAGAGTTTCAACATCCAGGGGAAAACTTTGGTTTCAACACTTCCAAGAAATGTACTGTACAATAGGTCTAAAATATTTAATGGTTAATGCTCCCCTTTAGCCCCAACTATTCCTATAATGGAATGAAAATTACCTGATATTCGCATAAAAGAGAATATAGTATTTATTTCATCCTTTGAAACATATACATGTTATTGGACACGTCAAAATTAGAGAAAAACATATAGTAACACAATAAATGCAGCCATATTTATAACATTGATAGACACAATTTGCAAAAGTGATATAAGCCAATTTTATACATAAATTATTTACACAGCAGTAAAGTTTTAATGTAGTATTCATAACATATATTATGTGAAAAGAAAAATTACATAAAAGTAGAGGGAGGAGAGAGAGAACAAAGTTTATGAAGTAAACTGAAAAATGGAGCTTAATGTTACTTCAGCATCTTATTCGCAGGTACACAACATTGTTTGAATTCCTCAACCGAGCAGAACTGGTTAGACAGCAGGAATTTATTTAAATCAGTTTTGAATTTTTTTAACTGACCCTATGTTCCTCAGGTGTGATGGTAAGATATTAAACAATTTTAGACAATTATATTTAAAAGACTTCTCAAACAGTTTTGTTTTATGACTAGGGATATGCAGCTTATTTTTATTCCGCGTGATATGAGTGTGAATTTCAGAATTTGTGACAAGATGATTTAGGTTAGATTTCACATATAGTAGGAGTTCTTTTATGTAAACATATGGTAAAGTTAAAATGTTCATTTTATTAAAATGTTCCCTGCAACTCTCTCTTTTTGGTATACCTACTATAGTTCTCAGAGCTTTTTTCTGCAGCTTGAAAATCGGTTTGCTCTTTACACTGTTTCCCCATAATATTACCCTGTATTGTAAATACGAGTGAAAATAGGCAAAATAAGAGCTTTTCAGGACATCTAAAGTAACGCGAGTCTTCAGCTGGTATAGTAAAAAGCAGACTCTACTTATGGATAGAGTCAACATGAAAAATTCAATGCCATGGCCGGGATTTAAACCAAGGATCTCCTGGTTTCCGTCCAGTCGCTCTAACCCATTGAGCTACCATGGCCAACGTGCCGTCCTGACATCAACTGGAGAATTTAAGGTCAGGACGGCATGTTGGCCATGGTAGCTCAATGGGTTAGAGCGACTGGACGGAAACCAGGAGATCCATGATTTAAATCCCGGCCATGGCATTGAATTTTTCATGTTGACTCTATCCATATAAAACCTTAGCCTATGTACGGCTAGTGTGAAGAAATGATTAATTTCCACCAATTAACTTAAATAATAAGAGTTTAATGGTGAAGCCTGGACTCAAGTACTTACGACAGTAAGTCGCCACAAACAGTGTATCTCGAATATGAGAGCCCTTGGTGGTTTACTGTACTGAAAACAGGAATGAGCATTAGGCATGGCTGGTCTATTGCTGACAAGCCAGCATGGTGAGTGCGACAATGTACAGTTAAACATGCATACCACCTTGTTTTGCTGAACCTTACAGCTGATTTCTTTGCATGCTCAAAAGACACTAATTACAGTCTTTTCTTTTTAAATTTACGTCCTCCAATTATTTTTGTTAATTGATGGTAATTAATCAATCAAAAACCTTAGCCTATATACAGCTAGTGTAAAGATATCATTAATTTCCATCAATTAACTAAAATAATAAGAGTTAAATGATGAAGCCTGGGACTCAAGTACTTACGATAGTAAGTCGCCACAAACAGTGTATCTCGAATGCGAGAGCCCCTAGTGGTCTACCAGGGAAATAAGAGTCAAATGGATAATTTAATGGCAGGACGGCACGTTGGCCATGGTAGCACAAAGGTTAAGAGCGACTGGACGGGAACCAGGAGATCCATAATTCTAATCCCGGCCATGGCATTGAATTTTTCATGTTGACTCTATCTATCAAAAAACTTAGCCTATATACGGCTAGTGTAAAGATATGATTAATTTCCATCAATTAACTAAAATAATAAGAGTTAAATGATGAAGCCTGGGACTCAAGTACTTACGATAGTAAGTCGCCACAAACGGTGTATCTCGGATGCGAGAGCCCCTAGTGGTCTATCGGGGAAATATATGAGTCAAATGGAGAATTTAAGGTCAGGATGGCACATTGTCCATGGTAGCTCAATGGGTTAGAGCGACTGGACAGAAACCAGGAGATCCGTGGTTCAAATCCCAGCTATGGCATTGAATATTTCATGTTCACTCTATCTATTACGTCCTCCAATGTCGTCATATCAGACTACGAATGAAATGGATCAAATGATGCTCAAATGAGCCCAGGGCTAATAAAGCTTAGAGTTGTCCAACATTCATTTGTCAGGATAAGGAAAAATCCCGGAAAAAATCTTATCCAGATAACTCACCCTGACTGAGATTCGAATTTGGGACCTCTTGAATGTGAGGTAGATGTGCTACCATCTACACTACCAAGGTGGGCAGAATTATTTTGTTTTTTCCATGTCGCAGAGCTAGTTTTTCTGAGGGTGACTGCCCAGATCCCAAGTTTATAGGACATCTTGTTTTGGAGTTATGGAAAGATAATCAAAACTAGAAAGAAAATAATCATTAACTGTCAGTGATGAAAAAAACACATGCTATGATGCGGTTGCATTTTGTACCTCTCACTCAGTTAAGTGGTAATAACAATAACAATAATAATAACTTTATTCATCACAAATATTTAAAAAGTGAGTATTAGCTCCGTAAACAGGTGACATGTCAATGAAATATATAATAACAAATATTATTTAAATTTATACAGGTATTTACAACTAATACTGTACAGTATTTAGGCAAAATGCCTTTAAAAAGTGGAGAGAGTACAATTTATGTTTATAAACTATCCTCTAGATATTCCCTTACTGAGTAATATGCCATTTTTACCAGCATGCCTCTGACAGCTTTATTAAATGTTTTTATATGATAGATTTTTTTATAACTTTCTTAGTAAATAATGCAATTATTGCTACTAAATAATAAATAAATTCAAAATTAATCAGGTCACTTTCAATGTTATAAAATATGAAACAATAAGTTACTGTACCCATTAGCCAAAGCATACCTTACTTAGCGTTGGTCATCTTCAAGTTATCAAAAGTAAAGGAACGGCGGTTGTCAGCTAAAACTTTTTTATACTTCGAGAA
This sequence comes from Mantis religiosa, assembly GCA_030765055.1. Taxonomy (NCBI): domain Eukaryota; kingdom Metazoa; phylum Arthropoda; class Insecta; order Mantodea; family Mantidae; genus Mantis; species Mantis religiosa. The sequence continues at coordinate 49,615 of JAUKNK010000321.1, read as the reverse complement.
ACTTCTCTCCACTTCCACCGATGTTATAGCTGCATATTTGAAAAACACTATGTCATTGCCTGTTAAATCCTCTTCTAAAATATTAGTTCTGAAGTTTTCTCCTGACAAGATATGGGCAATCTGACAAAACTGTTTGGTATCCTTTATGTTTGTCCAACACAAATCTTAATTACTGTCTAATTTTGTCCCCAATCTCAACTTTTACATTATTTTTGTATCCTCTCTTCCGCAATCCTCATGAACTCAATCGACTTACCCAGTGTCATGCCACTTTCTTCAAGGTGGGTTACGGTATCCGTCAAAAATATAAAATTTGATTTAATGAAAGATAATTTACCTTGGATTTGATTATCAGAAAACAGATCCTGTATGCTCTCAATTGCCCTAGAATCTACCCTATCAAAGCCTCTCTCACTATTTGAAAACTGCCACAGTGATATACCATGTACCCCGCCTGTTAAAATTGGTGCCTGGTGCAAAGCTATATTAGGGGCTTTTTCTTTGAAATACATTTATTTGCGAGCTCTTCAAAATGTGAAAAAGGACTAATTTCCACAGTGAAGAAAATATTTTTGAAAGCGCCAACCCGAACTGTTTTTCTGTGGATGCAATCCACACGTATTGCATGATCGGCGATTCCTCGAATTGATGCGTCATAAATTCACCAGCTCTGTTAGGATGCTGACCTGTGTTAATTACATGTTTACCACACTTACAAAGTTACTATTTCACAAAATATATATAAATGAACTTTTAATCACAGATTATTTTAAAAGCTCCCAAAAAGCCCATGGGTCAGTGTCAGGTCCGCCATGGGAATTGAACCCCGGCCTCCCAAATGCGGGCTACAGATGAAAATGCCCTACAAATTTGTGAAAAAATAAAAGAAAATGACCAGAAAATGCACTTAAATGTTAAAAAATGACTTTAATATAAAAATGTGGAAAAACTGCATTTGGATGACCTATAAAAACCATATATATCTGACGTATTTGTTCCAGAATTCACTTAATTTGCAATAAGCATCGTCTACGACAACTCAGAAAAAAGATGACTTTTCATCAAACTCCGGGTCCGACTCATTAATAACACTCCATAAATGTGTCTTAAATCAAATATAAATAATGTTAATATTCATCATTTAAAAAAATTAACTCAAATTAAACTTTTTTTTCAAAATGCTATAAAATGCTAAATGTGAAAATCAAAATGCTAAATATCACTACCCCTAATTATAAGCTATTTGATACTCACAGATTAGGAAATGCTCCTTAAATTTAATACAAGGGTGGGTCAAAAAGTAATGCCTTCTATTTTTTTTCTCTTTTAGTTGCCAAGAAAATTGAATCCAATTTACATAGCTTGAAAACTACAACATTGATGAATAATTTGTCACTATTCAATATAATCTCCGTCCTTTTCCACAGTTTTGGTCCACCTTTTAACTAGGGCATGTATTCCAGTGTGGTAAAACACACGGTCTTGCTTCCTAAGCCATTGACGCACGGACATTTTCACAGCCTCCTCATCCTCAAAATTAATCCCACAATGAGCTTCCTTTAGTGGCCCAAACAGATGGAAGTCTGATGGTGCCAGGTCAGGGCTGTATGGTGGTGAGGTAAGACTTGCCATCTCAATTTCTCAATTTCTGCAGTGGTGTAACGGCTGGCATGTGGTCTTGCATTGTCATGAAAAAGAAGAACATCCATAATAGTTTTTGTTGGGCGACCTCGGCGAAGACGTGCTTTCAGCTTTTTAAGAGTTCTGACGTATTGGACAGAATTTATTGTGCTTCCCTGCTCCAAAAAATCAATCATAGGCGCACCCTCTGCATCCCAAAACACTGTCGCCATAACTTTCCCTGCCGACCGCTGAGTTTTGAATTTTTTCTTCGGTGACATTGTGTGATGCCATTCCATTGATTGCCTCTTTGATTCAGGTTCAAAAAAATGAACCCCGTATCGTCTCCAGTAACAATTTTTACCAGAAACTCCTCTCCCTCCAAATTGAAGTGCTGCAAGTATTCGGAGGCTATTGTTTTCCTTGTTTCTTTGTTTTGGGTGGTTAACATTCTTGATACCCAACATAAACAAACTTTTAAGTAACCCAGTTGTTGAATAATCGTAATCACACTGCCTTTACTGAGGGAGGTAATGCGACACAATTCACCTGTTGTTACACGGCGATCACCATGAATGATGTCATTGACCCGCTGAATGTTGCCTGGAGTCACTGCAGTCACCGGCCTGCTGCTTTGCTTTTCATCTGCCAATGGTGTTTGCCCTTCAGCTTCGTTACAGCAAGGAGCCCATCGTCCAACAGTGCTGACATCCACTGTTGCATCACCATACACATTTTTTAGCCTTTCGTGAATGCGAATTGGTGTTTCACCTTCCGCAGTCAAAAATTCAATCACAAATCACAATCACAAAGGTTGATGTCAGACATTTTGCAAGAGGATGCAGTGCTGCCACCTGTTGACTTAGGTAGTTACTACTGCAGGGGATTGGAGAAGAAGGTTTGAGGAATTGCGCCAAATTCAAAGTTTTCACATAACTTACTTAAGGGGAAAAAAAATGGGAGGCATTACGTTTTGACCCACCCTTGTACTTCCTCTTGGAGGCTTTACAGACACTTTTGACAGCCTTTGACTATACATTCTGGTAAGTGGATAACTCAATGGGAACAGGAATTAAAATATCAGATTCTCTAAACTTACTAAACCTGCAAGAAAATCATATCTACTTTACAATGGAAGTAGAAAGAGACAACACCCTACCCTTTCTGGACCTCAAGATAACTAGAAATCGTCATGGTGTAGATTTTGGAATATACAGGAAGCCAACACACATAGATAATTACATAAAGAAAAATGAATACAATCCAGTTTCACATCAACTAGCTGCCTTTAGAAGTTTAATTCACCGGCTATACAACATCCCACTGAGTAAGGAGGGGTTTTTGAAAGAACAACACATAAAAGAGATAGCAGTATTAAATGGGTTAAACCCAGCCATCATAAGGAATATGATGAAAAGAAAGGAAAAACTCAAGATAATATCAAAAAATACCACTCTCACACCACTTAAAAACACAAACTGGCAATATAGAAAATTCACCTACCATCCATGGGCTTTTAGAAAATTTGAACGAATCTTCAAAAGACTAAACTTAAAACTAGCACCCCAAAACAAATTCAGTCTGAAGAACCTGCTAAATAAACCACTAAAAAATTCAATCCCCAACACTTTGAAATCAGGAATTTATCAGATAAACTGTGAAACCTGTTATAAAAGCTACATAGGAAAAACTAAGAGAAACTTGTAAACCAGGCAAAAAGAACATCAGAGGAACATAAAGTTGAAACAAACAGAAAAATGCGCAGTGTCACACCATTTTTGGACAGAAAACCACAACATTGGCCATAACATAAAACTGTTAAAATTTATAAGTACACCTATAGAATTGGATATTTGGGAAAAAATATTCATAACCAAAAACCGGGATCAAGTTATAAATTTTGAAACCTCAGCATTAAATGAAGTAATAAAACTTAGCGCCCCTAACACCAGATAGCAGAGGGATCTCAGCACCGAAGTAGTGGAGAAGGAAGAATGTTCCTTTAGTCACCAAACAGCTGAGGATGAGATCGAATGAACTTGAAAACATTTCAATTATACAACATAGCAAGTGAAGTTGATTGTAAACATAGTGACTCATAAATCAAACTCAAAAATGAGAGAGATATGTAACACTTGTAGCCAACATCTGCAAAAATGCCCCAGACACCTGCAGTCCCATTATAGAGGGCAACTGCATCCTCGGAATGATCGATGTGGAAACGAATGAGGTGTGGATAACGATATGCCCAACAACAGAAGGTATGCAAATATGCTCTACAGTCTTAACTGCAGAGCACGTAGAGTTCACCAGCACCATTCACACCGATGTCTGGAAGGTATACTATGATTTGATGGCTGGAGGATTTGCTGCATACCTCGCAGTAAATCACTCAGTGCACTTTGTCGACCCAGTGACAAATGTGCACACAAATAACATAGAGTCACGCTGGTGAGGACTACGGCATCGTCTAACAAGGGGCGGCATTCGTAAGGACAGTGTGGATGCTCATATTTCTGAGTATTTGTGGCGCAATAACTGCAAAAACGTGTCAGAGACCCAATTTCAAGAATTAACTGAAGACATTAGGCATGTTTATCCTGTAGTGTAACGATGTATAGTGCTTATTTTCTCTTCAATGGAGGGAATTGGGTGGATTTAATAAGGATGGAACCTCAAATAAAAGTCAAAATATACTTTAATTATTATTATAAAGAACGAATGAGTAACATACAAATGACTGAGTTAATATCTGATAATAAAATGCTAAGAAAATGATAAGATAATGATAAGATGGCACTTGCTATCAATCCCCTAGTAATTATTATTATTTCTGGCAATATCTTAGAAATACACCTTACTCACTCATGGTGCAGGTAAAGAACAGGATCGTCCAGACCTTCATGATGGTGTTATACAGTCTACCACTGTATCAGTCCAACTGTCCCGGGTCTCCCAGGGAAACACATTTTATACTTGGACTCTTGGGTGTTGGCTCCCGCACGTGTCGACCAGAGGATCTGACGACACCCGGTGGACTTTCATCAGGAAGTGGTCATTATTCACCGAGATCGTACACCTCGCCTTGGTCTTTTACATTACGCTTTTAGAATGTGTTTTTAGTATTAAGGAAAAGACTAACGAAAGTGATCATTAACCTTGATTCAAAAAGGAGAGAGTAGCCTATCACTTCTCAATGTCGTTTTCCCAATTAATGAGTATATTCTGTTATTATTGGTAAGACTTTGAATAGCCTTCTTACCCAAAAGATGTTACATTTGTGCTAGTGCACTATAGATGTTTAGCATAATTAGTTAGCTTATTGGTGAAAACTAGGGACTATTGTATGCGTTTAGTATAATTAGTTAGGTAGTTCGTGTAAATTAGGGTCTACTCTGGGTGTTTAGTGTTTACATTTAGGTACTACTTTCAGTTCGTCTGCTAGATAGTGTACTTTGAGTTCGTCTGCTAGATAGTGTACGTTGAGTTTGTCTGCTAGATAGTGTACTTTGAGTTTGTCTGCTATACTGGTCGCCAAACTAGAATGTGATTGACAGTTAGTAACCACATGGAATAATGGTCTAAATAAATGGGAGGGGATGAGTACGTCATAACGGTTGTCATAGTAAAGATTAAAATGACCAATTAGGGTCGAGACGTTTCCATGACGTTAGATGCTAAACCTTGGTTGCCGATATTCTAACACACGCTTAGCATGACTGGCATGCGAGCGAGTTACACAAATGCTGCAGTAAACACAATTCCTGGGTTTTTATTTCTCTTCTGATAACACTGCATAAACAGAATGCTCTCACAGTTAGAGATCCTGTACTGGCAAGTTACTTTGCATTTTATTTGTGGCAATTTGCCTTGGTTTACGTGTGCCTAAGTCCGTGTATCTGAGCGCATGTTGTGATCATTTGCAATTGTGTTTAATGAATGTTTATTTATGTCTAAGTATAGTGACAAGCGAAAACCTGAACGTGCTCTGGAACCAAATAAAACTATATTTGCTAAAGGTATTCCAATTCAAGGATATACACAGGAAATAATATGCTCTGTGAGAGAATACTTTGATGAGAAATTAAAAGAGTGGTCTAGTATTCCATTCTCTAAGGTGCTTGATAGGACTTCCCGTGCTGTAGGTATCAGTAAGGGCATTGTGGTTAAGATTGGGAAAGAAAAGTATTTTAAAGAAGAAAGTTAGACATCGGAGTATAAATTAGAAACCCCCGGGAAAAATTATGTAAGCGGCATTTTCCCACTTCAATAAGCATCAAAATGTCACAGGTATGCCTCTTTTGTTACGATGATCTTTACATTTATGTGTTCTTGCATGTTCTAGCGTTTGCATGCAGATCCACGACTGCACTATTTTCTCTGTCAACAACATTATAAATAATTAATAATAACAATAATAAATAATAACAATAATAATAAAATAACCATTGCTGTCGCAACTGAATCACACCCGCACGCATAGTGCTATTGCGCTCTCCACGTGGCAGCAATAAGCGCCAACGTCGCCTCTCTCCGGACGAAATGTCAATCACTTTCTAGATTGGCGACCAGTATAGATAGTGTACTTTGAGTTTGTCTGCTAGATAGTGTACTTTGAGTTTGTCTGCTAGATAGTGTACTTCAAGTTTGTCTGCTAATCCTTGTTTCACATAAGCTTGCCTCATATCTCTTAATGGTCACGTGACCTTATCACCTCTCATTGGCTGCTGTTGTGTACAAACTGTTGTGCGGTAAAAATTAGTTCATTATTTAACATGGTGATGTATCTTTATATGTTGGAAGAGAATTGTCAGATTTATATTTTCGTGACTGTTTGAATTAAATATATTACGCAACAGAGCTGACTTATCTGAAATGCATGTTAATTCTTAAACAAAGTAAAGAGGAGGTTCCTTTGCTCTAAGCCCGCCTTTCACATGGCACGATAGCACATGCTTCAGCGGTAGTGATGACATATTTGTTTATATGACTTTTATCACAGACCTTGTTTTGTACTGGATTAGTCATATATCGCCATTCGAAGCTGTGCTGTGCCGAATGCGAGAGCTAAATTATTTTATTGATCGTTTATTGAGCGTGTACTTATTATATGTATAATGGCAATGTCTACCGCCAGTTTTTCGCTGAAGCATTGCATGGGAAAACCTTTACAAAGCGGCGAGAAAAGAATTGTGATGCATGTGTTTAATGCACTCACAGAGAAAAATCCGTCTTTGTCAGTGAGAGAAGTCGAACAGCTGTGCTCTTAACTTACAGGTGTGAGTGTTAGGTCTGTAGGAACATCGTGACATGAAATTGAGACAACAGGAAAACTTACCACTCCAGGAGTGATATTACTGTGTGGGGAAGACATTATTTAAGGACAATCAAACTGTACCGAGATACACGTTGCAAAATATACTACCTTGACGAGACTTGGGTGAAAGAAGAACACACGAATAGTAAAGTATGGCGTGGTAAGACTTTTGAGCCTGAAAGACAAGCATTTTTGAAAAGTATGTGTGCTGGTTTAAAAAAATTCCAGTGGAAAAGGTTGAAGGTCTTTCATTATAAACTTGTTTCAGTTTCATTGCACAATCATTCAGTTCCAACTGGCTCAGTTTCATTATAAACTTGTAATTTTAAATTACTTTATATTCTTATTTGTATGATTTTACCTATCTTCCTGGCAATTACTATGATGATTACTGCAGGTTATAAATGTGACCGGATGGCACCACCTATGGCCTATGGCGTGAAAGCATTAGCCAATTAGCGTGAGGGTGAAGGTTGTTGCACGTGGAGTGGTGCATGTCAACGGGGCAAGGTTATATGAAACAGAGATTAGACAGTATACTTTGAGTTTGTCTGCTAGATAGTGTACTTTGAGTTCGTCTGCTAGATAGTGTACGTTGAGTTTGTCTGCTAGATAATGTACTTTGAGTTCATCTGCTAGATAGTGTACTTTGAGTTTGTCTGCTAGATATTGTACGTTGAGTTTGTCTGCTAGATAGTATACTTTGAGTTTATCTGCTAGATATTGTACGTTGAGTTTGTCTGCTAGATAGTGTACTTTGAGTTTGTCTGCTAGATATTGTACATTGAATTTGTCTGCCAGATTGTGTACTTTGAGTTTGTCTGCTAGATAGTATACTTTGAGTTTATCTGCTAGATATTGTACGTTGAGTTTGTCTGCTAGATAGTGTACTTTGAGTTTGTCTGCTAGATAGTGTACTTTGAGTTTGTCTGCTAGATATTGTACGTTGAGTTTGTCTGCTAGATATTGTACGTTGAGTTTGTCTGCTAGATTGTGTACTTTGAGTTTGTCTGCTAGATAGTGTAATTTCGAGACAACTAAGACTGTTGCCAGCATTGTGTTCAGTGGAGAAACAAGCATAGTTTGGCTGCACTGAATTCTTCAATATGGCTACAATACACAGTAAGAAAATAAACAAACAATAAATAATGTTAAAAGAATGCCCTCCAACATGAAATTGCACTAAAAAGTAAAGAAATGATACTAAAAATCAATGTTGTATATAAAAACATAAAAGAGTGTGATGGAATTAGAAAAAAATTGCCGCGTCGCATATTTCAAAGAAGAGCCCCACAATTGTTAGTCACACAATTGTGGTATTATGTAAAAAGTTTTAGTTAATTGACTCTTATCCATCAAAAACCTTAGCCTATAAACGGCTAGTGCGGTGAAATGATTAATTTCAATCAATTAACTAAAATAATAAGAGTTAAATGATGAAGCCTGGGTCTCAAGTACTTAAGACAGTAAGTCACCACAAAAGGTGTATCTCGGATACGACAGCCCCTAGTGGTTTACTGGGGAAATATATGAGTCAAATGAATAATTTAATGTCATGGCCACACATTGGCCATGGTAGCTCTAAGGGTTAGAGCGACTGGATGGAAACCAGGAGATCCGTGGTTCAAATCCCGGCTATGGCATTGAATTTTTCATGTTGACTCTATCCATTATGCAAAAGGTGTCCAGAAATATAGATCTCCTGATTTTCTTCTTATTCATGATATGGTAGCCTCATCCTCAACCTCCAGTGGGATCACAAGGCCTCAATTCATTTTCATGATGACTCTCTGAAATAGGTCCTGCTCCATGGCATAGTGGAGAAGAATGTTGTGTTGTTTCCCTGCCTTGGAATGCACCTGGGATCGATCCATCCCTGGGAGAGCGCAGATTTTAAGTCCTGTGTATACGACTGGTGATCACTCAGCATCGTGAGCAAACTGAAGAGTTATGCTAGGTAGTGAACCTTGCTCTAAAAAGCCAACTTTCTGGCTGCTGGTGCTGTGATGCTGACCACATCTCCTCCCTGTATCGGTAGATGACTGCCCACCTCTGCCTTGCAAATGTGGGTGTGAGGCCAGCAGGCTATTGCTGGCTTGTAGGCTGTTACGGCATGGGTTACGTTTCTGAAACAGATTAAACCATATTAATGCAGTTATTACTACTACAGTAATTAAAGTCTTGTAAATTTTGATATTAAAATTACATAGATTTTTTATATTGAAATTTTGATAATTTTTTGAAATATTAATTTGTATTGTTAATATGAATTGAATTTGAGTAGAATTACGAGGGCTGTTCAATAAAGAATGATCATAATTTTTCGCACTAAAATTCAATCTTATTATATTCTGTTAGCTTAATGTGAAACAAACACTCCATAGTAGTTTCATTATTGGTACTCCTGGTTCCCGCCTGTGAGAACCAGGTAAGTTTGCTTTTGTCTCAACAAATCTTCAGTTGAGGCCTATACAATATTACAGGAGGCCTATGGAGAGTCTGTTCTTCTCTACAGCACAGCTCGAAGGTGGTTTAAAATGTTTAAAGAGGGGAGATAATCAATTTTAAAGGAAGGTGGACCCGGTCCTCCAGTTACTGCTCTTACGGAAGAAAACATCAACACTGCTGCTGACATTGTGAGAGAGGATCACCGAATTACCTTCAAATTTATTCATCCTTTAAAATCAAATCTGTACGTAGTACCTTGATATAGGATACATCAGTAAATTTACACTTAATATTACAAAGTTAAACATCAAATATACCTAACCTACATTCAAATATAATGTAACATAAAGTGGATATAATTATAAATGAGAGAAATGAACAAGCTAAGTAAATTCATGTTTTAGGATTATCTGGATTTGTTAAATTGCAGATATTCCTTTACTGTGTAAAAGCAGTGCTCCTGCAAGAAAGCCCTTGTTCTAGTTTTAAACTTGTTGTAGTTATCTATGCTTTTGATGTCATTAGGAAGGGAATTATAAACAATTGTACAGGAATGCAGTACTCCATTCTTAAACATTGTACTTCTGATTGAGGTTACGTGTATATCCTTAATATGCCTCGTGTAATGCATATGAACACTTCCATTGTTTTGAAAGTTAAATCTATTTCTTTTTACAAATAAAGCTGTCTCCAGTATATAAACAAATGCCAAAGGAAGTATGCAAAGCTGTTTGAACAGTGGCTTACATGAACATAGCATTCTTTCGTTTCCTATAATTCGAATGGCTTGTTTTTGTTTAGTAAATATATCTTTGGCTTCTGGTGAATTTCCCCAAAACATTAATCCATATTTAATTATAGAAGGTATATGTGCATAATAGGACATTAAAAGTACACGAAGGCTGACATTTTGACTTAATATTCTTAGAGCATATATATTCCTGCTTAATTTGGTTAGTAGATGATTTGTTTTAGTTTTCCATTTTAAGTTATCCTGTATCCACAAGCATAAAAAGTTTGTTTCACTTTTGTATGAAATTAATTTGTTATTAAATTTTACATTTCATTGGGTGCCACCCACACGTTGGTGACAGAAACATTACACGTGAGACGTGTTTGTGCACGATGGGTTCCAAGACTGTTGATTCCCGAACAAATGGTCATTCGCATGCACGTCAGCATGCAGTTAAAAGTTGATGTTAGAGGAACATCCGGATTTTCTTTCAAATATAATCACTGCTGATGAAACTTGGTTACATCATTTTGATCCTGAGAGCAAACAGCAAAGCTCAATGTGGAAATCTCCTTCATCACCAACCCCCATAAAAGCAAAAGTGGTTGCTTCTACTAGGAAAATTATTTGATATTCATGGAATGGTTTATCAGCATGTTGTACCTGCACACACATCAGTAACTGGATAATACTACAGGAATGTCCTGTAAGTCCATATCAGGCGCAAAAGATGACACTTGCGTGAAGCAGACTGGATGCTGCACCACAATAATGTGCGGCCGCATATTGCCAATGCTTTTGCTGAATATCTTGCAAAAATCAACGTGAAGTGCATCCCTCACCCTCCCTATAGTCTGGATTTAGCCGTGTGACTTTTTTCTATTCCCTAACTTGAAGAAACGCCTTTGTGGGAGGCATTATCTATCATCAGAAGCAGTGGTGAAGGCTGCAGAGGCAATTTTGAAGGATCTCTCTAAAAATGGTTTCCAGCATGTCTTTGAAGACTGGCAGAAAAACTGGGACAAGTGCATCGCATTCAGGGGAGACTATTTTGAGAAGGAACATCAAAATCATGAGGATGAGTAAAGGTACGTTGTCAAAAAATAATTGTGATCATTCTTTATTGAACAACCCTCGTATGAGTGATATTTGAATTTTATGGTTTGTTAAAGTATTGTAGATGAAATTGTAAATTTTGACTTTTTTTTTTTTTTTTGTATTTTAAATGATGTTAATATTGTATTATGAAGATTTTGCTTTATTTGTATAAATTTGATATGTTATTTAATTTTTGGTTTGATTAGTTAATTTGAATTGGTGTTTAAATAATTGAACTGATTATTATTTGAAGCAAAAGGTTAGAAACAGAAAGATTTTAGATTAAGAACGTATTGGTTACCAGTATGTGAAATATCGGTTACTGGTATTTAAGTCAGTAGTTTCTATAATTTAGCTGGTGACCAGTTAAATGTTTACTGGATACAAGTATTTGTATTATTTGTAAATTGGTACTCGTTTTGTATTATTTTATTTTAAAAGTTTTTAAATTTTATTTTACTAACTGAAAATGTTTGTAGTGTAACTGTAATGTTTTTGTAGCTATTTGGTTTTAATAAAGAAGAATTTGGAAATGATGTCCCGGTATAAGAAATTAGGAACCGGGACGTTGATTTTCAGATTTTATTTATTTATTAAATTTAAAGGGAGTCAATTAATGACACTAAACAAGTGTTGTTTAGTGCCATTAATTGACTCCCTTTAAATTTAATTTATTACAACACTGGAAATTAATTGTTCTTTCACACTAGCTGTGTGTAGGACGCACTATGAAATGGTAGAGTCAGACTGAAAAATTCAATGCCATAGCCGGGATTTGAACCACGGATTGTACCTAATAGTGGTCCGAACTATAAAGCCTGGGCCTTAAAGTACTTACAGCATAGTAAGTTGCCATTAAAGTAGTTGTCTCATGTGTTTAAGAGAACTCCTAAGTGGTTTCCTGGGAAAAACACGAGTCAGTTGGAGAATTTAATGTCACGTTGGCACGTTGGCCATAGTAGATCAAGGGTTTGAGAACCTGGACGGCAACCAGAAGATCCATGGTTCAAATCCCAGCTATGGCATTGAATTTTTCAGTCTGGCTCTACCGTTTCATATTACAACACTGTTTTTAACACTTCCAAGAAAGGAATTTTATTTATTTATTTTTTACTACTACTACGGTTAGTTAGAAAGTAAGGACTCTTTTTAATTTTTTAATTTTGAACAATATTAAATGTAAATTACGTAGCCTAAGAGCCACAACATTCAGGCTTAATTTGTCATTTTTAATATAATCTCCATCTTTTCCCACTGTTTTGGTCCATCTGGAAACAAGGGCACAAGTGATGGCTGGATATAAGTCATGGAGTCATCACTTCGAACCAGAATCAAAACGACAAGGTCTCCAGTGGAAGCATCCAGTGTCACCACCACCATAAACAGCCAAGGCCATCCACACAAGTGCAGGGAAGGTTATGGTGATATTCTTCTTTGACCAAGATGGCCGATCTATAAAGTTCACTATTGAAACAGAACAAGATGGATAGTTACGTTTTTTGATTTAAAAATTATGAGAAAAGGAGAATTTGACATATATAGAAAATCAGGACATGTGGATAACTACATTAAAAACAATAACTCCAACCCAAAAGAACACCAATATGCAGTATTTCGCAGTTTAATCCATAGGTTAGTGAACATTCCATTGACTATGGAAGAATATAACAGGTAGAGCACATTAACAATGTTGTAATTGTGAATGGCTTTGATCAAAAATTTATATAAAAAATGATAAACAAACATAAAAGATGGAAAACCATCAAGGACATTAGCACTTTAATAGCTGATGACCCAAAGAAAGTATATTACAAATTCACATATCATCCTAAGGCTTTTAATAAATTTAAAAACATTTTCCGTCAATTTCATATACAACTAGTACCACATAATACAACATTAGAGACATACTAAATCACTCACTCAAAAACACAAGTCCAACCAACAAACTATCTGGAATTTATAGTGTAAGATGTGAGGATTGCCACGAAATATATATTGAATAAACAAAAAGAAACCTAGAAACAAGGATGAAAGAAAACATGAGATGCATAAAATACAAACAGACAAATCTGCCATAGCCCATCATTTCTGGTCAAAAAATCATAATATTTCCAAAGACATAAAACTTTTGGTACCAGCAAAAAGTATTGGGAATTAACAGTTTGGGAAAATATACACATTTTGTAGAATAAAAAGAGAGCCATGAACTTTGAAATACTGATAGTAGATGACGTCATTCAACTCACTGAACCGCGCCAGGAGAGGGAGGCGGTCACCTGAAGTACTAGTTGAACATCAGCTGATGATGAGGATGCGGGGTCCTTGAGACATGCCCTAATTTTTAAATGTAAGTGGAGCTTAAGTGCTTTTACAGTTCGAGAAGTGGTTTAAAAAGATTTTAAAGATGACCCCGTTCTGATACACTTCCTGCAGCACGAGATAACAGTGATTGCCCAGCATTACTCACAATCCTTGACCAACCTTCGCCAAGTGATCAAATCAAAACGACCAGGCAATCTCACCCATGGGATCATTCTGCTCCAAGACAATGCAAAGCCTCATATGGCCAACACAGTTGCAGCATTCCTGCAGAAATTCAAATGGGAGGTTCTCGTCCGCCCTCCATACATTCCAGACCTCTCTCCCTGTGATTACGCCATTTTTGGACCCCTTAAAAAGGCTTTGAGGGGCAAACGATTCACCTCGGATGATGTCCAGCTGTACATGCGGAACTACAAAGCTAGTGATAGCAAAGCCTCTATCTCGAGGGCCACTCATAAGAAACCACCTGACTCCACACTACAAACAACAGTTGAACCTATAGCCACCGCACGCATCCCATATACCAGCAAGCTATCCAGTATTATCAGCAGAATACTGCGAAACAAACACCAGAACTATACATGTCCCACCACCCAAAATCAGAAATCTGCTCAGACCAGTCAGACGACCTCAAACTGAGAGTGCCAGGAGTTTACTGCATTCCCTGTGAATGTGGGATTCCTTACATCGGACAAACCGGGAGAACAATAGCCACCAGAATAAAAGAACACAGTAGGAGTATCTGCTGATGCAACCAGAAAAATCAGGTCTAGCTGAACACTGATTCGAACAGGGCAACTGGGCACGACTTTGACAGAACAACAGTTATTGCCAAAAGTGTGAACTACTGGCCGCAAAGAGTGAAAGAAGCACTGGCTATCTTTTCAGAAAGATGCAATCTCAATAGAGAATCAGGACTCCAATTAAATACTGACTGGAACCGGCTTTAGAGTTATACCAAATCCAGCTCAAAAACACAAAATTAACCTCGGAGAAACTCACCTGACGCAAACAGTTTTCTGTAAGGTCCGTGCTCCAATCCACCTCAAACAGTCATGCCTCGGTGCCACTCTTTGGCCCACGTAGAGCACATGGACTATCCCATAAATATGGGCACAACACCAGTTTAACTCAATAAGCATACCCTGAAGATGGAAACAATGTATGCTCCCGAAACATTGTGCATCACCACATCTACACCTGGCTTGAAGCCAGAGAGAACCTGGAATAAAACCCAAAATTTAAATGTAATTATAGCAAAGACTAAATCAACTAAACATTATGCAAGTGCACTTTACACCTCAGTTATAAAGGCCAAATTCAAATATTAAAATAAAAGTATAATTATCGAGTAACTAATAACAGAGCTTTTGATGGGAATGATTGCAAGCACAAAGTAATATCACAACTTTCAGTAGTAACTTCCTAAGTCAACAGGTGGCAGCACTGCATCCTCTAGCAAACTGGCTGACATCGACGTTCGTATTAGACAGCATTCTGTGATTGAATTTTTGACTGCGGAAGGTGAAATGCCAATTCGCATTCACGAAAGGCTAAAAATTGTGTATGGTGATGCAACAGTGGATGTCAGCACTGTTAGACGATCGGTTCGTCGCTGTAACAAAGCTGAAGGGCAAACACCATTGGCAGATGAAAAGCAAAGCAACAGGCCGTTCACTGCAGTGACTCCATGCAACATCCAGCGAGTTGATGACATCATTCGTGGTGATCACCGGGTAACAACAGGTGAATTGTGTCACATTACCTCCATCAGTGAAGGTTGTGTCATGACGATTATTCAACAACTGGGTTACTCAAAAGTTTATTCACGATGGGTATCAAGAATGTTAACCGCCCAAAACAAAGAAACAAGGAAAACAACAGCCTCTGGACACTTGCAGCATTTCAATTTGGAGGGAGAGGAGTTTCTGGAAAAAGTTGTTACTGGAGACGAAATGGGATTCATTTTTTTGAACCTGAATCAAAGAGGCAGTCAATGGAATGGCAACACACAACGTCACCGAAGAAAAAAAAATTCAAAACTCAGCGGTCAGCAGGGAAAGTTATGGCGACAGTGTTTTGGGATGCATAGGGTGTGCTTATGATTGATTTTTTGTAGCAGGGATGCACAATAAATTCTGTCCAATATGTCAGAACTGTCAAAAAGCTGAAAGCACGTCTTCACCGAGTTTGCAAAACAAAAACTGTGGCGGATGTTCTTCTTTTGCATGACAATGTAAGGCCACACACCAGCCGTTACACCACTGCAGAAATTGAGAAATTAGGACGGCAAGTCTTATCTCACCCCCCATACAGCCTTGACCTGGCACCATCAGACTTCCATATGTTCGGGTCACTAAATGAACCTCATCGTGGGATTCATTTTGAAGATGAGGAGGCTGTGAAAACGTCCGTGCGTCAATGGCTTAGGAAGCAAGACCGTGTGTTTTACCACACTGGAATACATGCCCTAGTTAAAAGATGGACCAAAACTGTGGAAAAGGACGGAAATTATATTGAATAGTGACAAATTAATCGTCAATGTTGTAGTTTTCAAGCTATGTAAAAAAAAATAGGAGGCATTACTTTTGGACCCACCCTCATATTTAGTCATAGGGATTGGCAATTTCCTCCAAAATTAAAAGGAAGATCTATGTTTAAATTGATTGAAAACTACTATCCTAAAGGATACATATTTGGTGTTCAGTATAATTAAAGATAATTTTAAACTGCAATTTTAAAATACTTAAATCCCAGGCTTCATCATTTAACTCTTATTATTTTAAGTTAATTGATGGAAATTAATCATTTCTTCACAGTAGCCGTATATAGACTAAGGTTTTGGATAGATAAAGAGTGAACCTGAAAAATTCAATGCCATGGCTGGGATTTGAACCACGAATCTTGTGGTTTCCGTCCAGTCGCTCTTACCCTTTGAGCTAATATGCCCAATGTGCCAAACTGACATTAAATTCTCCAGTTGACTCATAGATAGTTTCCCGGTAAACCACTATGGGCTCTTGAATCCGAGATACACCGTTTGTGGCAACTTACTATCATAAGTACTTAAATCCCAGGCTAAAAATTCAATGCCATGGTCGGGATTTGAACCACGAATCTTCTGGTTTCCGTCCAGTCGCTCTTAACCTTTGAGCTACTATGCCCAATGTGCCAAACTGACATTAAATTCTCCAGTTGACTCATAGATAGTTTCCCGGTAAACCACTATGGGCTCTTGAATCCGAGATACACCGTTTGTGGCAACTTACTATCATAAGTACTTAAATCCCAGGCTTCATCATTTAACTCTTATTAATTTAAGTTAATGATGGAAATTAATCATTTCCTCACACTAGCAATATATAGGCTAAGGCTTTGGATAGATAGATATAAGTACTTATGATAGTAAGTCACCACAAATAGTGTATCTCTGATAGGAGAGCCCATAGCAGTTTACCATTAAAATATACAAGAGGAGACCCAAAAAAAAAAAAACGGATTGTTGTCATAAAAATTTTATTGATGAACCTTTTTACAAAATTATATCAGTTACCTTCAAAATACTCTCCATTACATGCGATGCACTTGTCAAGTCTCTTTTCCCACTGTTGGAAGCATGTTTGGAATTCTTTAAAGTTTGATATTGTCCAGTGCCCTTTGTGAAGCTGTTTTTACCACCTCCACATCATCATAACACTCCCCTTTTAGCATTTTTTTCATTCGTGGAAATAGGAAAAAGTCGCACGGGGCTAGGGCCGGCAAATACGGAGCGTGGGGAATGACAGATCACCTCTGAGATGCCAAATAGTGGGTCACTCGTAAGCCCATGTGTATTGGAGCGTTGTCGTGAAGCAGAAACCAATCACCTTATCGCCAAAGTTTTGGGCATTTCCGCCTCACATCCTCTCACAGATGCCTTAAAACCTCTAAGTAAAAGTGCTGGTTAACAATCTGGCCAGGGGATATGAATTCCCCATGCACAATGCCACGAACATCAAAAAAGACAATGATCATCGTCTTCACATTTGACCTCACTTGCCTTGCTTTTTTTGTTCTGGGAGAGTTGGGAGTACTCCACTGGCTTGACGCTTGCTTGGTTTCTGGGTCATACCCATAAAACCAACTCTCATCCTCTGGAATGACTTTGTTCAAGAAGTTTGGATGACGTGCAATCTCTGTTTTCAAGTCCTGACACACATTCATGCGGATGGTTTTGTGCTACTGTGTGAGAAGCCGTGGAAAAATTTAGGAGCAACACGCCTCACGTGCAAATCCTCCCTCAAACCCGCCTGCGGTGCCGCATGTAGTAAAAGCGAGCGTTAAACACTACACATTTCATTTCCTCCCTCAAAAATTGCTGGCACGAGCTCCAACTGATTCCTGTTGCTGCTGAAATTTGGTCGATCGTTTGGTGACGATCCTCGTTGATCTTTTGGCGGACCGTTTCAATGTTCTCATTTCGCGATGTTGAAGGGCAACCAGAACGAGCTTGGTCTTCAACACACATCTCACCACGTTTAAAGTGCCCAAACCACTCGAAAACCTGTGTGTGGCTCATAGCGTCCTCCTGGAAAGCTTTCTTAAGCATTTGGTGTGTCTCCGTTGCAGTTTTTTTAAGCAGGAAACAAAATTTCACACACACTCTTTGTTCTTTTAAAGTTGCCATAACGACTTAGCAGAGCTAACCCGCCAACAGTCAGAGAAACACAATACCACACTTGCACGTTCAGCTCTACACTGATGCTGTGTGCACAGCTGTTTCATGAAGGTCTCTACTATCACCATCTAGCGTGAGAACCCTGCACTACATCTACAAGTGGCAGTGCCCTCGGAGTCCGGTTTCTTTTGAGTCCCCCTTCGTATATTGGTCAATTGGAGAATATAATGTCAGGACGGCACGTTCGCCATGGTAGCGCAAAGGGTACAAGCGACTGGACGGAAACCAGGAGATTCGTGGTTCAAATCCCAGCCAAGGCATTGAATTTTTCAGGTTGACTAACCGAGAAGATTTATTCACAAAAGTACAAAGTGTCGGAATGTTTATGAAAAGGCTACAACTGAACAGACCCCAGTGTAATAAATCATTATAGACAGGGTATCAGAGCTGTGCATAACCCCCTTGCACCTCATTCCCCTGGGACTTTCTTTGCTGTGGCAAACTGTTCTTTGGCATATGGAAGCATTTTAGTGCATCCATTTACAGATTTAAATTTTTCTAAATTGTTCATAATTTCCATGCAAAATTTTGCAACATTAATAAACAGATATAAAAATCAGCATAATTTTAGATCCTTAAATAAATAAAACCATGCCTTGTAAATTTCAAAAGAATCTCTTAGGAGCTCTTTTACAAAAACGTTTTATAGGTGTGAAAATTCTGAGATAAATGAAAGCAAGAAAAACAGCATTCACATTATAAAACAACGTAACGTTATTACAATAATTGTCTTGAAGCTTAAGTTTCATCAGTTCTTTAAAGATGGTACTACCATGACAACAATTGCAGCCTTTAGTGCACTAAAAACTATTATGTGTTTCAAATGGGAAGAGTTCTCGCCTGTAGCGAATCAGATGTTTTAGAGCCTTCACCTTTGCCACCTCGTTATCCCAACTCTTTTTTATATTTCCTTCTCTCTCGCACACTTGCGAGTGTTCTTGGCACTAACGCAAACTGAATTTTGCAAAGTTTTATAATAATGCAGTTATTGAAATCACAATTCCAACATGAATATTCGTATATTACGCAAATGGTTTTAATATTTCGTTTAAAATTAATTATAGTTTATGAATTACTTATTTTTCTGATCCAACGAAAATACCAGCGGTGCATCTGTATAGCTGTGAATGTTACGTTAAGAGATAATTTGTCATTGTCATTGTCATTGTCTTCATTGTCTGAGTACTGCACATTTATGATGATAGGTTCCAAAATCTCGGTAAGTGCTATTTCTTTACAAAAGTCGTCTTCTTGTAGTTTATCGGATATCTCACGCAGTTTTCCCAGTCTTGTGTTCCTTGTCAATTTCTTCGTGAATAAGTCATTCAACGTCAGTCAGTTTAAAAATATTATTTCTGTTTGCAACATAATTTGAACCCACATTAACACAATTGGATTGTTCTAGCAGTAGTAAGGGGGAAGGTGGATGGATCTTTTTCTTTGTAATTTACGTCCTCCAACGTTAAGTCATATCGGATGATGAATGAAATGGGTGAAATGGTGCTCAAATGAGGCCGGGGTCCAAGGAGCTTAGAGATACTCACCATTCACCTTTCAGGATAAGGGAAAACCCCAGAAGAAACCTTATCCAGGTTTCTCACCCTACCCGAGATTCAAACTCGGGACCTCTTGAACGTGAGGCAGACAAGCTACCATCTACGCTACCAAGGCGGGCGATGTGGATCGTGTCTCATTCATCCAGCTGATACACTTTTTCATGGAAGAGTACCTGAATAATACTGCTTTGAACTCTCTAGAGTAAATAGAGATAACACACCATTCATAATCAATGATACAATGTGACCAGATAAGTTCTGCCAGACTAGCAAGAAGTGTATCGTTTCCTCTCATCGAATTTAACAAACACCTTGGCTTATTCAAAGTACATATTTCTTTTATCATGCCATGTAAAAATGTTTACGTTTCAGTTCTGAGTAATTTCAAATATACGTTCACGCATATATGCCAACCAATAATGATATTCATTACAGTGCTTACATCGCAATGCATTGTTATAATATAATGGAGAATTTAATGTCAGGACGGCATGTTGGCCATGGTAGCTCAAAAGTTAAGACCGACTGGACGGAAACCAGGAGATCCGTGGTTCAAATCCCAGCCATGGAATTGAATTTTTTATGTTGACTCTATCAAAAACTTTAGCCTATATACGGCTAGTGTGGAGAAATGATTAATTTCCATCAATTAACTAAAATAATGGTCTACTTTATTTATTTGTATTATGAAAACTATTTGAGCTAAAAATATGGGGTTTTTACAGTTATGTTAAATACATTACTCTCTCCTTCCACATGGATCAGTTTTGGCAAAATATGAATTTTTGTCTTAGCGCGAATAGTATTTATTTGAGATTGATTAGTTTGGTGCTTGTCACACACCACATAGCGGGGAATGCAATACGACAACACCGCAGGTCTCCGATTGGTTGCTCACCTAGTAGAGCTCAAGGACAAACACCTTCCCATTTGAACACATAATAAATATTTTTTTCACATGAAATCAAAACCATTGCTATACGATTCAGGCATAACTTCTTGAGAAACTTTCAAAACTAGGCATTCAAGATAACATGTTAAATTGCATCACTCAATTTCTCTCTTAACGTTTCTGTGCTACAAAATACAATGACAGTACATCCAAATTCTGACAATAAAATGGGCCTACCACAAGGTGCAGCACTGAGTAAAACCTTGTTCAACATCTACATCAATGATCATCCCGCGGCTGTATCAAACACAGAAATAAAGACAGCTCTTTTTGCAGATGACATGATCATATGGACATCTACCCCACAAATAGAGAAATCCAAAACATCGATGGAAAAGGCTCTGATACTATTGGAAAACTGGACTGAAAACAATTTGATGAAAATAAATACTGATAAAACAACATTCCAAATATTTAACTTAAAAAAGAAAATCCCTAAACTAAATCTGCATTTCAAGAAAACAAACCTGAAAAAAACATATGAAACAAAATATCTAGTAACAATTTGTGATTCAAAATAATCTTGGAGACATCATATTGAAGCAGTAGTAAACAAATCAACAAAAAAAAATTTCAATTCTGAAACGATTAGCTGGAGTCAAGTGGGGCAGTAATCGGGAGACACTGAACACCACATACAAAACATTCATCAAGCCAATACTTCTTTATAATGCAGAGGTAATCACCTAGAAGTATGCCAAATTCAGGCCCTGCGACTAATAACCAGTGCAGCAAAATCAACTCCAATCACGGCAATGTAAGCCTTAACTCGGAACTATCCAAAACATCTAACTTTAGAGGAGCAGGCACTAATACAACATGAAAAAATGTTGCGGTTAAAAACAACAAAATGGGAGAAAAGATTCCTAAAACCAATCAAGATAAAAACACAAACAAGTTTCCTACACAAAGTTACGGAGTTGAAAACAGATCTGAATCTTCCTAATTCTAAAGAAAACATCTTAATCAAAGAAAACCCACTGACTTTTGAACCAATTAATATTCAGTTAGATTTAGAACAAATAGTTACAAAATCTGAAACTTCCAAACCTGTACTAGAAGCACTAGCATTAGAAACTGTGAACAATAGATACCCACCTGAAGAATGGTTACATATCTACACAGATGGATCTAACTTGGACAACTCAGGAGCAGGAATTAAATGTGCACTGTTCTCATTCTATCAACCAGCAGGATACCAAACAACAAATTTTGATGCAGAAGTAACGGCTATTCATATTTCACTCCAACAACTTCTATACAGAATAGATAAATTCAAAAATGCTATCATACTTTCTGATTCTAAAGCAGCGTTATATGCAATAAGTTCATATAAAATGAGGTCAAGCCAAATGAAAGAATGTCACAAAATGATCCAACAACTTCAAAAACTACAGAAAAGAATTATATTACAGTGGATACCTGCATAATGTGGAATTGCTGGAAATGAATCAGCTGATTTTCTTGCCAAAAAAGGTGCAATTTTAATTCATAACAAATGTTAGAACTTGCCCATTACTCCATAAAAAGATTAATTAAAAACAAACAAAACCAATCAATTTCTAACAAAGCCAAATTTAAAAAATGCAACATTTGAATTAAAAATCCAAAAATTATCCCAGAAATCCCACGTAAAGCTGCAGTAGCAAATTTTAGATTACTTACGGAACATGATTATGTGGTCAAACACTTACACAGAATAGGAATTTATACAAGTCGAAACTGTCCTCTGTGCAACAAAGAAGAGGAAGAACATCTGAAGAACATCTGTGGAACCACCACTTAATGAAGTGTTAAAACTTTGTGCTGCTAACACCAGATGGCAACAGGATCAGATACAGGAGAAGGAAGAGGAAAGGAAAGGGGAGAGTCAGTCACTATACTGCTGAGGAAGAGGGTGAATGTCCTGGAAAACGTTCCAGTGTTTTTTAAAAATAATAAGTGAAGGTGAGTGTAAACAAGCGTGACTCAACAAAACTTCAACATGAAGAAATCTTCACTGTTAATAATGCTTCTATTTGTAATATTTACTGTGAAGCCTTACCTGCTGGACCCACTACACAGAAATATTGGAGAGCATGAGAGCTAATGGCTTCATTGCCAAAGCCTAGCATTTGAAAACAACAACAACTTCTTTCTCTCTCAAAGAAATCGGACACATCTCATCTTTAACTATCCTGGAAACAAAAATGGATGTTTCTAAATTGGTAATAATTTTACTTTATACGCGGCTCTTGACTTCTTAGAATTTATAGCTTGACCAGATTCACCCAATTTAACAGTTTGTATTTTGTATATTTCCAATTACTAGGGAATCTATCTTAATTGTTCTGCAAATGGCAGCAGTGTGAATGTCAAAATAATGAGTAATTTAACCTAAGTTACTTTAAATGTTAGACATTCACACTTGGGAAAAGATATTCTTAAAGAAATATGAAGGAAAACTGTTCAATTTCAACATCATCTTTCAAGAGAGCCCGAACTTCAGGCATCAAGATACCAACCCCTATCAAATTCCTCCAAGGAATTCAACAAATCAAAATTCAATGGTCGACATTAGCTGATGATATTAGGAAGGTCTTAACAAAACATGTTCTAGATAAACACTAGCAATATATGGAGAATCAAGTACTTTTGACTCAAAATTATATTCATTTTGTGCTTCATTGTAACGAAGTCCTTACTTATAAGAATAGAAACTTTTGTTTATCTGTGCTATACATACTAGGATACATTTTATTACAATATAATTTTACTGAGCATTTACTACTCATAATTCAAACCACTTAATTATATTAATCCTCTATTTACAAGCAATGTATTGTCCTGAGGCCATTCGTAAGTGAACGCCGAGAGAGAGAGCAATAGAGCGAGAAAGAGACAGATGGTCTGGACGATTCTCACTCCACTGCAAGGGTCCGTGAGGTTTCATGTGACGTCGTCAGGTGTCGAGAAACGTCGAGAACTGCTGCTCATATATAAATAGGAGTACAAAAATAAACAATGCTATGAAAGACTCCACATTAATAGCACTTTCCATTTCACAAATATTGGCGGCGCAACTTTTACGTGATTCACCCTATATAAACAAACCCTAAACTAAACTAAACCTCACCTAGACAAAAGAATAACACAGCTACTTAATATTTTAGTTAATTGATGGAAATTAATCATTTCTTCACACTAGCCATATATAGGCTAAGGTTTTGTGATAGATAGTCAACTTGAAAAATTCAATGCCATGGCTGACATTTGAACCACGGATCTCCTGGTTTCCGTCCAGTTGCTCTAACCCATTGAGCTACCATGGTCAACGTGCCATGGCATTGAATTTTTCATGTTGACTCTATCAAAAACCTTAGCCCATATATGGCTAGTGTAAAGAAATGATTAATTTGCATCAATTAACTAAAATAAAAAGAGTTAAATGATGAAGCCTAGGACTCAAGTACTTATGATACTAAGTCGCCACAAAGAGTGTATCTCGAATGTGAGAGCCCCTTGTGGTCTACCGGAGAAATAAATGAGTGAAACGGAGAATTTAATATATCGAGATTCAACTGTATTGGAACACCACAGTGAAGCGAAAAATTATTAAATTTTAGATGAGTCGCATTTTTTACACATCTGCTTCACTTTCGTACCTATTTTGAGGACATGTTTCGCAAATCTTCGTTAATGTCGGATGGAACACTGGCTATGGTACCTCAATGGGTTAGAGAGACTAGACGGGAACCAGGATATCCGTGGTTCAAATCCCGGCCATGGCATTGAATATTTCATGTTAACTCTATCTATATACTTCATGATCTTGGCACCAGTGGTGGCAGGTGAAAGTCAGTCCGTCACACACATATTTGTTCTCTACACTGGCCAGACGCTAACTAAATCATAGGCAAAGAAAACTAGCCAAGCCACGCTATATCACATGACCAACTGAAGCTTCTCGCAACATACTGTTGTGATAAAGTAAATAACTCACATGTCAAGAAGCTTCAGTTCGACTGGCTTTGTTGGATGTATGATAACTAATTCAATCTGGATTAGAATTCCCACTAAACAGTTAAACAATACCACCCCCCCCCCTCCCGTATTTGCAAACTAATACCAATAATGTAGGAGCAAAGGCTTCCATGGCATGTGTCAATGTGGATATCTTGACCTTCCGGAGAAGGCTGCATCGTTGTTTGGTTTGTTGCCAATGTTTCCGCCATCATGTTGTGGCCTTCCTCAGGGCATAAATGCTCTGACTGTCTATTCCTGCCTGCTTATATACCTGGCGGAGGGGTGCGGGTGTTCCCCACCCTTGACCATTGATTGGGCAATGGTCGGCCAAAGGTGGGGCTTCCTGCGAGTAGTCTCTTCCAGGTTCAGGTGTCATGAAGCTGTTTGCCACCGGCTCAGTTCATGCTGTCTTTTTCTTTAAATATTTCTATGCTCTTGCGTATCAGTCTATGGGTAAAATTGCTGCAAGTTGCTATTAGCTCTGTAGAGTCGAAATCTATATGGTGGCGTTTAATTATGGCATGTTCGGCTATGGCAGACTTTTGCAGCTGGTTTAGCTTGAGGCTTCGGATGTGTTCTTTCTTGCGTGTTGTTATTGATCTTCCGGTCTGGCCGATGTATTTCTTCCCGTAGTCACACATGATTCTGTAGATATCTGGGTTGAGAAGGGGGTCACTGCTGTCTTTGATTGGGCGGAGGAATGACTTCGAGTTTTTGTTGGGTTGGTAGCTGGTATTATGTTGTAGTTTCTGAGTATTTGTGAAATTCTGTCTGATACACCTCGAATGTACAGAATGCTGGTCCATTTTTGTGGTTCTTGGTCATCCTGTTCGGCGTCAGTATTTGGGTTGTGTTTGGTGTGGTTATGTATTCTTTTTATTTCTTTATAAGAATAACCATTTGTCCGGAGGGTTTTATACAGGTGTTTGAGTTCGTTGTCAAGTAGCTCCCGATCACAAATGTGCTCTGCTCTGTGGAAGAGCGCCTTTATCATTCCTCTTTTTATCGAGGGGAGTGATGCGAGGTTGCATGTATGTACCAATAATAATGACTTCCATCTGCCACAATATGTCAAATACAGGGATTTCTAGTAAGTCACCATTGTATAAAATTATGGCATACCCCTTAATATACCTAGTCTGAATTTTAAAAGAAGATACATGACAGCTGTCAAGCAAGGGATGTGAAGGGCAAGAGGCGAAGGTCAGCTGTGGAAACGTAAACAAAGTTTGCCAGATTGGTTACACTATTTTTTATTTTATAATTTACGTTCTCCAATGTTAAGTCATATCGAAGGATAAATGAAATGGGTGAAATGATGCTCAAATCAGTCCAGGGTGCTTAGAATTTAGAGTTACCCGAGTTAGCGTCTTTTAGGATAAGGGAAAACCCAAGAAAAAACCTTATCAAGGTAATTCACCCTGACCGGGATTCGAACTCGGGACCTCTTGAATGTGAGGCAGACATGCTACCATCTATGCTACCGAGGCGGGCATTGGTTACTCTGGTGAATCACCTACCCCTCAGGTTAGTTATCACTATTGTGTGCGGATAACAGCGTTTGCTTGAGTGTTCAGTTGCATTGTGTATTGTTAGCCTACTTTGTGAAAACACAATTAAAATATGTTGGTATGGAAGCAAGACGTAGTGGCGGTAGGATTAAAGGTAGACCGAGAATTCATGGCCCAAGGCAAAGATCAGCTTACGGTCGGGATGTTACACTGCATATCAAGCTAGAGAATTTCTGTTCTCTTAGGGAATTCTTTGAACAGGAAGACAGGAGTTTGCTTCTTGCAGTATATTGTGATACTAATGCGGTAAGCACTTTATATGGAACGAGGAAAAGTTTGAACAAACCTGCGCCAAGTTTTTTTCTATTTCAGAGATTCTGTTAAGTGCTTACCATATGTATACATATTGCATATTATTGTTTACACTATGTGTATTTATATAAATTTGAATTTTAGTAGTTAAGATATTAACTAAAATATTAATAAATATAATTGAAGATAAATGTTAGATTTTAGAACGGGTATCGCCTATATGTGTTGCTATGGAGAAATACTTACTGCAGTGTGCAGAAATGTCAACTTACGACGCACAGCAACAATAACGGTAAGTATGGAATATTAGGTACATAGTGCAACAATTGTTTAATAGAACTCACACATGTGAAGACACTACAATGCAGTGAATGTGTGAACAACTTATTTTTGTTCTTAAAGCACACTAATGCAGATTAACTGTGTATATTTTTGTTGAGGTGAGATAGCTGGAACCCTTGTTTATATTCCGAGTGTTGAGAGGATAATGAAAGGGGATCTGATAGAGTCCACATGGAAAATTCAATGCCATGGCCAGGATTTGAACCACAGATCTCCTGCTTTTCATCCAGTCGCTCTTAACCATTGAGGTACCATGGCCAACTGCCATCATAACATTAAACTCTCCATTTGACTCAAATATTTCCCTGGTAAACCACAGTCGCTGGATGGAAAGCAGGAGCAACAGAGCGACTGGAGGAAAACCAGGAGATCTGTAGATCAAATCCTGGTCATGGCATTGAATTTTTCAATGTTAACTCTATCTATCAAAACCCGTAGTCTATATACGGCTAGTATGAGGAAATGATTATTTCCATCAATTAACTAAAATAATAAGGCAGCTAGAGGAGCTACCACCTGTTCGTCTAGCCGGAGGAAGTACATTGGCAATCATGTACGATATCTAGGCATTTTGCTTGATGTAAAACTGACCTGGAACGACCAAAAAACCTACACAGCCAACAAGGTCAGCAAATGTATGGGTAAGTTATACCCATTATACAATCGACTCTCAGTGATGGTCTATATCCAATAAATTGCTCTTCTATAAACAAGTGCTCCGACCAGCCATCACTTATGCCTGTGCAATTTGGGGTATAGCAGCTAAAACTCACCTACACCGCCTTGAAGTCCTACAGTCTCGATTCCTCCGTATTGCCATGGATTCCCCATGGTACATCCTTAACCTTGTAATCCATCGTGACCTACACATTCCTACCCTAACAGACTACATCCACACCCTCTCACTCCCATTCTATCAAAACCTCTCCCATAACTTCAACTCCCTTATACGCGGTCTAAGTGAGTACGACATCGATCCCGGCGAAAAATACAAAAGACCAAGACTTGTTTTAGGCGCATTAAAACACTGCACTATCAGTGCACAATTTATATATATATATATATATATATATATATATATATATATAAAATTAAAAGAAAAAAAAACACCAAAACAAACCTCTACGGTCATTTGCCCTAACTCGTAAAATATTCTACTGCCAGTAGAGAACTCAGCCCTGATCTGGCTAGAGACTGAAAGTCTGGCCTGCGGACTTTCAAGTGTCCAATCGCAGGTGTTTTAAAATAATAAGAGTTAAATGATGAAGCCTGGGACTCAAGTACTTGCGACAGTAAGTCGCCACAAACGGTGTGCTTTGAATGCGAGAGCCACTAGTGGTTTACCGGGGAAATATACGAGTCAAATGGAGAATTTAGTGTCATAATGGCAAGTTGGCCATGATAGCGCAATAGGTAAGAGCGACTGAACAGAAATCAAGAGATCCGTGGTTCAACTCCCGGCCATGGCATTGAATTTTTCATGTTGACTCTATCTATCAAAAACCTTAGCCTATATACGGCTAGTATGAAGAAATGATAATTTTCCATCAATTAACTAAAATAAAAAGGGGATCTATGTTACTTCCTATCTGCTGCTGGGCAGCATTGCAGCACCTACGTGGAGAAACAGATGACCTTCACGTATCTTCTTTTTAAAAATCAGTTTTGCAAATCCTGTTGACCTTCGCTCATCCCGCAACTCATATCTATAACCAATGGGTGCACATCTTGACCAGCTTAGTGGGGAAATGGACAAGCCTGTTAATGATTTTAAAAGAAAGTTGATAATTTTAATCCTTTTAAAACTGCTAAAGAGCAAAAATCATTTTATTCTTTACCAGATTATTTGAACGACAACTATCCTGATAACACTTAAGTAGCTCCGAGTAGTATCTATTAACCCTTTCACCAATATGGATGTCATATGACGTCCAAGTTAAAACGCCCCAAACTGATATGGACGTGTATAGACGTCCTGCACATACATGCATTTAATGCTCATTTAATGCCAATTATTTTAATCTTCCTATTTTACAATAAATTTAAATTAGTTCTGTAAGGGATGTAAACGTACCCTTAAAGGTTTCTTTTTGAAACGTACACCTCCAAACCTGGATAAACACCCAAGGGCACATCTGCAGATTCACACCAAATAATACTGGTTTCCTTGCAAACTTCTTTTTTGCAACACACTAGACATTTTCGAAATGGTTGCGACTTTTTTGGTTGTGGGTGGTATCCTTTTAGGAAAGTGTTTTCTCTCAAGTATGAGGGATGATGTCGTGGATTTCTTACCCCCAGTATAAAGAGGTTTTTGAGTATTATAATACTCAATGAGGTTATGAGCTGTTTATACGCGCAAGTACAGGTAGGTAAATGTCTTGCATGAATTTACAGCTCTGAAAATCACTAAACAATTGTGCATGGTTACATCCAGTGGTATAAAAATACTTTTTTCACCATTTAACTGTTTTTCGTAAAGAGGGATAGCTAGTAATAGATGATCCACATCACCCATATTTGACCCGCTACTTCCCCCAAACAATGGAGTAGCTAACATTCCATCTGTAGACCAGTACATGTCACTGCTACCTATATCCTAAACTTCTCCCCCATAATCGCACAACAAATCTTCTAGATTTTCTACAGTAATATCAGAAGCCCATACACATCATACGCAAGTTAATTTATTTGCTACACCACGGGGATAAGCCATGGTTAACATTGAAATTTAACAATTTCAAATGTGCCATTCATTTAGCTCTTGACAGCTATAAGAAATCACTCTGAACACAGAGAGAGTGTAAATAACTAAAATACTGAGCAAAAACAGCTGCATAGGCTACCAGAAACTTTGTAATAACAGATCTGTAATAACAGATGCCGACAGAGAGTTTTCTTTCCAGCGTGTGTGTGTAACGCAACATATACTCGTATGATTATCGCTTGGTATAGCATAAATAAACTAAAAGCTAAAACCTTAAACCGGAGAAGTCGCTTGCGTAGCTATATATACTTACATACATACACACACACATACATACATACATTCGTTCATATACACACAAAACAAAATGATTAAAATATTAGGCGCGTTCGGCACAAAGAATGGCTTTTGTTACAGTGAAATAAAGTAGTGAAATTTCAACGATTTATTAATGTAGTCTCTACTTTATTGTTGCTGTAAATTTACACTGCCTTTAATGGGTTTTAAACCAGTTTTTGTTTCGTTTAAATAGCTTAATAAATACAAAAGATATGGAACCTTATTTATGATGCATTTTTACAGCATTTAATAATTTAAATGTCTTGTTCTGTTTATTGGGTGTTCGTTTCCATCCCCAGAAGGGTTTAAATGGCCATCGGTGAAGCGGTTAAAAAACTGAACGCAAATCAATCTAATCTAATCTACAAATTAGTATCTAAGCTGCTTTAATTACAAATCATTACCAATTACATTTGATGCCTGCTTGAAAGCTATTTAAATGAAGTGCACTGAAGTACTGACAACAGATGCTATACACTGCAAATCAAATATAGCAAAATGTTGAGACGTACAGGCTGTAAAAGTGCAGTGAAAATTTAAAACAAAACTCAAGTATTGCAATTGCCAAATTGTAATAAGTCTTATAATTGCATTGAAGTACTTGATTTTGTTTCTGTGCATAATTACAAAGTCCTGCACTGTGGCATAGTGGACTTTGTTCCCTGCAATGGAATTCAGCCGGGTTCGATCCTACCGCTTTGGGGTGGGGAGGGGGTTGCAGTTTTTAAATCCCAAGTATAGGACTGCTGCCCACTCAGCATTGTGAGGAAACTGAGGAGTTATGCTAAGCGAACCCTGTTCTAGAAAGCCAGAGGTGCCAAGATGCTGACCACAACTCTTCCCGTATCAGTTGGATTATCGACCACCTCTACCTTGTGTATGTGGGCGTGAGGCCAGTAGTCGAGTTGGCAGGCTCAGGCCCACTTTCGCATGTTACGTCATGGGTTCACTTTACTTTTACATAATTACCTTTGCTTTATTTTAGGTTAATTGATGGAAATTAATCATTTCTCCACACTAGCTGTATATAGGCCAAGGTTTTTGATAGAGTCAACATGAAACATTCAATGCCATGGCCAGGATTTGAACCACGGATCTCCTGGTTTCCGTCCAGGCGCTCTTAACCTTTGAGCTACCATGACCAACATGCTGTCCTGACATTTAATTCTCCATTTTACTCATATTTCCCCGGAAGACCACTAGGAGCTCTCGCATCCGAGATACACCATTTGTGGCGACTTACTATCGTAAGTACTTGAGTCCCAGGTTTCATCATTTACTCTTATTATTTTAGTTAACTGATGGAAATTAATCATTTCTCCACACTAGCCGTGTATGAAATAGAAGTCAAATGGAGAATTTAATGTCAGGATGGCACGTTGGCTATGGTACCTCAAAGGTTAAGAGCGACTGGATGGAAACCAGGAGATCTGTAGTTCAAATCCCGGCCATGGCATTGAATTTTTCATGTTGACTCTATCTATCAAAAACCTTAGCCTATATACGGCTAGTGTGGAGAAATGATTCATTTCCATCAATTAACTAAAATAATAAGAGTTAAATGATGAAGCCTGGGACTTAAGTACTTACGATAGTAAGTCGCCACAAATGGTGTATCTCGGATGCGAGAGCCCCTAGTAGTCTACTGGGGAAATATGAGTCAAATGGAGAATTTAACGTCAGGACAGCACGTTGGCCATGGTAACTCAAAAGTTAAGAGCGACTGGACGAAAACCAGGAAATCCGTGGTTGAAATCCTGGCCATGGCATTGAATTTTTCATGTTGACTATCTACCTCTACTTTGTTTACATATTGCACATACTACACGACAAAGTGTTAAGGTGTAATGAGCTTCAATGACGAGCATCCGCATGTTATCTTGTTTACTAGAAGAGTTAAATATTAGTAACCTGGCATACAGTAACTCATAGAACACAAATAAAGCACTTGGGAGCTGTGTTTGTGATATCAAATATAAGCCAATTATCAAAAGCAAATGTAAATTACCATTGCAGCCATCTGTTTTAATGCTTGACACAAAGAGATTTTGATTCTTTCTCCTTTCTCCCATTATGATTTCTTGCACTGTGATGTATGACACGTTACTGTCCAGAAGACATGATTGCACCTGAATAGAGTGTTAAGTCTGTCTAGTCAACGGGAGTGCAGTTGCCTCACAAAGGAAACGGACCCTACCGGCCACTAATGACCGTCATAAATCTATCTCAACACTTCAGAAATGGAACACTTTCATTGAGGACCAATAGCAACCCTGATTTTCTGGACATGACAGTTGCATGTTTACTCCACGTGGCGTCTCAGTTGCCAAAGTTCCAACTTCCAGTTGATCTGTTTCATTACGTGCAGAAATGCGTTGTGTGTCACAATGTGGGGACCGTGTGAGGGAAATGCAGTGTTAAATGCAAATGAAGTAGTAGATAACTTTCAGTCAAGTGTAAATAATCAAAGTGAAGACAAATAGTGTGAATGAATTGGAAAGTGTTGCTGGGCCGAGTTATGTTACTCGAGCTTGTTTTGAACACATATAAATATGTGGTGCAAAATAATCTTGGTAAAGGTTCATGCGATGAACCTGATAAATTCTGGGTATTCACAGAAATACAGTAAGAAATATTGTGACAAAGGGAATACCAAAGATGCCGATCAAGTGTGAAAACGAAAGGAAACGTTTCTCTAAAGTTTCAATGTCACATGTGATTTAATTCATTTTAATTTATTTCATTTATATCAGGAACATTTCCTAAAGCACTAAACCAAGTAATAGTTAGACCGATACATATGAAAAAATATTGAAAACTAGCATTAGAAAATTATAGGCCTATAACATTGTGCACGAGTTTTTCAAAAATAATAGAAGGACTATTTCTAGATCAGTTACAGGGATTTTATAGGAAATATAAAATAATTTCAGACTATCAATTCAGTTTTCAAAAAAAGAAATCAACTGTACAGGCAATATATAAAGGAAATGACATAATTACAAATGCATTAAACAGAAAAGTATATATAGTGGAAATTTTTCTTGATCTGACAAAAGCTTTCGATTGCGTAAATGTAAATTAACTAATTGCCAAAATAGAAAATTATGGGATAAGGGGCATACCATTAGATTGGCTGAAATCATATCTTCAGGACAGGGAGCAGTGTGAGGAAATAGTACATAATTCAAATGATAAATTGGACAAAATTAGATCTTCATTTTTATTTCATCCATTTATTTCATCCATATGATCCAAATACATAGGATACGTCAACAGGTTTAACAAATACAATCTGTACATAACAATATTAAAATAATAAAATATAATAAAATATGCAGAGGGTACCTTTACTATTTAAGCTTTATTTAACCTTTTATACTCATCTATAGAGTAGACTGGGTTTTCTACAAGGTACTTTTTAATTGCTTTAAGTTTAAATTTTTCTTCTGTTATCTGTTTTATTTGATTCGGTAAATGATTGTACAATTCTTTAGATTTATTTTCTATATTTTTGTTACTTAATGTTCCTCTTAATCTGTTTAAGAAATAATTTTGTTTTGTTCTTGTGTTATGTGTATTTATGTACATGTTTTTATTTTGGTTGCTAGACAATTTTGGTTGCTTAAGAAAATAACTTACGGTGTACCCCAGGGCTCGAAACTTGGGCCCTACTTATTCCTTATATATGTATAAACAGTATATTCAAAACAATAGTAGAAGCAGGGCGATTGGCCATTGGATAACGCTGATGACACTACAATCATAGTGAAGGGAAAAACGGAAAGTGAAGTAAAAAATAAATCCAAGCAAAACAGAATGGATGCAAATCACCTTAAACAAAGAAACCCATTTACATATGCAATTAACATTAGATAATAAAAAATACAAGAAGTAACAAAAACAAACTTCCTTTGACTAGTAAATGATAACAAACTAAATTGGAAACAACACATGGAAAAATGAAATAGTAATGGGACTAAATATTTTAAAACAGACAGCACAACAAATGGATAGAGAAACTCTGATACAAATTTACTATGCAGTCATACACTCTCATTTATGCTATGGTGTGGTATTATGGGGAAATGCGCAGAAAAAAGCAATGATAAGAATATTAAGACTCCAGAAATATGCCATCAGAATAATTTGTAAACTAAAAAAGACAGATTTGTGTAGAAATGTTTATAAAACATTGAATCTATTAACATTTACAGCATTGTATATATATATATATGAGTGCATTAAATACGTAACAAAAAATTGTAGCAACCAAAATAAAAACATGTACATACATACACATAACACAAGAACAAAACAAAATTATTTCTTTAACAGATTAAGAGGAACATTAAGTAACAAAAATATAGAAAATAAATCTAAAGAATTGTAGAATCATTTACAGAATCAAATAAAACAGATAACATTTTTTTTTTGAGTGGAGGAAAAATCCATTTATGGATTTCCACTGTGTTGGAGGGCACAGTGTGGTATGTGGGCTTCACCTCAAGGGTACTACTCAACAAAAAACCTCCACCGGATTTCAGATTCAGTTTCAGATTCAGATTTTATTCTGCCATTTGCAACATGTTTTGCAAAGCATCGTCAAAAGTAACACTACAATTACATTTTTACAGTTCAATAATAAAACAAATAAATCTATTTACAGATTATTAGCAATTCTAGATATACACAATAGATTGATAACAAAATTTAATAAACTAAGTCTAAGTCTCTCTTCCCTTTTTGTATTCCTCAATTGAGTAGAAAGCATTTTTCACTAGGTAAATCTTTATTGCATAAATTTTCTTCACTTCTTCATTTATTGCCTTGATAGAGTGAGGTAAATGATTATATAAATTTTTTGCAGTACTTTCAATACATTTGGCAGCTAATGTTCCCCTGAACCTATTTCTAAAGTAGTTCTGTTTTGTTCTTGTATTATATTCATGAATGTTTCTATTTTTTCCTTCTATGTGGTTTCTTATTACATGTTTGAGACATTCAAATAAATATATAAAGAGGGTAATGTGAGTATTTTAAGTTTTTTAAAGCTACTTTTACAACAACATAATCATGGAACGAGAAATAAAAATAATCTAAAACCACCCATGCACAGATTAGCACTGTATGAAAAAAGCCCACAATATGCAGGAATAAAAATATATAATAAATTACCTGTAAGAATCCGTGAAATGAAAAACCTCAAATGCTTTAATAAAGCAATAAATAACCTACTAATGGACAAAGCCTACTACTCGATTATTGAATATATGGATGATAAAATTGAATTATAATGAAATTTTTTGTCATTTTGTAATTCTAATATTCTGACAATATTATTCCAAGGGCATGTCATAATTATAACAATATTTGTATATAGTTGTATTGATATTATTAGTAATTATATTATTTGTATTATTAGTATTTATATTATTAGTGTTATTGTTATTTTGTGTAATTATTATTATTATTTTAAATTTTCTACTGTTGACGAGTCACCTGTTTACTGAGTTTTTACTCACTATCTGTAAGCGTATGTGACAATAAAGCATCTTATCTTATCTTATTCTTCTCATAGATGAAATATCTAAATATCCATTCTACATGGCCACCTTGATATGAGAATGCATACTTAAAAAACGTTAATAAACTGACATTAAGAGAAAATAATGGGGAATCCCTGTTGAACTCAAACCATTCAGCTTATTTCAAGTTGATCATCTTTGGTGACATTGATATACTAAATAATCACTCTTAAATGCTGTACTAAACATTTCATATCACTTAATATTTATAGAAATATCACAGATCCATCATCTAAGCTCAGTAGAACATAGGTTATAGAACATAGATATAAAACAATCTAACATAGATCTAAGTACACAGTGTATAGAATATAGAACATTACATTACTGGTCATCACAATAGATAAGAAGGTACTGACAAGCAAGCATGAGGCTTTTAGGCGTTACTACCCTAATAAGCTCATAGCAGCAACTCCCTGCACTAACAGGAGGCCTTTGCCCTTTAGGAATTTATTGGCTATTTATCATCATCATGATCATGATCATCATCATCATCATCATTTATTATTATCATCATCATTATCATTATTAAATATTTGAATTAACATTATTTGTCATTCTTGAAGGCTTGCTCAGCATGCTTTCTACACAGGCATGTTGTGTCTGGTGTAATGATGACTGCCATTGACACAGTTGAGCTCAGTGTAGGGTGTGAAGCGGTTTAAATACCATTGGCTACTTCAAGGTCGACCCCCATCCTGACAACAGACACAACATGTTCAAATACCAGCTGTGGCATTGAATATTTTAGTCTGATTCTATCTTTCCAAGTTCGCCTACTCATAGTAGAGCATGTTAGAAACTCAGTTGTCAGTGATTGCCATTATAAATGGAAGCTATAATAAAAGCTTAAAAAAAAGCACAGGACTTAAGTGGTTATGAATTGTGAGTCACCATTAGGTTATGTGATCTCAAATTTGTAGAATCGTCATGGCCATCCAGGAAAATGCAAATCATTTGGAGAATATAATGGTTTCTTTTTAAATTAACGTCCCTTAACCAGTTAGGTCATATCAGATGATGAATGAACTGGATGAAATGATGCTCAAATTGGCCCAGGGTCCATAAAGCTTAGGTAATCCAACATTCATGTTTCAGGATAAGGGAAAACCCAGAAAACACCTTATTGAGATAGCTCATGCTGGACATGATATGTATCGGCATGTTGCCATAATAGCTGAGATGTAGAGTAGCTGTATGTAAAGTGGAAGTTCCGTGTTCAAATGTCAGCTAGGATTCATGTCCCATTGTTCAACTGTATTATCACTCATCACAATATTACTATGTATTTTGTTCAATGTTATCCTAATGAGTTCCAAGCATGAATGTTAATTCTATAGCATACTTGTTAATCTATTACATTGTAATAGTTGGTATAGGAAGTAAGATGTTACAGCAACTATAAATAACTACAAAACAAAGACAGATGACGATATACATTGTTTCTTATATTGTTTCAGTACTCTATGTGGGATGTGACTGAGAAAGCGAAGTAAGAAATTTGCCCTTACAGAAGCCAGAACTGATGCAGGCATACAGAAGGGGTGTTTTCTTCCAGAAGCTAAATGAAATAAATCCGAAAATGGTTAACCCTTTCACTGCGGATGTTGTAACTGTTCTGTCAGCGCTATTCACTGCTTTCCTTGTGGATGACGTAGCACTGCTGACACATAGCAGTTGACAAAACAACTCCTGGTAAACAGAAAGGAAGGTCACTAAGTGTAGCGTTTTCTTAGTAGTGTTGGTCTACCATCCTTTGGGGTTGTAAAAGTTCAAATGGAAACTCTTTCTCTGCTGTGTGCTGCTGTCTATCTATAAAATCTAAAGCTCTGCACAGTAGCTTTCTTGCCGACATTTGCACATTGTAAAAGTCGGTCGCATGACTCAGGGATTCATGGTTATACAAAATCATAGCCTGTTCCAGCAAACAGTCACGTGTTGTTCAACGTGCAGATTTATTAGCAGAATTTGAAGCACTAACATCCGAATTATCAGATTTTGAGTTTGATAACAGTGAAAGTGAAAGTTGTAATGAAGATAATGTTATAAATAGTGAGAATGATGACAGTTATGTACAATCTGAACCCACACAACATATTAAAAGAACACGCACTGATTCTTCCTTCCTTATACGCAACAGGGTACATTCAGGCCAGTAATTTACACTTTTGATGAGCATAATTCAGGTATGCAAGCAGATTTGAATGAAAATTTCACAGTGGCTAATATTTTAAAGTTATTCTTTCCATTGCATCTTATGTATCATATTGTGATAAGTATTTTACTTCCTTGTGTGAGAAATTACCACCCAGCCCCCCCTCCCCCATTCTCATCTACAGATTTGGACAGATACTTCTCCTGAAGAACTGTACATTTTCTTTGGCTTGACAATGCTTATGACCAGAGTAAAGAAGCATTCAATAGCAGAATATTGGACAAAAAAATCCCCTTATTGCCATTCCACAATTTTCAGTCTACATCTACAGGGATCGATATCTTTTACTTCTAAGACTTTTACAGTTCAAACAATAAAACACAAGATAAAGGAGACAGATTGCACAAATTGAAACCTGTCATTGAACATTTTAGACATACTTTCAGTGAATTACTCTTACCATTTCAAAACCTCTGCATTGACGAGAACCTTATGCTATTCAAAGGTTGCCTTTCATTCAAACAGTACATCTCTTCCAAAAGACATAGGTTTGGTGTAAAAGTGTTTGTGCTATGTGATTGTTAGACTGGTTATATTCTAGACTTCATTCTGTACACAGGCAATACCACAGAAATTGTTGATGTCCGTGACCTTGGGGTGTCAGTTGCCGTGGTACAAACCCTTGCTACAAAGTACCTGCATAAAGGGCACAACTTGTGGCTAGACAATTGGTACTCCAGTCCTCTTCTTTATAATTGGTTGTTTGTAAATGGAACAAAAGCTTGCAACACTGTTAGAAGGAACAGAAAAGGAATGTCAAGACTCACAGCAAAATTAAAGAAGGGACAGTTAGTATCTGCTACAGACAATATGTTAACACTAAAGTGTTTGGATAGATGAGAGGTGTGTATGCTAATTACTTTACTCTTCTTTCATCTGTTAGACATGACACTTCTAAATGCATACAATTTCAAAACTGGTAAGATTGTCACACTAACTGACTTTCAGCTTACTCTAATTACCGAACTTACCCGAGAATTCCATATACCAAGACTAACAACTAATCCTTGTTTTACATAAGCTTGCCCCGTATCTCTTAATGGTCATGTGACCTAATCACCTCTCATTGGCTGCTGTTGTGGTAATGACTGTCGTGCGGTAAAAATTAGTTCGTTATTTAACATGGTGATTCTTTTTTTTTTTGTAATTTACATCCGCCCCAACGTTCAGTTATATCGGACGGTGAATGAATTGGGTGAAATGATGCTCAAATGAGTCCAGGGTCCATGGAGCTTAGAGTTACCCGACATTCGCCTTGAAGGATAGATATATCTTTATATGTTGGAAGAGAATTGTCAAATTTATATTTTCGTAACTATTTGAATTAAATATATTACGCAACAGAATTGATTTATCTGAAATGCATGTTAATTCTTAAATGAAGTAATGAGGAGGTTCCTTTGCTCTCAAGCACATGGCACAATAGCACGTGATTTAGCAGTAGTGATGACATATTTTTATATGACTTTTATCACTCATTGGATTAGTCATATATCCCATTTGACGGTGTGTTGTACCCAGTGCGAGAGATAAATTATTTTATTGAGCGTTTATTTCACGTGTACTTATTATATGTATTATGGCGGAGTCTATCGCCAGTTTTTCGTAGAAGTATTGCAAGGATAATTCTTTACAAACAGGCGACAAAAGAATTGTGCATGTGTTTAATGCACTCACAGAGAGGAATCCGTCTTTGTCAATTAGATAAGTCGAACAGCTGTGCTCTGAACTTAAAGGTGTGAGTGTTAGATCCGTAGGAACATTGCGATGTGAAATTGAGAAAACAGGAAAACTTACCACTCCAGGCAAAAGCAGGAATAAACAAAAGTGCGTGCTCAGAGAAAATACGTGAAAAGTGCTGTGCGTCGTCATGTGTATAGTTTTTTCTTTAGAAACGAACTCCCTAACATAAGAAGCATTTCGTCTGCTGTAAATGAGGATGCAGATTTACCAAACTTCAGCAGATTGCTTATACAGCTGGGGTTTGTGAATGAAACAAGAGGCAAGAAA
Organism: Mantis religiosa; assembly: GCA_030765055.1. Lineage (NCBI taxonomy): Eukaryota > Metazoa > Arthropoda > Insecta > Mantodea > Mantidae > Mantis > Mantis religiosa. The sequence goes on along the minus strand of JAUKNK010000321.1, from coordinate 9,820 downwards.
AATGTGCTAAAAGACAGAAGCGATATTGGTGTGTGGCGAATATGTTATTTAAGGACAACCAGAGTGTACCGAGATACAAATCGCAAAATATACACGAACACACGAAAAGTAGGGTATGCTGTGACACGACTTTTAAGACTGAAAGACAAGCATTTTTGAAAGGTATGTGTGCTGGTTTAAAAAATCCCAGTGGAAAAGGCCAAAGGCCTTTCATTATAAACTTGTTTCAGTTTCATTGCTCAGTTCATTGTAAACTTGTATTTTTGCATGCCTTCATATCCTTATTTGTATGATTTTATTTATCTTCCCGGCAAATATTATGATGTTTACTGCAGGTTTAAATGTGATGGGAAGGCACCGCCTATGGCCTATGGTGCGAAAGCATTAGCCAATTAGGGTGAGGGGGAAGATAGGTAAATGCGGAGTGATACATTTCAGCAGAGCAAGGTTATATGAAACAGAGATTAAATCTGGGAGGCCTTTATCTGGTGACCAACCCACAAGACTGACAGAACAACATTTTATCACACCACTGACACCAAATAAAAAAAAAAGGCTGCCAGAAGATGTCATATGTGATCCAACACGACTCTTGACCAGAAAAAAAGAAAAGAGACAAAGTATATGTGTGCCAAATCCAATGTCAGTTTATGTTTACATCCCTGTTTTGAAATAACCATACACATATCAAATTTTGAAAGTAGAGGTGGTAATTTCTTCCTATGTATAATTTATAGCCATATCTGCTTCATATTCACAGAAAGAATACTAAATACATTAAAATTTGGATTCCCTGAATTGTTAATAAATTTCTGTTCATCAACATTTTGGCAAAGTGTCACTTTAAAAATTAACACCTCAAAATTCAGATCATTATATAACAGCTTTTCATTGCTGTTTTCTATTTTGACTCTTGGACAACCCTTTGTAAAGTGTGTTCCATGTGGTATCTTTTTCCTATTTTGAAGCTTTTTATTTTTTAATTATCTTACATCGGCAGTCATTTACAACAACTTTCGTGAGTAAGAACTATTTGTAGTCAGTTTTTTGATACTCGTCACTTACTTTTTTATATTATCGAGGGACTAGTTTTATAGTCCATTGCCTCAATTTTCAACCTCTCTACAAACCCTTATGTTTCAATCCAAGAGGTTGAAAATGGAGGCAATGCCCTCTGAAACTACTCCCTCGATAATATAAAAAAGTGATGAGTGTCAAAACAGCAACTACAAATAATTTTTACGATTAATTTTGACGTCACTGTACTAAATTCCTCCAAACACACATAACAGAGGTACGTGGAATTGAGGAAAGAAATTAAAATTATGATTAATGCAGCATATAAATCCTTAATTATAAATACTGAAAAACAAATAAAAGCCAACCCTAAATATTTCTGGAGGTATATCAAGAGTAAGAAAGCTAAGAATAATAGTATGTCCAATAGTATGTTTGTGAATGTTGCTTGTTTGGATGATGACAAAAAGGTGCAGATGCATTAGCTACTTACTTTATATCTGTGTATTCATATATAACTCCTTCATATGATTTCCTAAATTTGAAAGTCTGAGGATCTCACATTCTTTATTTATAAACTCCATTTCTGAAACAGAGATTAAACTTGCAATAAGTAAGTTAAAGCCTAAAAGAACCAGTGGCCCTGAATGGATACTACCTTACATTGTAAAAGGTTGTAGTGAATTGCTCTTGTTTCCTCTTAAATACTGTATAATCTCATTTTAAAACAACAATATTTTCTCTCACAATGGAAAATCACAAGCAAAACTCCAGTATTTAAGACAGGCGATGTAAACAAAATTGAAAATTATAGACCAATAGCAATTCTCTCTGCTCCTGCGAAAGTCTTTGATCACATTTTGTATAACAGAATATTTTGGCATGTTAAGTCTTATATTTCAGAATATCAGCATGGTTTCATTCCTAAACGTTCTACTGTCACAAATTTGATTAACTTTATACAGTATGTTTCTACAGGGCTGGAACAAGCTTACCAAATTGACACTATATATACTGATTTCTCTAAAGCCTTTGATAAGGTAGACCATGACATCCTCCTACGTAAACTTTCCAATTTTGGGTTCTCTGTCCAAATTTTAAACTTAATTTCCTCCTATATCTGAAACAGAAAATAATATGTTAAATTTCATCAATCAGAATCCTATACTTTTACAGTTGAATGAATGAATGAAAATAAATGGGTTGAGCCCTTTTGGTCCCTTGCACGTAGGCCACATATTGGGCCCATTGTGCCCCTCTTACTGGAGTGCTTATTCAAGTCCCGTGGCCTCCAAAGAGGACAGGATAAGTCTTGGATGAACACTCCTTATATCATCTAGTCTCAGTTTGTCTGAGCCCAGAATAAAGTGTCTAAGTGCGGCAAGTGCTTCACATTCACACAAAATATGTAGAGAAGACTCATCCTCTCCACCGCACTTCCTGCATGTGGAATCTGCACTAAGCTTCATCACATGCAAGGGCCATGCCGTAGCTCAGTGGTTAGACCGCTTGGCTCTCACCAAGGCGGACAGGCGATCGCAAAGTGAGATTTGTGGTGGACAACACGGCGTTGGGGCGGGTTTTCTCCGGGACCTCCAGTTTCCCCCGCCATCTCATTCCACCGGTGCTCCATCTTCATCTCATGCATCATCAGTGTCACCGCCTGCGGTGCCGTATGTAGTAAAAGCAGGCGTTAAACACTATACATTTCATTTCATTTCATCACATGCAGATGTCTCTTTAGGGTGTTGTGCCATGTCAACTGGCCAACGTCACTTCTAAGTTGTACCTGATTGAAGGTTAGCAGAATCCTGCTGTTCTTCTTGCTAGGTCCCTTGATCATAGATCGAGCCTGCCTAGCTGTAGTAAGATTACACCATGAAGTGCCATGTTGAAATGTTACCCAATCAAGGATCTCACATCTGGCCCTTCTTGGTGTAATACCAAGGACAGGTTCTGGACCAATAAACATGTTGGCCGAGCCCTCCCTGGCTATCCTAACAGCTAGTTCATTTCTTCTGATCCCAGCATGGCCAGGAATCCAGCAGAGCTCTACTGGTCGGCAAGAACAGAGAATATTCAAGGTCTCTTGGCACTCTTGTACCAACATATACCTTGTTGTGCTAGCACATAGTGCCTTCAGGGCAGCCTGACTTTCAGAACAGATTTTAATTTGACCATGCAGCCAAGGCATCCCTAAGATATGATAAACACAGGCCAAAATAGCATATATTTCGGCCTGGAATACTGTAGAATAGCCTCCCAGTGAGTACGATAGCCTCGTCTTAGGCCCATAAATGCCAGCCCCAGTCCCCGAGTCAGACTTAGACTGTCAGTGTACCAGACGGACCCCTTGACACACTCAGGAACCTGTGGGCCATGAGTCCATTCCTCTCTGGGCGGAAAACTGACTCTATATTCAGAGTCAAAATTATAAAAGGCTTCATATTGTTGCAACTCATCGCCAGGATGGTCAGCGACTTTGAAGCCTGTTCAGTATCTGTGTTCTTTAACTGCATGTTTAAAAGACCAACAGCCCAAACTCCAGAGATGATGAGCAGTCACCCCGGCCTTTCCCTGGATAAGGCAAACCAAGCAGTGCCTCTAGGGCACTGAGTGGGGTGGTGTACAGGGCTCCAGTAATTTCCAAACACTCTAAGCGTCGGATCTTATTTAGTTTGCTTTTGGTAGCCTGTGTCATAACACAAGGCCACCATACCAACACAGCATAAGTGATGGAGGGCCTGACAATGGAGACATAGAGCCAATAAACCACTTGTGGTTTAAGTCCCCACCTCAAAACAACGGCCCTCCGACAGGACAACAAAGCGTTGCATGCCTTGATCACTTTATGTTCAATTTGCTCTCTCCACATCAGTCTAGAATCCAGTATAACTTCCAGATTACCTGACAGACCCGGATTGAACCAATTTCCCAAAAAGCATCGGCTCAGACGAACCATCAAGCCGCCTATTCCTTGTAAATATAATGAGGTTAGTTTTATCAGGGTTAGCTGACAATTCTACCCCACGGCAGCACCTTTCAACAGCTTCAAGGGCCTTTTGCTTAAGGCCCGAAACTGTATCCGCAAATTTGCCTCTGACTACAATGCAGATGTCATCAGCATAGCCTTGGGCATATACTCCACTTTCATTGAGCCTGACAAGTAACTCATTTACCACCAGGTACCAAATGAGTGGCGTTAAAACACCTTGAGGACAGCCTCTGGGCATAGTACACATCGGCCTACTCTGGTTGAGTGACACTGTTGTCTGGCGGCCCTCCAGGGATGCCATAATCCATCGAGTTACACTTAGGTTAACCTCATGTCTAATCAGTCCTCTATAGATAGAGCCATACGAAGTAAAATTGAAGGCCCCCTCTATGTCTAAAAATACTGCCATGACCAGCTCTCCTTGGTCAAGCACTTCCTCAGCTCTGAAAACCAGCTGATAAAGCGCCATTTCCACAGATTTGCCGGCCTGGTAGGCATGCCGTTCAGTACTCAGAGGCCTTTCAATAAATATAAGTCCTCTGATATGTCTATCTACTAGCCTTTCCAAAGTCTTTAATAGAAAGGTAGTCAGACTAATAGGTCTAAAATCCTTAGGCCCAAGGTAAGAGCTCCTCCCAGGCTTAAGAATGAAAACTAGTCTTGCCTGTCTCCACAATGGGTGCACATAATCCATCGCCAGGCAAGCTCTAAAAGTTCTTACTAGGTTTGGAATGAGTAAATTCTGTCCCTACTGAAGCAGAGCCGGGGCAAAAGATTGGATTGCCCACTTTATACGCTTATAGGTGACAAGCTCTTTGGCAGTTCACCAATCCTGTATAACAAGTCGGCAAGCTTGTCCAGAAACCGCCTCCTCTTTATCTACCTGTTATCTAGGGAAATGTGTCTACTAAGGTTCGTAAAGTGTCCTTTTCCTAGCCAGTAAATGTCCCAAAGGAGGTCCTTAGTGAACCTAAAGTGACTCTCAAATCCTGCATTAAGATTCTATGCAACCTAGTCATACTTGGTAGGTCATTTATACTCTGATAGAAATCTGTCCAGGCTTCCCTAGAGAATTTCCTCAGTTCTTGCTTATACTTGCACTGTGCATCCTTATGAAGGTCCCAGCTCTTCATATCTTGTTTATCTTCGGCTCTATTATAGAGTCGACGCGTGCAGTTTCGAAGTCTGCTCAAAATCAAGCTCCATCAGAACTTCCCATTCAGTGTCCTAACTACTCTGAGTGGACAGTTATCCTCAAAAGAAGCTTTGAGGGCAGCACTGATCCAGTCAATGCAGTCCCCCAAGTTTTCCCTGCTATAAAGATATTTGGGCATTCCCCCAGCAATTCTGGCCCCCAGGTCTTCCCTATAGGAGTCCCAATCGGTCCTCCCAGGGACCCTGAAGGTTCTGGATTGAGGGAGCCTGCCAACTTAAATTCTATGTGTCTGTGGTCCGAGAGGGATGGTTCATTACCAGCCCGCCAGCCACTGACCTTTCCCAAGATGCCTATGGATCCTAAAGTTATATCTATAGCTCCCTGCCTTCTGTTATTACAGTACGTAGGTTCACCGTTATTCAGAATTTCCAAATCCATTGTACTTATGTAGTTTGCAAGAGCCTCGCCCCTGGCATTAACGTTGGTGCTGCCCCAAATCCCATGGTGGGAAATGGAGTCGCACCCAACTACCAGGTCAAGTCCCTCCTGTCTACAGTAAGTAACTAGGTCCTTGAACTCCCTAGGGGGAGGAGGATCCTCGGAATCATAAGGAAAATATGCAGAGCAGACTACTACTTTCCTCTCTGAACCTTCCTCTTTATATCTCACGAGAACCGCCACCACATCCTGTAAACAGAACTGTGGTAATGCCCATACTTTCATATCCTTTGTAAAGATACATACTCTAGGTGTATCTATAGTGCGAGCACTAAAGATAGAAAGGCCTGCAACTGTCAGCCCCATGATACAGCCCTCACAAATCCATGGTTCCTGTGTCAGAGCGATTTGTATCCTTTCAGTCCTTAGCCGTCGCACGAGCACCCTAGATGCTACAGAGCTATGCTGTAGGTTGGCCTACACACAGTGAATTACATTTGAAGTACTCACCATGTAAATCTATGCTGTCTTCTTGTCCTCCTTCTTAGCTCCAGCCTCCAGCAAAGTTAATGCTGCTAAGCCTGTGCCGCAGAAGAGCTTTCCTTTTCTTCCTTTTAGGATTTCCTTTACAGCAGCTGAGTCTATGCTGATCACAAGTCGAACCACTCTGGGCTCCACCTTGTGCTCTAGCACCCTCCACTGCTGCATCTCAATATTCAGGTTCTGACAAACCAAACACCTGAAGATGACGTCCATCTTCACAGGGGGTCCTGGGATGCAGCACATCATCCTCTTATACGTAGGGAGAGCATCCATACCAACCACTTTTAGATTGGAGCCCTCCCACGCCTTCATGTTGGACACCATACCAGTAAGCCAAGACCGAGAATTCTCGTCCTGGCAAACCACTATGGCTGCCCCCTTAGCCAGCTAGCAGTCAACAAACTGGGGAACCACGTCGGAATCATCCGGTACCTCATCCACAAGCCTGCTGATAGCTGCCTGAATATTCACTAGCTGTTTTAGAGTAATCTGTGCCTCAGGATAGCCCTCATTTACGATAGCCATCCTGAGCCCAGTCTGGACAACCCTTGAATACTTGGCCCTAGGCCGTTTCAATGGTTTGTCTTTCTCCAGTGTGATTGAAGGCCTTGGTCGCTTCTTGAGCAAAAGGGTCGTTCCCTCATTAGAGGGGCCTGGAGAGCAGACTCGACCACAGCAGAAGAAGAGGGTGCAGTTACACCCCGCACCTCCCCCCGCCATAGCCTTGGCCACCCTCCTCCTCTTCTCTGCTCTTTAGAGAGCCCATCTTACTGGCTAGCTCCCCTAGATCAATAACCTTACCTTCGTCAGCTTCTGGTTCTTCCTCTTGCGAGGCCCCAGAGGCTTCGGCCTTGGAGTCCTCTGTTAGGGAGCCCTTTGGCCTCCTACTCTCCCTGGGAATGATCCCCTTAGAACCTGAGTCCCCAATAAAGGAGCTCTCTGATTCACTGGGTTCCATTGCCAGGGCCCGATCTACTGTGGTTCTATCAGAGTCCTCAGCTAAGGAGCGCTCTGGGTGTTTAAATTTATCAGGCTCAATTATTGTCCCACGAGTATGGGGGATAATCTGTCACTACCCCTGGAGCCCCCTGCAGAAGTAGGTCTACAATACAATGGGGTTTGACCTGGTTCCCCAAGGGAATCGTTCGAGACACCATCTACCTCTGGTGCCATTCAGCCCTCAGCATGATGCCTTCCAGCTTGGCTTGGGTAGGGAAAAAGGGGATGGAAACAGGATGGTGTTTGAGAGATAGGTCATTGTAGGACGTTCGTCTGGCTCCTCCGCATGAGACCTGCCCGACTTGGGTGACCCTTCTGGTAACATAGCTACCGTCTGTATAGCTCTCAGCCTCGTTAGAGCACACAAAACTCCCAGCCTGCACAGTCAGTGCTACTATAAGGAGGTGTCCCCCAGGTAGGATACTTTTACTGTTAATTCTGGCGTTCCTCAAGGATCAAGTTTGGGACCATTATTTTTCATGCTCTTCATAAACGATCTACCAAACTGTGTTACTAACTCCAAATGTCTTTTATATGCTGATGATCTCAAATTATATAGGAAAATTTACAATGTTATGATATAATAAAGTTACAACAAGATCTGGATAATGTTTATAAATGGAGCTTGGAAAATAAATTTCATTTCAATATTAAAAAATGTTCCTTTATTATCTTTACTAGAAGGAAGCACTACTTAAATTCTAATTATCATTTAGACAATTTTCCAGTAGCTAGAGTGAATTCCATCAGAGATTTAGGTGTTACCATGACCCAAGACTTATCTTTTAGTCAACACATTGCAATTATAACCAATAACTCTAAAAAAAAAATGGGTTTTGTATTCAGAATCTCCAGAGACTTAAATGATACTGAAGTTATGTTAATTTTATACAAGACCTTGTTCGAAGTAACTTGGAATATGCCTCAGTTGTATGGTCACCTATGTTTAAATGTTATATTGGTCACCTGGAGAAACTTCAGAAAAGATTTCTGAGATACATACCAGGCCATTCACAAGTTTATAAAGGAATAATTGATCATAAAGTATTCAACGAACAGAGAGTGACATTATTTTGAATTCCTTAAACAGTTGTATATATACACAATTGTTTAAGGAATTCAAAATAATGTCACTCTCTGTTCGTAGAATACTTTATGATCAATTATTTCTTTATAAACTTGTGAATGGCCTGGTATGTAGCGAAGAATTACTTAGTCAAATCAATTTTAATGCCAGCATTGCAAATTTCAGAAACCGTCAATTGCTCCAGTTTAGAGCACCAAAAACGTCATCGCATAAAATTTCCCCTGTTTTAAGGTTATGTGCCTAGCATAATGAACTTTCTTCTAAAATAGAACTGGATCATAGTTTTTCCTACAAGCAATTTAAGGAACAATTATATACAGGAATTAACGGCATGTGATTTTCAATTGTGTTATTTATATTTTATGTTTAATGATAAAAGTTACCAATGTTTTGTCTTCGATTATATATACATTTTTTTGTTTTTTTTGTTTTAGGTTTTTGTATTCTTGTTTGTTACTCCTTGTATTGCACTTAACTTTGTATATGTTTAGTCTTAGTTTTTTGTATTACCTTTTGCATTGTCCTTTATCTTACTTTTATATTTATATTTAAGCCATGTTTGTAAATTATTATTATGTAGCTACTGTAATTGGAGCATTGCTCTGTTGTAGCTCAAATAAATAAATTAATTAATAACTTTGGTGAGTGTTTAAGAATACTATATGTTAATTCTGCATGGTGTTTTAAAGAATATACTAATTAATCCATTGAGATTTAACTGTATTGGAACACCACAGTGAAGCGAAAAATTATTAAATTATAGATGAGTCGTATTTTTTACACATCTGCTTCACTTTCGTACCTAAAGTGAAGGTACGAAAGGTACGAAGGTACGAAGGTACGAAAGTGAAGCAGATGTGTAAAAATATGACTCATCTATAATTTAATACTAATTAATGTTTATCTAAAGTAATTCAGCAAGGAGGGTCTGTGAGCTTTTAACACTTCAGCAGTGAAAGGGTTAAGAAACATGAATCCAGTGGCAATGTACCTGCCAATGTTCAGGTATAAAATGTATGCTCTTAGCAATACTAATCATGGACAATAAAGACTCTTTTTAAGTAGCATTCTGATTTCTTCTAAAGCACTACCCATCGTCAAATGACTTACGTTTGGAGGACGTTATATCAAAAAGTAAAACTAATAATAATAATGATAATGATAAGAAGAAGAAGAAGAAGAAGAAGAAGAAGAAGAAGGAGAAGGAGAAGGAGAAGGAGAAGGAGAAGGAGAAGGAGAAGAAGAAGAAGAAGAAGAAGAAGAAGAAGAAGAAGAAGAAGAAGAAGAAGAAGAAGAAGAAGAAGAAGAAGAAGAAGAAGAAGAAGAAGAAGAAGAAGAAGAAGAAGAAGAAGAAGAAGAAGAAGAAGAAGAAGAAGAAGAAGAAGAAGAAGAAGAAGAAGAAGAAGGAGAAGAAGAAGGAGAAGAAGAAGGAGAAGGAGAAGAAGAAGGAGAAGGAGAAGAAGAAGGAGAAGGAGAAGAAGGAGAAGAAGAAAGAGAAGGAGAAGGAGAAGAAGAAGGAGAAGGAGAAGAAGAAGGAGAAGGAGAAGAAGAAGGAGAAGGAGAAGAAGAAGGAGAAGGAGAAGAA